>CAHIKZ030000400.1:1315000-1455000 GCA_903632075.3 Acanthosepion pharaonis | reverse complement strand
AGACAGGGATAGAGAAAGTACAATATATATATATATATATATATATATATATATATATATATATATATATATATATATGTGTGTGTGTGTGTGTGTGTGTGTGTGTGTGTGGTTAACAGATCCGTTGGTATATAATCTAGGTGAAGACAGACACTTAAGGGCTGAACACGGCTGGTGTGGCACCAGCTTGAAATAGACTATACACGTTAGGTAACTTTTGTTTTTTTTTTGTGATACATATATATATATATATATATATATATATATATAGAGAGAGAGAGAGAGAGAGAGAGAGAGACAGACAGACAGACAGAGACAGAGAAAGACAGACAGACAGTGAGATATAGGTAAATCATATGACCAGATATAAGCAACCGCATACTCAGGCAAGCAAATAAATATTCATAAAATTTAGTCATGAGGTGTAAACATAATAGTGCTCGACGTGGTTAGACAGATCAAAGATATATATTAATAAATATACATATACCTACGTTTTGGTGTTCTACTTAAGTTGCGCTGGTTTTCCAGCTCATCGGGCACCAAGTATATATATATATATATATTCCAACATCGACACATAAAAACCTACGGTCCCGACACCGAAATAGAATTGCAACTGCGTATCTATATATGAAGAAAACAAATTAAAGAGAGAAGGAGAGTGAGAGAGAGTGCGAGTGGGAGAGACTGGGTCAGAGATAGAGAGAGGGGTTAAATAATACCCGTTGTCAGTCGTAAATATTATAGGGCAATACGTAAGGACCGTATTTTGTTCCCCTGAGCAAAGATTTCCATACGGCGTTAAATTCTGCTCTTCGAAGAGTTACTACATTAAACGTGTTAAGCGATATCTTTTTGTTTTGTGAACCGGGTGTATTAGTAAATCCTATTTTAGAAAGGGCGTTGTGTTCTAATATTTATCCATGAATATTATACGGCTGTCTTGATAATTTCCTTTCAAATTATACAACCTGTACCCGAAGAAGTAAAAAATGTAGCAGTGGATATGTGATAAAAGCTGAAAAGGCGAATATTTTACTAAATGACCAAAATATCTTCTCGTCCTTTTACCATCTATTACCAACAGATACGTTTTCTTCCTTGTCGCCAGGGTTAAACATTAAAAATGTTTTAAGTTTTGCTATATTTCCTTCTTTTTTTCTTAATAATAATACATGTTTAGTGACTGTGTTGAAAATAGTCCAGACAGTATGGATATTTTAGTAATTGCAAAACGTCGAACTACAGACGTGGGATAAATAACTTTGAATCTTTCCTAAGATGTCCAGAACAAATTACAGCATTGGTGCCTTCCGTGCCAAATATAATCGATTGGAAATTATTGATCAGTGTTATCGATCTGTGTGCGGATGAACCAGACGTGCAGCGAATAAACACTGAGCCGGTTGGGGCTTTTACCGATAAGGAAATCACAATGCAATGAAACTTTAATGCAATTTCATCCCAATTGACAATTAAAAAATAAAATAAAAAAACGAAATAAAATGAGAATTAGAATAAAATAGACAAAAAACACGCAATAGAGAAAAGGGGGGATAATAATGATGTTAAATGGATGACCGGATATGAGAAGCTAAGCAAGCAGACGGGACAACAGGTAGTGTATTGATTTATTCATAAAGGTCATTTTCATTCACTGATCGCTAGCAATTGGTGATATTTTTTAAAAAACTTTCACTTATTTCATTGGTCGCTGATAATAAACCAAATTTGATATGACTATTGATCAATCCCTTCTTTAATTATATATCATATCTTTAACTATATATGTTCGGATACTTACTTTAATAAATATTCAGTATCAAGGATTATTTTACTTTTACCTTTTAACTGAATGTATGGATTGTCTTATGTATGGATCATAAGTTATAGGAATGCTTTGAGCGCTTTCGGCTATATTTGTAGAAATAATCAAGGATGATTTTCTTTTTACTTTTAATTGAAATGTAAGCTTTTAACCGAAAGTGCTCAAAACATTCCTATAACTTTAGATACATCGAGAAAAAAACACTATGCATTTAGTTAAAAGTAAAACTAAAATCATGCTTGATAATGGCAAAAATTATAAGCGAATGCTCAAGACATTCCTGTATGTATGTATGTATGTATGTATGTATGTATCTATCTATCTATCTATCTGCTTTTATATATATATATATATATATATATATATATATATATATATATATAGATAGATAGATAGATAGATAGATAGATAATTAAAAAACAAACATCCTTGGGTCCATTGATTATATTTATTTCCCCAGGAAGGTTTTTTTTTTTACTGCTTTCTCAGATCATATTAAAGCCATGTTTTATGCTTGAAATGGGATCTGAGGAACCAGGAAAAACCACCTTCCTGGGGAAATGATATATACTCAACGGACCCTTAATGTTGTCTGTTTTCTAATTAAATTAATATTTGCTCTGGTTTGACATTGAGCTCACTGTATTACATCCTCCTTAGGATTTTTTTAATACGGATTGTCAAACTTTTCATTACCTAATATATATATATATATATATATATATATATATATATATATATATATATATATATATATATATATATGATAGTGTTTATACAAAAAAAGTGTTCGATGTATAGTATTTATAGAGGAATTACGTATGTATTAGGATATATATATATATATATATATATATATATATATATATATATATATCACTCACAATTGTACGACTCGAGTTTCATCCACTACTCAATCTTCAAGTGCTGAGTAGAGAGTGGCCATTACGTAATGTAAATTTTTAAAAAATATATCTAGTTATCGAAATGATGGCGTAGTTATATATGATGGTGTTATTACAATTTTTTAATTTAAAAAAATATATTTGTTATTTCAAATAAACGGAATTTGTAAATATTTGTAAAAAATATTAAAATTAAAAAAGAAAATATCTTAGAGTTTATATATATATATATATATATATATATATATATGTATAATATATAATTTTAAAAATGTAATTTACTCTAGGAATACACATTCAAAAAAGTGAAAGAGGTAAAAAGAATTTAAATAAAATTGAGAATGTAAGACAGGGATTGTGAAAGTACTATATATATATATATATATATATATATATATATATATATATATATATATATATTTTAACTCTAGAAATAAACATTAATTTTTATTAAAATTAATCTGGTTCAATGAATTTAAGCATATTATTATTTTTATGCCTACATGTAACGATCAAATGATTTCTCTTGTTTAATAGTTTAGTATTTTTTAAGTTTTTAAGATAACGATATTTTCAAGACGAAATAAGTTACATTTATTTCTTTTCCCGTTACAAGATTTTGCTCTTGCTATAATATCCAAGTTGATGTAAGGAGAGTTGCCATCATTCTTTAATTGCCAACAATATTTGGAGTGGGTAGTGCTGTTTTGGAATTTTATATTACCTAGTGTCGTTCTATGATGGTAGAAACGAAAAATTTTAAAGATTTTCAGTGGAACCAAAAAATCTATCTATATTTCTGAGATGATGTATTATGTACACTATTTACATTATTCGAACTATTGTCCTCATCTTTGTTGTTATATTTATTACAACGTTTTGGCCGCTGTACGCTCCGCCCTTCTTCGGGTGGTTGGAATGCCGAACTGAACCCTTTATTTCGCTCGCTGTGGTGTCTAAAATTGTTCTAGTTCTACGTGCCATGTCTAATGGATGTCAGTTATCTCCTGTTAATTTACCTCTCCAAGTTCTCCACCGCCTTAAACAGATATTGAACTCACAACTATTTAGCAACAACGATGAGGACAATAGTCCGAATAATATAAATAAGGAAACAAAACCGGAATATATACCGGAATATATGCTCGCTCGGAATACAATATTATCACATCATATTTTTTCGGCCGTTGCATTTGATTTTAGAAAAAATGACGTAGTCTTTTTTTGAAATGTATTTGTTTAATATAATGTTATATTGGGATATGGATTTGTCAAAATTGTTAATGCAGATATAGCGGATTTTTACATTGTTTTTTTATGAAAAATCTTTTTTAGTGTTGGTGAATGATTAAAGTGCTTATGAATTAAATTTAGGAAAATTCATCCGATATTAGTTTGAACATTATGATTAAAACATGAATCGGACTATATGATGTTATGCTTACGGTATTTCTGTTTATTTTTACCTTCTTTGTTTTTTTCTAAATACTCTAAAATTAATTTATGATTGCTTACTTCTAAAACCTTTATATATTTAATTTTATTACTATCATCAAATATTTCGTTATTGTTAGAATTCGTAGATAATCTAACTTGGAGTGATTTATGTTAATTATCTAGAATTTTGTTGTCAAATAGTGACTATATTTTTGTGGGCAACTCTTCTGATGAATTTTCTCTATGGTACCTAAACTTTATGAACTTAAGAGCAATACTAGATTGGCGGCTTGAAATGGCTATATGTAACCGGAAGTTCTATTCTAGAGCTTGTGAAAATTTTCCAGCTTCTTGATTTCCAACCAATTTTATATTTAGAGATTCTTTAGAATAAAACAAAGAATCTGCAATATTATCGGTTGGGACCTGGCATCTCGGCTTCAGTCACTTTCCTACCGCCATAACGTAGCTTCTATGTGTCTTTTCTACAAAAAATTCATGGTTATTGTATGGATGAACTTTCCTCTATGATACTTAGATATTATGAATTTTAGTTCAGTACTAGACTGGCGTTTATTATTGTCTCTTTATTTTATTGTTTGAATGGCTAGATGCAACCGTAAGTTCTATGCTAACAGTTTCTTTTCTCTCAATTGTTGCTTGTAAATCTTTTTTCCGTCTTCTTGACTCCCATTCAACTCTGATCTTCAAAAATTTAAATACAATGTCAATCGTCATCTATTGTTTTCTTACTTCCTCTTCTTTTATGGTTTTCTCTCCTTAATGTTTTTTCTCGTGTTCTCTAAACCCTTACATGTAAACCCTGACATCTTCTATATCACTTAATTAAATGTGAATCTCGGCTTCATTCACTTTCTCACTGCTTTGAAATAGCTTTCCCGCGCCTTTTCTATAAATACTTTCATAATAATTGTTCAGTTAAATTTTCCTCTATGGTCGCTAGACTCTATGAATTTAAGCACAGCACTAGATTGACAGTAAGTTTCCATCATTTTACAGTTGAAATGGCTAGATTCAACCGTAATTTCTATACTAACAGTTTTCTTTTCGCTTGTGGAACTTTCTTCCGGCTTCTTGTTTTCCAATCAAAATTAATCTTCATTTTATATTCCGAAACATATTCCGAAACACACAGTCAATTTAAACAGGCCACTAAAACTTCACGTTCTTTGCATGGCCATAGGGAGGTAAGAATTCAAGCTTTGTGAATCAATGGACTTTGATGACTGTTTTTATGCTTTCCTCACGATTTTCTCTCTAATGTTTGTTTAAACCCGAAACACTAACCTTCTATATACAGACACCCTGTCAACTTAACAGGCTATAATTTGTTGTGTTGTGAGCATGAGAATATTTTTTCGGGTAAATAATATCAAATAATTATAGGAACTCCTACAGAAAGTAATGAAGGAAACTAGAAGAAAGGACTAAACGTCAATTTCAAGAAGATATATGACTGTCAGCAAAATGAATAGCCCAAGATACGAACTACTATTTGGAGACACAAAAATCAAAGAAATTCAAAAACTTAAATATCTAGGAAAAGTTTTAAAAGACCGAAAATGTGACACTAAAATCCGAAGGCCCATTGATATAAGCAAAGATGCCTTTCAAAATCTAAGTAAAGTATTAAAAAACAAGTAAGATGTAATGAGAAGCAAAGAATAGGGTACTTAATTCTTACGCAATAACGGCCCTCCTATATGGCAGTAAAGTCTGGATAATCTCCTCACAGAGGAAGAAGATCCTGGAAACAACAGAAAAACATGTTCCCAGAAAATGAAGCCGGGAATAAAATGGGCCGAACATATGAGCAACGATGAATTTTTTGAAAAAAATATAAACAAAAAGGACACATACTTAACAGAAAGAATCAGAAGGAATTTATCGGAAATATAATGAGGAAAGTAGGCTTGAAAGATTTGACACTCACAAGACAGATTGAAGACAAGAGGACCAAATGAAAACAGCGCATTACTTACCTAACTAGCTTTTGTAAATGGTTGGCAGAACAGGGTTTAAGGGAGATAATAAAAACTGCAGGGGAGAGCAAATTGTGATGAGCCATGATCATCAATGTTCTTAAGGGACATGGCACATAGAATAAATTGGAACAATTAATGGAAAGGCATTCTGAGATTGTGGTCTTAAAAGCGGAACACGGAAACTTCGAGATTGAAAATTTCCCTGAATTTAGTCCCCCAAGTTAAGAAGTAAAGGGAAGAAGACGAGGAGAAATGTTTTACCAGTAGCTGAACGGAAATAAAAACATTGTCAGCGTTCTGATAATATTAAAATACTTCCATTCATGGGACAGGTTTAGACTATCCTCTCAAAACAAATCGATGATTTTTTTTCTGATGAGGCTGTTTTATTTTATTTCAACTAAACTGACATCATTGCAACAATTCAACAATTTAATTAGGGAAGCCATTGTTAATTACTGTTTAGCTTATGTTACTTAATTTTTAAATTGTTTTCATGAGGAGATTAATTTAGCTAAACTTTTAATGACCACAAATTTATATCTTCCACGACATTCAACTTTTTCTTAGGACACAATAATTGGAATTGGTTGAATTTTATAGATGGTAGTACTAAAACTATGTTATGGATTGTTTTAAAAATTAATATATATTTTTAAGTATTTACGCCAAGCAAGGCAATAAAACCACTAAGACGCAACGAGTTATTAAATGTTAGAGAATATGAGAAAAAGAAGATTATTATTAAGGAGAGACAATAATGAAAGAACAGGAATTAAAGACAATATAACTGTTGGGATTGCTTTTAAAATTTTGAAGATCATTGGTGATTTGAAAGCGAGAGGACGGTAAACATGAGCAAGACGTGTGACGGAAGAAATTATTAACATAGAACTCACGGATATATTTAGTCATTTCAACTGTAAAATGATAAAAACCTTGCCGTTAATCTAATACTGCGCTTAAATTTATAAAGTCTAGGTATCAAAATGAAAAGTTCATCAGAACAATTACAATGTAAATATTTATAGAAAAGAAAGATAGACGCTATATTACAGCGGTGAGAAGATGACTGAAGCCGAGATGCCAAGTTAGGACCAATAACATTGCAGATTTTTCTTTGTATATATTCAAATGTAAACTATGACAGAGAAATTTTCTCAGACTTTTCTTTTAGTTTATCAATCAAAAACAGTTGTAAGTTGATTGAAAATATTGTCTCCCTATCTTACATAAATAGTGGGTTTATTTAAATCAATAAATATTTTTGTATAACTCCGCTACGCGTTTTGTTAATCATAATTCGGATGGTAAGTTTTTTTCATTAGGCTGATTATCAGATAGAATTTGTATCTATTTGAACATGGCTTCTTAAGTAGTACTATAAAAATAAGATCTTCCGATATATCGCCATTGTTGTATATTTCATTTATTATTTTTGCAATTTTGCCAATGCTGAAATTTAATCTCTCATCCACGCCTTTTTTCCTTCTCTATATTTGGATTATGATCTTGTTATTTCTGTTAACGTACCTCATTTCACACATAAGAAGAAAGTTATGATGCTTACTAATTATTTAAAGAGAGTATCCCCAAACTTTAGGTCTGAATATATATATATATATATATATATATATATATATATATATATATATATATATATATATATAGTTAAACTGAGAGAATCAGATAAAACTACTAACATTTCAGCTGAGCGGATCGTCAGGGAAGCCAGCCTAGGTCTGCTCTACTTACTGTATCGAACACTTTATTTAGTTATTTTGCCTAATCGTATCGGGGTTTTTTTTGGACTTTGGACTTGCATGTTAGACGATTATTTTCGGCTAACGTACATGTTCTTGGTTCTTTCTTTTTTATAACTTTTTTCTCCTTTGTTATTCGTTTGATTATTTGCAAATCAAAACACTGAAGGCTTTCCGAACGAATATAATTTCTTATACTTATAAACTTAATATATATATATATATATATATATATATATATATATATATATATATATATATATATATATAACTTACATTATTCAGACTTGTTATCCTTCATTGCCATATTAACAACGTTTCGGCTGTCATATGCTCCGACATTCTTCAGATGATTGGAATTGTGAATCGAACCCTTTATTTCGTCCACAGGGGTATATTTCTCTAGATCTCCGTGCCATGCCTCTATGGTTATTTCCCTTTAACGCAACACTCCAGGTTTGGTTTCCTTGAGGACATATGTTTATCCGGTGGACAAAATAAAGTGTTAGCTTCGAAATTCCTGTCACCTGAAGAAGGCAGGTGCGTAAAACGACTGAAACATTGTGAATATGGCAATGAAGATGAGGATAACAATTCGAATAATGTAAATGATTTAGGTAATCATAATACCTCATCTCAGACATATATATATATATATATATATATATATATATATATATATATATATATATATATAAAAAAAGAAAAATACTTTTAAAATTGCTATATTTATGGGATAAAGTGCTCGATATCAGAGATTGACAGTATGTAAATATAAATATAAAAGTGAACATTGAAGTCAAAACTTGAGGCGACAGGATGTTTCATGCTGGACGCAGTCGTCAGGCGGCCTGACTTTTATATATATATATATATATAAACTAAAAATGTAAATGAACTAAGGCCCCTACACACAAGAAATTACTCAAGGACAACATACAAAAAACACCAAAAACAATAGAACACGATAGCAATTAGGAATCTAAAACAATCTCCCAAAAATTAGACGGTCGAAAGTTGCACCTGTAAGGCGCAAGCCTTTATCAGAAAACCATAAATATAGCATACCTTAAAATTACATTTCTTCATTTATATATATATATATATATATATATATATATATATATATATATATATATATATATATCTGTGTGTGTGTGTGTGTGTTTGTGTGTGTTGTACAGGGTCTGTATGAATTCCGTTAACAAATTTCAAATGAATTCTACTTTTAAATATTTGGTCATTACATTGTTGTTATTTACGGCATGATACACCACCGACATTTCGAAGTGCTTTAGTATTTAATGGTAACAATGTCTATAGAAATTAAAAGAAAGTATTTAATTGAGCAACATGAAAACGGACTAACTCCACCTGAAATTTAAAGCTGAAAACAACTTGGAATCGATAGAATGTTTATGAAAAAAAAAATCGATTGATACAACGAGACTTCCTTTATCAAAGATAGACCGACACTAGCACGTCTTTGTATCTTAAGAACGCCAAAACTTATGAAACAAGTACGTGAAAAAATCAGGTGCACTCCAAGAAGGTCAATGAGAAAATTGGATAAGTAGGTCGGAAGGGAACCATACGGAGGCTGTATTGAAATTTTCTAATGATGACCCCACCCTACAAGATAAGCAAAAGATAACTTCTTTCAGCAGCCACAATGAAAAAGAGGTTTCAAAGATGTAAGCAGTAGTTGAAACGGATTCCTGAAGACATACAGCGAGACATCATCTACTCAATGTTGGACAGACATTTAATCATCAAAATATCATATAGGAAGAAAACGAGTAACTCCGGACACTCTGGACTTATGAATATATATTTAAGCCGAGAAGCGCTACTAACAAGATATTCATTGAAATGGTTAATTATCTTTGGTTGACTTTTACTTCTTTGTTCTTGTTAAGTATTTATTTGTGGTTATAATTAAATACTGTTTAATGTCTTGGGTTATATTTAATCATTGACGGCCGCTGTACATCACAAAATAAAATGATCGTGTTCTTTCAACAATTTGTCAGTCAGTTCATGTCGCTTCAGGAAACATAATTCAATCCAGTAAACAATCCATCTCGCAAAGAATCGGCAGTTTTCATATTTTTTTTTATGACCTCCATGTACAACTTGGAGTATTGGCTTGATGCTTTCTTTCCTTTAACTTTAAGGTCTTAATATGTTTCATCTTTTGTTTTAGTTTTCTGTGTCTGAAAGTCAAATTATTGATAAAGTCTTTTAGGGGTCGATATAAATTCAGTGTCGACTTCATAAAATCGAGTGTTAAATCCTTTGTGCCCTGTAATTGATAGATAGCTTTGAGTTAAACAACGGAGTTTCTCTTGCATATTAGAGTTAAGATTCGTTTATTTCTCGTTCTATTGTGATTTCCTTCGCTGGTTGCTCCATATTTTCGTCATTGTTTCACATTTTGCTTTAATAATTTCTTTCTTTTTTCTTTCTTCTAAAACACACTCACACACATACAGAGGATTCAAAAAATGTTTCGATTGTAAAAATAAACTCTATACTAATTGTGTTTTTCCAAGTTTTCAGAGAAGGGATTTTCAATGATTCTAACCACAAATGGTGCCAAGATGACTAAACGGCTTTAATCCTTTCTAAGATACAACGGTTCTAAACTTAATCTAAACATTAGACAATTTTGCTTTTACACCATTTGGACAATTTTGCTGCTTATACATACCAGAAATATCTCCCACCCGCACAAGGACAAGCGGGCGGTTATAATCTTCCACTGATGCAATTCCTACTTTAAAAACTTTTGCCCGCATCGTCATGATGAACACATTGAGCCTATCGTTTATGATTGTCTTACAGAATCCATTTTATCACAAATAAATTGAACACACTTATAAAAATTAGCACATTTATCAACATAAAAAATTAAATATTCTATTAAAATATTGGTGTTTGATAATTTGCATTAAAGTTTTCCATTAATGGTTAGTAAAAATAATTTTCACTTAATAATATTATGTGTTATACCAGGGCATTACCTATTCTATTGTAATAGACTCTCCCGCGCATAATAGTAGTAGTAGTAGTAGCGGTCGCCAGTTGAGCTCAGTGGGGTTGAGTGAGTCAGTCAATGTCGGACATTGAAGTATCAACCATCACAATTAGATTGCTACGTCATTAACTCTTATTTCAAGTTCCTAACGTTTTGTACGTCGGACTCTTTTAGGACTGACTTAGCGAAATACAAGCCTCCACTGTGAAAAATACTCTACAACATTATGTAAAAGGGTTAAATTAATAAAGTATTTTTTCTAATTAAAATTTACAAAAAATGAAAACAATTCTTATAAAAATTCATGATCCATCGAAGAAAAATATTTGGAAGAAAATAATGTCTTTAATATATCTTATTTATAAAAGCAATTAAAAGCTTTTCTAATTAAATAATGTCATAGTTTTATTGCATTTTTTTATTTTACCAATTAGTGCAGATTTTCGATAAATGGCATTTCTGCGTGTCACTCACCGCGTTGTTTTTTTTTTGGGGGGGGAGTTATTTTGGCTCCTTTCCTTCTCAGCCTGTTATTCCGCAGTTCTTGGGTGAGCAGACATTTAGGAGTTTGTTTTTTTTCCAACCTCAACACACCCTTGCCGTATTTTACCAAAACTGAACGGAGATAGGTAATATCTTCTTTATTTTTGATGTACATTTTTATTAGTCCACGACTAGATCGTTCATTTCTATTATCATTAATCTTGTTTTATCGGAAAGTTGTCGTAGAACGAAAAGCGTACACGATTCTAAGACTAAACTAATTTAATGTTTTAAGCCAGAATCTCTTAACGAAATTAGTATTTGCGTACTAAAAATGAAAAGAAGTAGAAGAAAGCTCTTCTGCGAGACGTACCTACGTATTGCTTATAACCCGGGGAAAGCAGCTGAATCTCTATTGTAAATCTAATCTGAGAGAAATGAAGAAAACATCCAGAAATATCATTGCTTAATTATTGCACTAATCTTAGAGAAAGTGAAGTGCGTGCAGTGGGTGGCTTTTTTCTTCGACGCCATTTGTTTTTCATCATGGGATGACTTCTAGCATCGTTGTTTTTTTTTCTTCAAAGAATTTCTCATTCCTCATTTGTCGAGCTTTTTTTTTATCATTCTATAGCTATTTCCTCTCTAATAATTTCTTATGTCTTTTTTCATTTCTTTGCTTGTTTCTTTCTTTCTTTAATCTTAATTATTACCTTTCTGTCTTCCTTTCTTTCTTATTTTCTTTTTTTTCTTTTCTTATTTTCTTTCTTACATTATTTAAAATGTTATAAAATATCCTTTGTACAACGTTATTGGTCTTACAAAACATCTTAATCTTTTTTAATTTTCTATCACACACACAAACATATATATATATATATATATATATATATATATATATATATATATATATATATATAAGAGGTACTACACTTAAAAATTTCATGAGGGTATATTTATTTCGTTAGGATCTTAAAAGGCCCCAATTTATCAGATCTTCAAATCCAAAAGCCCCTTTTGTATTTAAATATTAAGACAAAGATTACTAAAAATAACACGCACTGTGTGTCGATTAATTTTACTGTTCTTATATATATAATATATTATTATATAAATCTCATGTCTGTGCTTATATTTCATATTAGTGAATGATGGATTTTTTATTATTAATAATTCTACCTTTATTTTAGCTTTTTTGTTACATGTCGATGGAACGATTTGTATTATTAATGACTGTGTTTGGGGTTGAGATTGGTAGGTCTCAGTGTTTATTTAAATGAAACTTAATTCAACTATGGTCGAAGAGACGCAACGTGACTTTTTTATTATATGGCTTTTTAACATATTTCTGGTTTTTCATGTTGACTTCGGAAAGAATAACTTTTCCTATATATATATATATATATATATATATATATATATATATATATATATATATAAATATTATTTAAAAATTATCTAAATAATATATATAGATTTAAAATTATCTAAAAAATAATCTAAAAATAAATACGTTTAAATTCACTTTCATCTCATCCGTGCGCCACCGGCTTAGTTGTAGAATCCCTTGACTGACGCCAATTTAGTCGGGTTTCGATACTAGCTAGAGGCAACCGGATATATAACTACACTGAAGTGCTGTGATACAGCGAAACAGTCTGCCTGGGTTGATTTTATGTATATATATATATATATATATATATATATATATATATATATTAATATATAAAAAAATTATTTTGAGAAACAATAATATCTATCGGACGAAACAATGTCTTATCTCGACCTTTCGCCAGTAATTGTTCTCCTTTTTGTCAACCTATGATAACGCGTTTTGTTGTTTACATGCCTGTTTAGAAATGTCTCCTTGAAGAATATGACTTGCAGTAGCTAAATAATATCTGGGCATTTGAATAGCTTCCACCGTCAGATGATATTGGAACAAAATAGTGACATTTACTAACAATTCTAGATGATTGTACAGCAAGGATTCTAACTGATGAAATTGTTTGTCTCCATTACCAACATATATCTGAGCAAGGTAAAATATAGAATTGGCATATGTATTTTCGATGTGAAAATTCCTCTTGTGTTAAATTTGTTCAATATCTTCGCTCTCTGGTAGAAAATAGATCCTCCATAGAATAAGGAACACACCAAGTTTGAATTTGTTGAAAATATTTTCTGACTGTTCAAAGAATTTGACAGCTTCATCCATCCCTAACTCTCCACGGTGATTCCATAGAATTCTCAACTTGTTTATGGCCTCCTGATAGATGTTACAAGTTCTTTAATGTATAGTCTTCGATATCCTTCAAAAGTTTTGTATAGTATTTCTCGCCCAGATCTAATTCTCCTGTCCCTACATAATTGATGTACCTACACATTTAACAACAAGTTTTGTGTTAAGCCCAGCTACTATAAAATTTCTTTAAAAATTCATCTTCGCTTTCAGGATTACATCCACTGAGAGTTTCGCGCAGGCTACATAAAATTTTCCCTGCTTTGTACTCAGATCCTTGTCTGGATCCTTCTTAGACTCTTCTTCAATCAAATTACTCGCACCTTTATATACGAGGTCGGATTAAAATTATCCAGCCTCTTAACGGAGCTAAAGTACGCAGAGGGAAGTTACTTTGCACCTAAATTGTTTATAGAAGTGTTTGGAAGTAAATTGTGTAGAGTGTGGTCGTCCCATCAGAACACATAGGTTTCATGACTTTTGCAGCAGTTTTTGTTCAAGTACAACATTCCCATGGTTTAACAACCACCTTATTCCAGATCTCACCTCTTACTTGCCTGCTCACTATCCCTCCCAAAATAAGTTCCAGGAATGCTCCTATCAATGGAAACAACGCTGGATAATGTCTGTGACTTTGAAAGAGATTAAATGGCGAATTGATATGTGTTGGAGTTTTCCTTTTATAGCACCAGTCCAGACATATTTTGATCGGATCTCGTATATACAGGTGTAGACAAAAAAAAAAAAACCTAACCGGCAACAATTAATCATGACAAGAATTACAGAAGTTTTAGGAAATAAGACATTTTATTTACAGCAATGTGGAACACAGCTACACTACGATCGTACCTGACTGAAATCTTGCCAAACAGATAGCTGGGAAGATGATATTATGCAGAATATTCAGCTTGTTTCTTGGAGATAATAAATGATAAGTTCTACGCTAAAAACATAGCAGAAATGTCTGAAATTAAAGTTTCCATCGAGTAAGAATGCATCCAAATATTCGTCGAAATAGAGATTGTCTCATATGATTCCGCTGCTTCAGGTTGTCGGCAGTACCTGGGTGATAAGAGGCACCAATTTGAAAATATGCGATGTAAAACTTGAGCGCATGACTTTCTACTAAATACTGTCTTCATATGTAATATTTAAATTATATATGTGTTATGAACACTGATGTGTATGTCCCAATCCTCACAAATACGTTGGACACTATTGTAAGCGAGGGTAATATGTTGTCTAATCAGTCCACCACTAGCAGTGGTTTACCTATTTCATGCCGCTGGCGAGTATTGTATTTTGTTGATGTTATAAAGATTACCATTTCATACTGCAACCTCCGATTTGGTTATTCCTCATTCAGTAACCTTTTCTAGGTTACAATAGTATGGTTCCATTTGCTTGAATTATTTCCTGTATACATACATACATACATACATACATAGGTGTGTGTGTGTGAGAGCGTGTGTGAATGTGGCCGTGTGCGTTTCTCTGTGTGTGTGCGTAATTGTGTGATGGATGATTTTTAGAATGTTATCTATCCAGTGTCCAAAGCAAAAGCAGCGAAACTGCTGCTTATCATTTTCTCGATTTAGCCATTTATTTGCTTACGCTCCGTATCTGTGACGTATATGGATTATTCCCCTTTCAATAAAACTCTTTCCATTTGATTCACCTCTTTTCTCACTGGCTTCTGGAATCGGCTTCATTGCACCGAAAATTTGAACAGGCAAAATACTGCAGCGAACAAGATTAATTCCCACCTTTGAATATTCAACAAGTAAAGAGCCAATGGCAATCCCTCATTATACGAACTCACCAACTACTAATTCGTGTCTGTTGCTCGGATTGACTGAAATGCTTCATTAACCCGGATGGAAGATGAAAGACATCAGAATCGATAAGCCATTTGTGTAAAGGATTTCCTCAAAGCTATTTGTACACAGGAGCCTCGATCTCGTTTGACATCCCCCAAAATTACCTAACTTCCTGCTATTGTCTTTTGTTTGGCTATTGTCGTTATTTTTTTATTTTTTGTTTACGCAGCAATTATAGGTTAAATTTGGAGCTGTTGAAATTCTGCAGAAGAAAAAAAAATTTTCAGCAATATTTCTATTTTGTTATTAGTATTTGATTGGTGGGATAGACTTTATATCTATCTATATGTATGTATATATCTCTCTCGCTCTCCTTTTCTCTCTCTCTCTCTCTCTATATATATATATATATATATATATAAAACTAATAAACTATAAAAATTATAAAAATAAGCAAACACATTCGGGTAAATCATTCATCACAACCAGCTATTTAATATTCTGGAACGCGGTGTCAAGCTTGCATACAAAACACAACATCACCGCACGATGAATAAGGATGTCTTGCCTGCCCATGAACAAAGTTTAGTTACATATCAATATAAATGTTGATGTGAGATCGACTATGTGGACAAGATTATGCAGAGGTTAGACGTTAGGATCGCTCAGCATGTCCCGGGCCAAGTGCGTAGACATGAGCCTGCAACATCCAGGTATTCACAGGCTCATGAGTCAGATATCGGCGAGGATTTAATGAATTCTGTTGCCTGCAGGGCGGACTATTCTCCTGTGTTCTTGGTCTTGCACAAAGCACGAACCAGACTCCATTTAGACATCTTGGGGTCTGTTATTATTAATATACAACGCCCTGCTCTGTGCAGACAAAGAGAGTTAAAGCCTAAGTCGGCCTTATTCGAGGAATCAAGTTGTTAATTCTATGCCGAACTAGGAAGATACTTTTTTTTTTTTTTTTTTTTTTCCACCTCCTCTAGTCTTGGTAATTTATATTATCTTAACATGAGTCGTTGATAATAATTTTTCTTGTCAACTCTTTTGTTTTATTTTGCCGACGATTATATACCATCTGAAGAAGCGTTGGCCAAAAGGTACGATATGATACTTTTGTATCCTATTTTAATAATAAATTATGAACCCTTTTCTTAAGATCAATTTATCATGGCGTGGCAAAAATAATTAAAGAAAACAAAGAAGGAAGAGACTGCCTTTGGTAATTTTTATAAAAGAAGAAATATATATTTTTGTTTATGTTTTGTATCTATGAATTTATTATTTTCTTTTAAAAAAATGTTTGATTTCGGTCTCTTTAACTTTGTGATTTAATTTCCCTCTGACTTGGGTGGGGGTTTAAAATTTAAAATCTAGATTAATGTTGTATTAACCGTTTCCATTTAAGCCAGACAATATCTACCTCCTCTACTATTCACTATACTGGTGGTTCAGTTAAGATCTGTGGTTTCAATGGCGGCCTCCTCCTTCCTTTTTTTCTTTCCTTTTTCTTTTTTTTTCTTTTTTCCATTTCTTCTTTTTTAAATTATTTCATATACCGTACTTAATCTGATTCGGTTTGCTTTAACAGTCCTTCAACGAAGAGCTTCACAATTAGGCAAGCGATATATGTCGCATTAAAAAAATGAAAATTTCATTAATGCTGATGAAACTGCTTTGTTTACGCCTCCAATACGAAACTGAGTATATTGAACTTTTCGCGATTTCTCCTGCAACCGAGACGCATGTTCGAGTCCCGCTGGAGAGCACATTTTCTTTAATAATTTTTTCGAGTATGCGAGCCGCTAGATGAAATAAATTACTCCAACACACGTATGCACTAAAATAACGTTGAAAGCAACAGATATAATATAATTCGGACTAAGAAAACAAATAGAATCAATTGATTCCTATATAAGGAAAATATTTGAATATGTCTTAAAATCGTATTAAAAAAAAAAGCTGTCTTCCTTAAGGCAGTTCGACATTTGAACGTCTTTATGGTTACCTGGGTTCGAAACTCACCATGGCCGATTTGTCGTGAGGGTGACTTTTTAGGTTATCAGCCTTTAAAGGCGATCCGAGCGTGCATCATTTTTAAAAAGTTGCCCAAATACTAACTCACTCTCTCATATCTATATATATATATATATATATATATATATATATATATATATATATATATATATATATATATATATATATATATATATATATCATCGAGTCTAGAAGAAACCTCAGCGGAATGCAAAAAGCACTGGACGGACATTTCGTCCTATATTTTTCTGCATTTTGAAACGGCATTCTTCTAGACTCGATGAATTACTTAATTATGACTATTTCAAATTCTCCTAATTATTTCTATCTGTATATCCTTGCCTGAAGCGGCTTCTAATGGTCAGGACTGAGTGGCTTGCAGATCGTAGTCGTAGCTAGTGGGGGGGGGCACAGTCCTATGGGTAAAGAGAAACTCGGATGAGTTCCACCACGGAATATTTGATCGAGCGACGCTATATCGAGTTTAATTCATTACCGCTTCGACGCCGAGGCCCGTTGGTACATTTGGTATGGCGTTTGCCTGATAATGTAACTGTCCGGGTTTCAATTCTCGGTAGTGGCTGCGCACTGCTGATGAGTCCCGAATATAGGACGAAGCGGCCCTTCAGTGTTTTATCTTAAGGTTTCTTCTAAACTCGATGAATTAATTATAATTATCTCAAATTCTCCTAAATATATATATGTGTGTGTATGTATAAAAGAACGTTTACTGATCTACATATGAATAAGTAATAATTCATATATAATAATACATGTCTCTTTGAATTTGACGGACTAGGACATTTTTGTAAGTTTTTATTGAGATTTTTCTTGTGTTCTTACAATTTTTCTTTCATATAGACGAAGAGCTTACAAACAGTCCGTAGTGGTTATTGCCCTGAGTGTTTTCGGTTAATAATATAAACTTTTTTACATTTGAGCGGAAGTTAATTTTTGTTTTTAGCATATTTTGCTTTTATTGCATCAGATGCACAGAGGAATATAGGAAACGAACACAAAATATCCTCAAGTATCCTTTAATCATCATAGAGAAACATTTCGCCTTCTACTTCTACTGACATAAAGTGGAGCTATTATACTGAAACAATTGTTTGTTTTGTCGTTAAGAAAGTTGATTCACTGTGCCGTATCAGCCAAGACTTCCTATCAGAGTTTCTCCTGCAAATTTATATATCTAGCATTCGTAAGCGCATTGAATATTGCTGCCATACCTGTCTGGGGCTCCAGCTATATATCTCCAGCTTCGCGAAAAAATCCAAAAGTTGCCTGTCTGCAGCATATATAACAGAGTTAATTTATTTTTCCCTCAAAATAACTAAAATATAGTCATTAAAAGCTAAATCCCTGGCAGCAAAAGTGAGTACACCCCTTAGGAAAAGTTGTCAATATTAACATACAATATGTCAACTGTCAATATTTTAATGTGGCCACCATCATTATCCAAAACTGCCTTTACTCTCCTGGGCATGGAGTTTACCAGAGCTTCACAGGTAGTCACTGAATGCTCTTCCACTCCTCAATGACGACGTCCCGAGCTGGCGGATATTTGAGACTCTGCACACCTCCACCTTCTGCTTGAGAATGGCCCAAAGATGTTCTATTGGGTTCAAATCTGGAGACATGCTTGGCCAGTCCATCACCTTTACCCTCAGCCTCTTCAGTAAAGCAGTGGTTGTCTTGGATGTGTGTTTGGGGTCATTGTCATGTTGGAACACTGCTCTGCGACCCAGTTTCTGGAGGAGGGGATCATGCTCTGCTGCAGTATTTCATAGTACATGTTGAGTTCATGTTTTCCTCAATGAAATGTAACTCTCCTATACCTGCAGCACTCATGCAGCCCAAGACCATGCCATTCCCACCACCATGCTTGACGGTAGGCATGACACACTTATCTTTGTACTCCTCACCTGGTCGTCGCCACACATGCTTAAGGCCATCAGAATCAAACAAATTAAATTTCGTCTCATCAGACCATAGGACATGGTTCCAGTAATCTATGAGCTTTGTTGACATGTCTTCAGCAAACTGTTTCTTGTGTATTGCTTTCAGAAGAGGCTTCCTCCTGGGGTGACAGCAATGCACACCAATTTGATGTAGTGTGCGGTGTATGGTCTGAACACTAACAGGCTGAATCCCAATCTTTTTAATCTCTGCAGCAATGCTAACAGCACTCCTATGCCGATCTTTCAAAGAAAGCATTTGGATGTGACGCTCAGCACGTGCGCTCAGCTTCTTTGGACGACCTACCCGAGGCCTGTTCTGAGTGGACCCTGCTCTTTTAAAATACTGGATGATCTTAGCCACTGTGCTGCAGCTCAGTTTCAGGGTGTTGGCAATCTTCTTGTAGCCTTGGCCATCTTTATGTAGTGCAACAATACGTTTTTTAAGATCCTCAGAGAGTTCTTTGCCATGTGGTGCCATGTTGGAACTTTCAGTGACTGGTAAGAGAGAGTGTTAGAGCTGCACTACAAATTTGAATACACCTGCTCCCCATGAACACATGGGCATAGTTACACTAATGAGTCACATGATATTTTGGAGGGAAAATGAAAAGCAGTACTCAATTTAGACATTTAGGGGTGTAGTTCCTTGGGGGTGTACTCACTTTTGTTGCCAGGGATTTAGCTTTTAATGGCTATATTTTGAGTTATTTTGAGGGGAAAAGAAATTAACTCTGTTATATATGCTGCAGACAGACTAATTTTATTGTGTCAAAAAAGTAATTTTTTCAGTGCTGTCCCATGAAGAGATATACTTAAATATTTGAAGAAATGTGAGGGTGTACTCACTTTTGTGATACACTGTATATATATATATATATATATATATATATATATATATATATATATATATATATATATATATATATATATATATATACTGTGTTACAGCAAAGTGGTTCAAATCGTGTAAAAGCAAAATTGTCTGTTTGTTAGGTTAAGATTTGAACCGTTGTATCTTAGAAATGATTAAAGATATCCTACTGAATTCTCCAAGGTTTTATAACACAATTAGACACTACTTTAAGCAATGTATAATTACTCTCCTAATTTAACCGAAGAAACGTGATGAAATCCATTATAAACAAAAATGACAGATTCATTAATTAACCAGAGTTAAGTATCGGAACCTCATGAAGGATTTAAATTCAATATATATATATATATATATATATATATATATATATCAATGCAGGATCTTTTTCCAACTTATTCAAGATGATCTTCGCCCTCTGTAACTTTCTATCCTGGAGTTACTATTTGTCTCACATGGTTCACGTACGATTTCATTTTCAAGTCTTTTTTAAAAGTACTTTTTGAACTTTCGTAGGTGAAACTCCTCTTTCACGTGCCAAACATCTTACGGATTGAGTTGTTTTTTTATATAATTGATCTTTTTAGCTCCAAATTGAAATGATGATTCATCTTCCTACTGTGACCTCCTGATTCCGTTTTCCTCTCTACTGTTCCGTCTATTTTAAACTTGTTTTCGTGATAGTTCTTCAATGGACTTTGAAGACGGAAGCCAGAGTATATATGTTAGTAATATTACTGAATTCCTAAATGATCTTTTTCATCTCACTATTGCTCAGTTGGGAAGACATAGTGAAAAAAAGATGATAGTTAAAAATGATTTTAAACTGTTCTCTTTTTAGCTGAATAACCCTAAGGGGTTTTCAGTGATTCTAACGACAAATGGTGTCAAGATGTCTAAACGTATTATCTGAAAAACTGGAAAAATAACCCAATTTGTTTAGTGTTTTTTTTTTTTTTTTTGGATATTAAAGATTGTTTGTGATGGACAATTATTCTATTACATGATTTAGAGAATATTGCTTTTGCACCAGGTATATATATATATATATATATATATATATATATATATATATATATATATATATGAAAATATAGAAAATAGGAAGGAACCGGTTAGGTAAATAATCCAAAGTCCCTTAGTATTTTAGTTATTATTTTAAAAAATAGTGCTCAATACAAAAGTAGAGCATAAATATAATTATTTATTAAAAATATGATTCCAAATCGCTAATAGGTCTCATGTTTCAAAACAAGAGCCGAAAAACTTCAATATAATCCTTTAAATTAAATTGAGTTTAAATTAAAATGGGCCGTTCCATCTTCAAGCGAGATTCCAACAAAAATTTCGCTTGAAGATGGAACGGAGCCCAATTTAATTTAAAGGATTATATTGAAGTTTTCGGCTCTTGTTTTTGAAACATGAGACCTCTTATGTAGATTTGGAATCATATTTTAAATAAATAACTATATATATATATATATATATATATATATATATATATATATATATATGAAGAAATATAGTCTTAAGATGTGCTATATTTATGGGATAAAGTGTTCAATATCAGAGATAGAGCGTGTATAAATATAAAAGTGAACATTGGTCAGCACTTAGAGGCGACAGTCTGTTCCATGGTAGATGAAATCTTCAGGCCTGATGATTGCATCTAGCATGAAACAGACTGTCGCCTCTAAGTGTTGACTTCTATGTTCCCTTATTGAAACAGATGGAAATGATCTGGAACTGTTTTCAGTTCTGATTCTGCAGAATGATCTCTCTGCATATGTAACTCAAGCACGTGTGATTTTGTGACAAACGATTTGTCATCGGGTGGGCAAAAAAGACCTATTCGATCACAGCATGATTAAAAGTTCTTGATTAGTGCCGTGTGATATTCACCCTCGATGACGTGGAGGCAGCCAATATAGATAGACATTTAGAACAGATTAGATAGATAGATAGATCTGAACAGACCGAAATAAATATATAGAAGAGGTTGAGATAGATAAATATGAACAGATTGATATATATATATATATATATATATATATATATATATATATATATATATATATATATATATAGCTGGATACCTAAAAACAGGCTGAGATAGATATAAACAGACTAAGTTATATAAATAGATATAAACAAATCTAAATAGATATATAGTTAGATATGCAAAAGACTTGATAGATAACGATATATATTTTGATATATCAAGAACAGTATTGAGGAAATTGGAGGACAAAGTGGAAAAGGTTTACTTGTGACGTTTTTCTTCCTTCTTAACTTTATCGGACTACATTTGTTATGGTGATAGGACTACACATGTGCACGACTGAGGGGTACTGGGAATTTTAGAATTTTTTTTTATCTAATCGAATTCATTTATTGTCTTTTTTCTTTTTTTTTACATCACTTTTGTAAATAGGTATTTCACAATGTTATATTAGATCTGCCAGGAATGATGAAAGATTGTAAGAGCCAGGTCACACATTTACTGTAGATGACTTTGTGAATAATGCACTATCTAGAAATTTACGTCGTAGTGAATCATTTTCTCCTTTGATCAGAGTAGCATTTTTATATCTAAAATTGGTTAATATCTTTACAGTGCGGAAACAATGCATTGGACGTATTATTTTGTAAAATGTCCCTTTTGTGTTTATATAATATTTTATTTACTTTCCTTGAGGTTTCTCCTATGTATTTTTTGTGACAATCATTACAGGCGATGGAGTAAACTCTTCCTTCAGGTTTGAGCTTATTGTTTTCTTGAGGATTATACTGAGAATCATGAAAAGACAGCTGAAATTCTTTGCACTTATAATGAGGAAGGTGGGCGTAGAAAAAGTGATGTTCATGGAGCATACTGAAGGCAAGAGAGATAGGAGAAGGCAGCGAGCCAGTTTTCCTGACGAACTTATTTGAATGGATTGCGTAACGGAGTTAAGGGTCTTAGCAAAGGGAGAAAACTGCTGCGAGTCACAAGAAGGAGGAAGTTGTGGGAATGGCATGTAAAGTAGAAGCTTACAGTAAGGTTAACGCGTTTGACAGTAGTGTAGAAAGCTAGAAATGGTTTTAAACTGCCCATAAGGCACGAGGTGGCAAATTAATATACGGCTTATTGATTTAATCACTTAAGCCAATACAGATAATGGAATACGTCACCGATTTAGATTGATGTACACGTTAACAATGTTAATGTAACACAATATCCATATTAGATGAATAGATCTTCTGCTGGTGTCGAATGAAATGTTTTAACTCTCATAAAAAGCTCTAAAACTATTTACCGAAATTAGTAGTCGGTTGGATTGTTGATTTTGTTTGGAGGCATATCAACACCTCTATGGGTTATATAATGACGAAATCTAAATATTTTGAATAATATTTTATGGCTTCAACTAAATATATTTTGAAAGAAACTGTATTCCTTCAACTACAGAAAATGTATTTTTGGTAATTTGTTTAATATAAAAATGTGTTTGTGGTATTTTTAGTATGAAATTTTTTTTTTTTTTTTTAATTTTCAAAGTGTTTATTTTTGGTTGAGGCAGGGCACTATTTGCCTGTAGCTGGAACTCTAGCAGGTGCTGCCACCTTGGATCATGGTGGGAATGTGAACAACAGCGATTAAGAGGTGGTTACACGCTCCTCAAAACCTCCATTTTACCGATCAGAGGCATTTCAGACGGATGGAATTAGTGGGAAAAATTACAGCAATTTCAGCTCTTATTAATCGTCAACAAGGAAAAGGAATTTGCAGTATAGTGTTTAAATGAGCACCCCGGAATAGAGTCTGACCCAAAATAGCCTGCTGGAGTAAAAGTGCTTCATGACACAAGAAATGACAGAACTTTAGAATATTAATTCAAAAAACAGGTCGGCAATGACTGACCGCTACTATGAGTTTCATGTGTTTGCACACAACCATCAGCCAGATGGGAATTTTTTTGCCATTTTAGACCTTGATTGGATGATCTACCCTCCCCAACCGTGTGGGTTTGGTTTGCTTATCAAGCTGAACTCGCCCAAGCCACTAGCTACCTGATAATTGTGTGAATGCACATGAAACTACTAGTCATGTCCAGTTACTGCTAACCTGGTTATTTAAATTAATATATATATATATATATATATATATATATATATATATATATATATATAATAAAATGGACAAAGTCCGACAATTATTTTAAGACATTTTATGTTTATACATTCTTTTATAGATACAAATATTTAAGTAAATGCTCTGTTTATAATAAACAGTATTAATAAAATGTTTTAAAATAATTATCGGACTTTGTCCATTTCATAATGTGTGACGTCATTTGTTTACATTTGATACAGCATTAGCAGATATGAATGTACGTGAGAGATTCATGGAAGATTGCAGTTTAAATACAGTAAAATCGACGCTCCTCTGTGACCAAATCGGTAAAGGCACGTTAAGCTAAATGACGGTTCCGTATAGGATACAGGTTCGAATCCTGTCGGAGGACGAATATTTTCTATGAAAATTTATCGGACATTCAGGCCGGTAAATGTTGTTTAATACTGTTTATTATAAACAGAGCATTTACTTAAATATTTGTATCTTTAAAAAGAATGTATAAACATAAAAATGTCTTTATATATATATATATATATATATATATATGAGTGTGTTTGTGTGTGCGCGCGTATATGCTTGTGTGTGTATATATGCTGTCTAGGAATTTTCTAGAATTATAAATATTCAAAAATGCATACCTTGGCTACACAAACACTAAATTTTCGCGCCGACTAACGTACCATGTATCCTATAATAGTTCAATAAAATAGTATATCATGAACCAATACAAAAAAACAGCAAGAAATCCCATGTGTCTTAAATAATAACACCAACATTTTACATCACATAAGCTGTAAAATCCGCGACAAATTCTAGAAGAATTAAGCAACTTAATATCAAGAAAATGTTATAAAATTTAAGAAGAAACATTAAAAAAAAAAAAGGTTTTTAAAAAATAACACTACAATGTGAAAAGTCTCGTGAAGAAACGACAGTTTATAGACTTATAGAACGCGTGAATACGCTATATTTGAAAAACAATGAAACGGATATTTCGATAATGGCTTATGAAAGTCAAAACATTGGACAATTTATATCTGAAATTACATTGGGAACCAAGAAAATGAGACTAAATATAGAAATATCCATGAATTTTAATCGATTTTTTAATTAAACATTTATCGATAAATATTTTCTGCACTGATATATCTAATATATCGTGGCCAGACAATGTCGAAGGACAAAGGTGTTGAAGCAGAAAATGTTGAAAAACAAAATAACGAACAGACAAAATGTCGAACAAAATATAGAATGGACAAAGTGTCGAATGCAGAATGTGTCGAACAGAAAATGAGTCGAACTGACTAAATTATATTTTTATTTTTACCACCATTGTTATTTCTCATGAATAAAAAAATATAATTGGTCTGAAGGCATATCCTTGTTCAAAAAATTAGTAATTATGTAGATTCTTTTTTTTCATCGGTGATTTTTTTTATATTAGTTTATGTTGTGATGATATAACCCAACTTCCCCATTCACGATAATGGACGGACTGGTTGCCGATTAAGTACGACCACAGCGGACAGTCGTCAAGTCTTCGTTTGTTAACACCTATTGAGGTTAGCATACTCCCGACTCTGTCTCTGACACACCTACATCCGATTATAAACCTACTATTGAAAACCAACACTCGGGTTACTTTGTTTATTATATCTTGCACGAGATATAATAGCTGGCGACGAGGACTGTGCAACGTCCTTACTTGAAAAAAAATAATATATATATCAGATTACGCTGAACGGATTTCGGAAGCAGATTCGCAAGTCAAAGATATCAGTTGATGCCGATTAGGATTTCGAAAACGGAGTCACAGTCAAAAGGAAACTTTTTGAAAAGTAAGAAAATTTTTACTGTTAAATTGTGATTTGAAAAATATATATTGAACCGCGACTCAAATGCGAGCCGGTCTAATAATTGATTATTCAAGTAAAAATTACAGATTGTAAAAATATTACGGCTGTAAATTGTCTGTTAACAGTCTAAAAAAAAAATTTTTTTTTTTTGTCGAATTCTAAATAAAGTCAGGATGGAGCAATTAGTCGAAATGACTAAAATGCTGTGTACAAGCTTGCAACAGCAACAACAACAGCATCAAGAGTTACAACAACAAATACTGCAACAGCAAAAAAGTCTCGAAAAAATTCTGAAACAGACGACTGGAGAAAGAAAAAATGCTGTTTTTTCTGCCGAAGGAATAGCAAATTCATTATCCGAATTTATATATGAACCTGATTCGGGCATCTCGGCTTGACGGTCGAACTCTCTGCTTTTGAGCAGAAAGGAACCCGGACGAGGTTCCGCCGAAGGGCAGAATCTCGTTCGGGGTGAATGACCTACCCGATCTCGTTTTTACGAGTTATACGGGCATATTTTTGGCTGAGCCTACGGGCTCAGGAAACCCACGATAAAAACGACCTTGTGTCACATGCAACCCTCGTGGCGGGGGGGGTGGCTAGATCCCGATTCGGGCATTACATTTCCAGCATACTTTAAACGTTTCGAAACTATATTTACCAAGAGATGTCAACATTGGGCGGATGAGGAACGAGTAACATTATTAGTCTAGAAACTAGGGACAAACGAGAATACGAAGTACTCAAACTTGATATTGCCCAGAAAGCCAGAAGAAATTTCGTTTGAAGAAACTATAAGTATTCTGTCAAAAATATTTGACGAAAGGAATAGTCTGTTCCACACGCGATACAGATGCCTAAACATCGTTAAAGCAGATAACGAGGATTTTCTGACGTACGCGGGAACAGTGAACTCTCTGGTTGAACAATTCAAGTTAGAAGAAATTCCCAAAGATGTATTCAAGTGCCTAATTTTTCTTCAAGGACTAACTGATCCTAAATATAAAGAAATTAGGTCGAGAATATTAATAATGGTCGAGCAAGACTCGAAAATAACATTACAAAGAGTGACCGAAGAATGCCAACGTCTCATAAACGTAAAAAGAGATAATACACAAATTGATGAAAAAAGTGTTGCTAATGTTCGACACGTGAAAACTCAAACTCCAAAAGCCAAAAAGATAGAAAAATGTGAGACGTGTGGAAAAAATAACCATACCAAAAACACGTGTTGGTACAAAAATAAATTCTGCCAATCGTGCGGAAATAAAAATCATACCAAAGACGTGTGTTGGTACAAAAATAAATTCTGTCAATCGTGCGGAAATAAAGGGCATAAATATTCGGTTTGCCGCAAGAAAAGGAAATTACAAGATGTAAGCCTGGTATTATCAGAAAAAGAAATTCAGAACGGTAAAATAGAAAGTACGTAGATGTACGTATAAATAATCATACAATTACTTTCCTATTGGATTCTGGTTCAGACATAAGCATCATTGATGAACAAACATGGAAAAATATTGAAGACCCAAATTATCTGAAACCAAAAAAACCGCTAGTGGGGTTTCAGGAAAGAAATTAAACTTAAGGGAGAATTAAAGTGATATTTCGTTATGTGGCAAGACTGCAAAAACGAAAGTGTATGTAATCCAAGGGATTAATTCATATCTTTTTGGAGTAGACTGGATAGTAATCTTTGATTTGTTTGAACTCCCGATTAACTCATTTTGCAACGTAATAAACAGTGAAGAAAAACAAAAAAGTATTAAAAATGAAAAATTCATGAATGAATTAAAAGAATAATATCCCAGAGTTTTTTCTGAGGGATTGGGTTTATGTACTAAGACGGAAGTCAAATTTGAACTCAAGGAAAATGTGAAACCAATTTTAAACCTAAGAGAAACGTTCCTTTTCCTCCTTAGACACAATTAATAAGGAATTGGAAAGGCTTGAAAAATGGGGAGTGATATCTAAGGTTGACCATGCGGATTGGGCCTCGCCCACAGTTTATGTTAAGAAAAAACGGAAAAATAAGAGTGTGCGCAGATTTTTCAATAGGGTTAAATGATTGCCTTAAAAATCACAGTTATCCACTACCTTCACCAGAAGATATTTTTTCAAAGTTGAATGGTGGTAAGATTTTTTCAAAAATCGACCTGTCTGACGCATACTTGCAGATTAAAGTGAGTGACGAATGCTCAAAATATTTGTCTATAAATACACATAAAGGTATTTATAAGCTAAATAGACTTCCTTTCGGCTTAAAGGTCGCCCCAGCTTTGTTCCAACAGGTGATGGACACTATGCTGGCAGGCCTTGAGTTTGGTACCGCCTATTTAGATGACATTCTAGTCAAAAGTAAGAATGTTCAAGAACATAAAACGCACATCAGATATTCAAAAGACTAGAAGATTTTGGTTTTAAATTAAGCCACGAGAAGTGTAAATTCTTCAGGGAAAGAATTACATACCTCGGACAGGTGATAGACAGTGAAGGCAGGAAACCGGACCCACAGAGAGCCGATGCAATTAAGAACATGCCTGCACCCGACACAGTTGCGAAACTACAATCGTTTCTGGGGTTGGCACAATATTATGCAAGCTACATACCTAAAATGTATGATTTAAGAGCCCCCCTAACGAATTTTTTTAAAAAAGACAAGAAATGGTTTTTGGTCAAAAGATTGCGAGACGGCTTTTCAGAAAATTAAAAATGCCTACTCTCAGATCTCGCCTTAGCACATTATGATCCTGAGAAAGAGATCATTTTGGCAACTGACACAAGTTTGTACAGAGTGGGTGCTGCACTGCTACACAAATATGAAGATGGCACTACTAAACCGATCGCGCACGCGTCGAGGACTCTTCTTCCGGCTGAAAAAAATTATAACCAGATCGAGAAAGAGGCTTTGTCGATTGTGTTCGGGGTTAAAAAATACAATCGCTTTTTACATGGTAGATCATTTGTACTTCAAACGGACCATAAACCGTTACTTACAATATTTGGAGGTAAAAAAGGCATTCCTACGCATACAGCTAATCGCTTACAGCGATGGGGTGTAACCCTGCTTAATTACCATTTTAGGATGGAATAGGTCAAATCTAAAGAAGATGGGCATTCGGATGGATTGTCAAGGCTGATTCCAAAAAATGAAGAAATGTTAGAAGAGACGGTTATAGCAGCATTAACTGAGGAAAAAGAAAGATCAGGTCTCTTGTTGAATACAATCAGGGAATTGCCGGTAACTTTGGACCAAATAAAAAAAGAACTATATTGTGAAATTAAGGAACCAGACGAGATGGAACAAAAGACAGAAAAAGGGAACTCAGATTTCACCTTTTTCAATTTGCGACAACACGTTGATGTACGCAGATAGAATTGTTATACCTCAAATCTCTACGTACAGATATGCTGAAAGAATTTCATACTGGTCATCCTGGAATGTCTCGGATGAAATCACTCATGCGTGGTTAGGTATACTGGCCAGGAATGGACAAGGATATTGAAGGTTTTGTAAGACTATGTAGAGGTTGTCAATTGGCTGCAAGGGCACCTCCGGTCAAAATGAATCCTTGGCCGAAAACGGATTTGCCGTGGGCACGTCTACATATAGACTATGCTGGACCAATTAATGGGTACTATTATTTGATATTGGTGGACTCTTTATCGAAATGGCCTGAGGTAGTCAAGTGCAAGCATCCTACATCTAGGAACACCATCAGTGCATTGGATGAAATTTTCAGTCGTTTCGGGGTTCCCAGGACATTGGTTAGCGACAATGGTACGGCGTTCACAAGTATGGAGTTTAAGGATTTCTGTACTGCCTTAGACATTGAACACATAACTACACCAGTGTGTCATCCCAGGTCGAACGGTCAAGCTGAGAAATTTGTTGACACTTTTAAACGTGCTTTACGTAAAAATAAAGGTATGGATACGGAAGAAAGAACTATTCAGAAGTTCTTAGCAATCTATAGGGTAACTCCAAATGAGAACAACGATGCGAAAATGTCACCGGCGGAAATTATGTTCGCAAGGAAAATTAGATCAATTTTCGATAGATTGTTACCCTATCAAAACAAAAAAGTTTCTAAGAAAGAGGAAAAAGTCAACATAAAAAAATACACTTCAGGAGACAAAGTTTTTTTAAAAAATTTTAAAAGTGGAAAAAGCTATTGAACGGATGGCATAATCCAGAAAAGGATTGGTAAAGGGTCTACACGATTAAAAGTAAAAAAAAATTACGTGTAAAAAGACACATCAATCAGATTAGACCACGATATGGTGAAGAAAAGTGAAAAAAGCGAAGAAGAAAATCCGATGGAAGTGTTATGCGATGCTTTTAACATGACACTACCCAATAGTGTATATGAACCTGTATCTCATGGACCAGCCTTACTGGCTGAAAAGCGGAAATTATCTTCGCCAAAAAGGATCTAATTGTGACGACTAAAGAAGGAGCACACGGGAAAAGAAAACCAGTGGAGCGTTTTAGCCCGGATCCAAAAAAGAAGACGACATTAGAAGCAGAAATTTTCAAAAGGGAGAATTTCAGCTTCGGGGGGAGGTGTTGTGATGATATAACCCAACTTCCCCATTCACGATAATAGACGGACTTGTTGCCGATTAAGTACGACCACAGCGGACAGTCGTCAAGTTTTCGTTTGTTAACACCTATTGAGGTTAGCATACTCCCGACTCTGTCTCTGTACTTGACACACCTACATCCGATTATAAACCTATTATTAAAAACCAACACTCGGGTTACTTTGTTTATTATATCTTGCACGAGATATAACAGTTTAAAATTTAAAAATAATCATTTGTCGACAGGATACTTGAATGCTACGTAAAATGTATTCTATTTTAGACACATTTCTGGTCTTCCTTCATTTAATCAGTTCGATTCTTTTTCATGCGACACTTTGTTCGATACTTAGACCCTTTGATATTTTGTCTCTTCGACACTATGTTCTTTTACCCTCTGACATACTACCAAATATATATGTATATATGATGGCTGTCGATTCATTAAATTATTATGGCCATCACTGACAAATTTTAATGACTTTATTTTTATGGGAATAACAATTACCAAAGACCAAGTTATGAATTCATGCTTTTTATTCTCCTAAACCGATTCCATACCGCTGCCTGATAGGGCATTCAGTTCTGTTATTTAATCCATTGTTGGGGGTTAGGTGAGAAAAGATGGCAACAAAAACGAGTCGTTCGGCGATTTCTCATTCCAATCCGCTATCCATTACGCCACCCCCACGTGCACCCTTTGATGCCAGCAGTTTCTGAGCTGAGAATCATAGTCGTGTACAGCTTGCAGAATTACCGCATCAATTCACACCAACAATGCTAAACATGCCAGAGAAAACAGATGCAAGATTTACGGATAAGCTCTAAGGCGGGTGTTATATCAAAGTCTTCCTTCTCCTATAAGGATAATTTATGAAAGAATTAGCGTCTATCGCTATCAGTGTACTAACCTAGGGCCTCTATATACGCTCAGGCTATTTCTACGTCCCCACAAAGCATCTGACGACCGGTTGTATCACGCATAATATTTTTCATAAGATATCAAATATCGGAGAGAGTACATTTACAGGTTTAATATAAACAGTGTGAATAAAGGAAACACATCTATCTATCTAAGCAATTATCTATCTAAGCAATTCTCTTTCTATCTATCTATCTATCTATCTATCTATCTATCTATCTAAGCAATTGTCTTTCAATCTATTCTACTCTATCTATCTATCTATCTATCTGTCTAAGCAATTGTCTTTCAATCTATTCTACTCTATCTATCTATCTATCTATCTGTCTAAGCAATTGTCTTTCAATCTATTCTACTCTATCTATCTATCTATCTATCTATCTATCTATCTATCTATCTATCTATCTATCTATCTATCTAAGCAATTGTCTTTCAATCTATTCTACTCTATCTATCTATCTATCTATCTATCTATCTATCTAAGCAATTGTCTTTCAATCTATTCTACTCTATCTATCTATCTATCTATCTATCTATCTATCTAAGCAATTCTCTTTCTATCAATCTATCTATCTAAGCAATTATCTATCTAAGCAATTCTCTTTCTATCTATCTATCTATCTATCTATCTAAGCAATTATCTATCTAAGCAATTCTCTTTCTATCTATCTATCTATTTATCTAAGCAATTATCTATCTATATCTCTATCTATCTATGTATCTATTCCATTATCTATCTATCTATCTAAGCAATTCTCTTTCAATCTATATATCTATTCCAGTCTCTCTCTCTATCTATCTAATCCATTCTCTCTCTCTCTCTATCTATCTATCTGTCTAAGCAATTATCTAAGCAATTCTCTTTCAATCTATCTATTTATCTGTATGTCTGTCTATCGATCGATCGATTGATCGATCTCTCTATTCCCAGTTGCGCATATTTATTTTATTTCTAAATCTCCATTTCTGATTAGTAGACAACAAAGAACAAATGGAACTCAAAATAAAAATAAAAAATTATGAAAAAAAAATGAGTTATCCTTCTTTACATGCGGACTATATTTATTCAACCTTAAATATATTTCCCTGTATTGATACAATATTGATCGTCGCATTTGCGATAAGAGCAACAAAGATTGACGTTGGCGAATATAGATCACCTGAAATTTGTAGCTTTTAATCATTGAACGAATTGCAGAAAACAAACAAAAAACAAAAAAAACAAAATCTCCTTGTAATGATCGACAGATCAATATTTACTGTCTCAGAACGACGATGACTTCAGTTTTCGGCTAAACGTTTTTTATCGACCCAAATAATCTCGATTCCCTGGGGCGTGGGTGATAGAAATGGATTTATTTCCGACTACAGAACGTTCTTGACAAACTAATTCTCACTTCCTCAAACCGTTTCTCTAACTCAATTTGCAATATTTATCAATCTTTCTAGGAAGTCATCCGCTTTTACTCAATGTTCTCAATAATAGTATTTTCGTTTTCCTTACGTTGATTCACGATAACGACCAAAATAAACGGAATATTTTGTCAATCTACCTTTCTCGGAATATGTATTCTGTTTTATCTAATTGCTGCTTTTAATAGTACACTTATCTTTTGCTAGTGAATCTATTGTAAGTCATAGCCTAATACATAGCATCCACAGTATCTTTCAAAATGTAAAATACAGTGACATGCATGGGATTGTGTGCAGACAAAGTGTTAAAAGACAAAATACCGAATGGACAAAGTGTCGAACAAATAAAGTGTCTAATGTACGAAGTGCCAATCAGAAAAAGATTCGAACCAATTAAATGATAAAAGGCCATAAATTTACGAACCATAGAATGTCTTTTTATGTATCATTCAAGTATCCTGGCAGTAAACGATTATTTTTTAATTTTAAACTAATATAAAAAAAATCCAATGAGAAAACAAACTTTCTACATAATTACTAACTTTTTAGAATCAGGATACGCATTCAAACCACAGTAAAGGGTTATATTGTTTTTATTCATGAGAAATAACAATGGTGGTAAAAATAAAAATAAAATTGATTATGATTATGGAGACTTAATCACTCTTAAGGCTACGATTTATTAAATCATACCAAAGCTAAGGAACAAAATGTTTAGAATAGCTTATTTGATTATTTGAACCGAGTTTTTAAAACCAAGACGATATGTTCGCTTGTACTTTGTTCAACATTTTGTTTGATTTCGTTTGGTTTGTCTTAAGGCATATCAACCTCAATGGATTATTTGATACCGACAAGATTCTTTTTTCTCCAATGTATTGATGGTAATATTTTTTTCAAAAATTTATTGCTGGTAATAATCTTTTACAAAAAATATATTGTTGGTATCAAAACCTATTTTTACCCTTACATAGTGTTTTGACACCAGTCAACTATTTGCCCACAACAGTGACCCAAACAAGTGCTACCAGCCCCTGTCAGGGAGGAATTGGGAACACCAGCAATTAAGACTTGGTTGCACGCTCCTCAAAACCTCCTGATCAGAGGCCTTGCTGCTTGATATGCTTTATCGTCTTACCCAGGACGCGGATGTTGTTTATCGTCTTACCCAGGACGCGGATGTTGTTTATCGTCCTACCTAGGACGCAGATGCAGTTTATCGTCATACCCAGGACAGTCAATTGGATTTAATATTATGGAAGACGTAGGCTAATTAAACGGAAGCTACATCTAGGAGTTGGTTTGGTGTTCCCTACCTCGTACCTGCGTTAAGCGAGAAAGGACAATATGGTATTAAGAAGAATACTTTATCAACATGTAATAAAGATTTATTTACGCCTAAACATGAATACAGTGATTAACATAAACACAATGTCTTTTCCTATATAGAGAGAAGATGTTAAGCAAACTTACCCATCTGGTGGAGTGAAATAGGGCTAAGTAGCTTGTACCTTTAAAACCCTTGGCAACTAGTACCATTGGCGGTGGAAGGAATTTCTTCTATGTTACTTCGAAGCAGGTCCGGTTCCTTCTCTGGTGGTGGTCAGCTGTTTATGAACCAATGAGAGACCGCCTAACATCATGTGATCAATCTCTCTATATAGGAGCGGATGAATTTTACAAACACAACAGGTAGAATAAAAGTGAGTGGGCCTCACTTAAGATTGGCCTTATCGCATAGAATAAAACAATTGAAATTCCTTTTATATAAGATCACGTACCTAACATTTAGAACTGGAGAAGTTATTGCGTAATATTTTGGCCCCAAATTGAATACCTGCACTTCTGGTTGACGCCAATTCAAATGATACAGATCACACCCCTCCACTCAAGTGACGAAAAGGGCTTTAATTTGGAAAGAAATGAATTGATTTCTTTGGGTACGTTTTTGGCACAAACTTTAAAAACATACTTCTTAATGTTTTTTTTTCTCATAAAACATTGTCTTTTGGGATACTAGGATCCCGTAACTATGAAATATATATATATAGCAGCTATAACAACAGATTTTAAAGGTCGGCTCCTTCCTGGGGGATCGATTTACTATGAATGATTATACCTAGAAAGGTTAGGTGGACGTAGGGTCTTAAATAAAGTTTTATTTGCAAATAAAAATGTTATTTAAGACCTTTCGTCCGTCTACCTTTTATATATATATATTATAGTATATATTATAGTATATATTATAGTATATATTTATCTGTTTACCTTTCTGAACGTACCTTGAAAAAAGGACTTTTTACTTTTTTATTCGAACAAAGTTTGACCTTAAAGAACGTTAGCCGTGCAGTATATCGAATAAGCGAATCGCTATACATATCAAAGTTTGAAATATTTATCATATCTTCTAAGAGGCAAGAAGAAGAATGGTAAATTACTCGGCGATGGTTACAGACTAAACGTCTGTAACCATTACTGAGCAATTTAGTTTAATTAAATTCTATCAATTTTAGCACTGATGGAAACCGGAACTGACGTCAAACGTTTTATAAAGAATTGTTTCTTTCCCTAAGTTTTTACACCATTTTGATATTTAGATTTGTAATTAAATTTCTTATTAAATTTAATTTATAAATGATTCGTTTAAAAATCTGGTCGATTCATATTTAGATTTATTCGAATATAAATTACTCTTGAATGTCATATTCCCTTTGTTCTGTTTCATGTTGATGATTGACAGTTAATGCAGTTTCGAATATTTTCCCTAAATTTGACTAAACTATAGTATTGAAAAATAATTTATATGCACATAAGTTTTCCCTTCTACCTAAAATTCTATTAGCAATTCCTGCAGAATTCCTGCAGAATTTATTAGAACATTATTAGAACATTTATCTATACAGAACAAAATGGGTGTATTTTCATTGGATATATATCAAATATGGATATTTAGAAGTGTAAGCTGTCGTTGTAAATATTTTTGGATAAGTTCTTTCTATCCTCTATCTGGCGTTTAAAAACTCCCAGTCAAATGTATTTTTCTATGATTAATTAAAATTGCAAAGAAGCGTAAGTAATTTTATTTCTTACGTCAAACTTCACGGCGAGTAAACAGTACTTAAGTTCATAATTTAATGTAAAAATCAGTGGCATTTCCACGAGTGCATTTAGTTATGATTATTACTAATAATATTGGCCTCCAACATAAATATATATAATTTACTAATATTAACAAAGGATTAACGAAGCAATGTATTAAAAGATAGTAAAATTTTCTTCGAAGTAAAGAAAAGATTGATTCGTTTTTTTATTGCTTATCAACTTTTTGTAGGTTATTTTAAGCCAGAAAATATTTTTAGATTGTAAATTTTTTTAGATAAAAATGACTTCATGATACACGTTTTACTAATTAGCCATAGCTGAGGGGAAAAGAGGTAGATTCATACCTTTCCCCAATGGTATTTGCGCGTAAGTAAATAAAACGAACCCAGCAGGAATTGGAACCCAGGTCTCCGATTAACAAATTCCGAGTCTTTATCCATTACACCACCCGCACATCCAAGCCTTGAGTACCTGGTAACCTCTAGCGGTCACCCATCTCGGGAATCGTTGTTTCAACGTGATATGGCCGTAAGCTAAAGAAAAGTTCGAGAAATTGTTGTGTAAAATCTACTCTTCTATTATGAGAGTGGATTCTGGAGAATCACTTTAGAAATGACGAGGAGACTTAGGGTGACAGGAATACGGTTCTGTCGGCGAAGGCTTAGAATTTTATGGGCGGAATTTACAAGTAACGGTTTTAAGAGAAATTGGAACAAAAATGACAACTTCATTTATAATTAGAATCAGAAACTGAATGTTGAAATATCTGGCACACATTATGAGGAATGAACTATGTCCGAGAGAAAAGTAACATTCATAAGGCCTACTGAACATAACAGCGGCTGTGAGAAACAGCGAGTAGCCTATCTTACCAGTTTAGCTGAATAGATTTCAAAACAATTACAAAAAGCTATGGTCATGTGTCGATGCAACACTCTTCGTTAAGACGAATCGAGGTCTCTGGTCACTGGCATGTGTATCTAAAAATAAATACGTCTAAATTCAACTTCAGCCCTGTCGGCTTAGGGGGTAAAATCTCCGACTGATACCAAATCGATCCCGGCTTGAGACAATCGGATGTCGAGCCACACTGATGATCTGTGAAACAGGGAAACAGTTTGTCTGTGGATGAATATATATATATATATATATATATTTACAAATTCATGAATTATTCACACAAAAACTAATGCAAAGGTTAATGATTTAATTGGCGAGAAATCCATCGTCGCAAACAATTCAAATAATATACAAAAACCTCCAATAGCATTTTCGGATACAACAATACATATATTTTTTCGTTGTCCTCTTATTACTAAGAGAAAAAACAAGAACAACATCTATTCTATACCTGAAGATGTCTGTAGGAACAGACGAAAGCTTGTAGTAAAAATAAGAACTAATACGGCAGAAATTTATAGAAACAAGGATCATTTCATTCATAACGGATACGGAGGTTTTTGTATAGTATTTGAATTGTTTGCGACGATGGATTTCTCGCCAATTAAATCATTAACCTTTGCATTAGTTTTTGAGTGAATAATTCGTGAATTTGTAAATTGATTGCGTTTATCGTAATATATATATATATATATATATATATATATATATATATATATATATATATATATATATATATGTGTGTGTGTGTGTGTGTGTGTGGTCTTGTGTCCCAATTGATCACTCTGGGTCATTTTTTTTTAAAAAACCTGCTCCTGCTATTAAAGCATATGGAGTTTGTATACATCACGTATATAATGTTTAAAATTTTTCCATTTCTCTGACGTGCGCCGATAGCTTAACGGTAGAATCTCTGAGTAATGTCAAATCGGTCGTGTTTCGATTCGGGCATGAAGTAAGGAATGTCTAGCCACACTGATGAGCTGTGATACAGCGAAACATGCTTGTATGTCAATGATTATATATATATATATATATATATATATATATATATATATATATATATATATATAATAATTCATCGAGTCTAGAAGAAACCTCAACAGAATGCAGAAAGCACTGGACGGCCGTTTCGTCCTATATTTGAGACTCACCGAGACAGTTAGGTTGTCAAGCAAATATCATACCAACGGTTCCAATGGGCCTCGGTGACGAAGAGATTGCAAATCAGACTCAATATAGCGCCGCTCGCCAGGGGGCACAGTCTTACAGAGAACTCAGTAGAGTTCCACCACGGAATATGTGAGCGAGCAACCTAACTGTCAGGTTAGAAATTAGAAAAATACAAAAAAAGTAACATTGGATGGTTTAATTCACCTTTTAATATGTAATGTACAGACGAATATTGGAAGAATTTTCATAAATTTAATTAATAAGCCCTTTAATTACTCACTAATATTTAAAAAAAAGATTTTTGGCTGCGTTAATAACATCAATAAATCAATATCCAACATAACAATATTATATTAGAAAGATACACATCCAACGGACACCGCTAAGTTAATTTAAAAAAAATATAATTGCAACTGCCGAAAAAATACTATCTGTCCCTTAAACGTCCAATATATGGCTGATAATATTATATACCGAGCGAGTGCACATTCCGGTAAGGATGTCAAATTTTATTCTAGTTACACTGAAAATCCTTGGCGATTTCGTTTTTGCCATTATCGAACGATTTTAGTCAATGCCAGATACATAAACAGTACTGCTCCCTCCAGTCATTTTTGGCAATTAAAGAATGATGGTAATAACCCATTATTACGTGGGATATTGTGTATATATATATATATATATATATATATATATATATATATATATATATATATATATATAAAAAGGTGCAAACACTAATCTCACTAACATTTGTTTTTTACACCCGGAGTTATAGTTTCCGTTTAATTTTTGAATTTGTAGGTGTCTGATGAATTGGATCGTGATTACGATTCCAATGTAATAAATTATAACCATGGAATATTAGTGTTTGAGCTTTTTATATTATATTCTTGCTCTGTCCTGGATATTGGGCTCTACCTGGATTCTATCTTCTTAAAAATATATATTGAAAGATTTTTTTTCATCCGACGTTATTTCTTATTACTATTATTTTTAGTGTGTATAAGTGTTTGAGTTTTTCTTTTCTTTTTTTTTACTTTATTAAACAATGAAATTAATAACTGAGAAGTTCTAGTAAAGAAAAATTTTAACTTCCGACTGGAAGTAAGCATCAGTCATGCTGATGCAAGGCAAAACAGGTTCTCTAAAACGATTATTCGTTTTGTTTTGGAGGTCTCAAATTTAACAAGCCATTTTTTAGCCTCGTTAACACCAGATTGAAAGTTATTTTTTTTATATTTAATTATCGAAACATACTTTCTATTAAGACGAGAGTAAAATTCATTGTGTCATCACAATCGATATCGTGAATATTGAGTCATGAGTTCGAACTACACTAGATGTCCCTTTCTTTTGTTCTTGTGTCAAAATTAAATTAATTTTAATAAATAACACAAACCATTTAACCAAAACAACACAGAATTGGTTGTTTTTATGTCAACCCTAGTTGCATTATTTAAAGTCGGTGTGCACCTAATTAGGATAAAACTCAATCCTCAGTAGCAATGGTCAACTAGACCCTATGGTTATTCATTACATTAAAATGTTATTAAAATACTAGCTTAGTTTCGACGGAAGGATCGAGCTCACTATTCATTAGTAAAAGTCTACCAGACTAAACCCAATAAATTCTACCCCGTGCTGTAAACATAGTAATCTTTCTTAGTTTTATTTCATGATGAATTTTTCATGAGACACCTAGTGGGGATCAGACTTTCTATCCAATAGTAATGGCAAACCAGCTTATATTCATTAAATATTACCGCAGATCGATAGAATTCCAAGATTGTTTATGAGGCCTTGTAGGGATGAGTTAATGCCTTATTTTCCCACCAAAGCATGATCACAAGCCTACCGCTACTTTCATACCAAATGGTCAGATGAATCTACTCTTTATTTCAAACCATTACAGCGAAGGGCGGCTTTGCCCGTACACAGGATTGAACCCACCCACATATCCAACGTATTTCCATTAATAAAAGTGGACGTTTAATTCAGAAAACCTCTTCCCAAGAATCGCTACTTTGTAGAACAGAATCCTATGTGGATAAATACTTTTCATCATCCTTCTTTTAGGAGCCATATCCCTTCAAATACGTGGCGATCATGGCTCTCCACAACATCCTATCTTTTCTGACTGGAAGCAATTTTTATCTTTTTACTACCAATCCTATTCCTAGTTTTTTTTCATTCTTTTGCACAAAGTTTACTTACTGCTTCCTTCCTTTTGTTGTTTTTGCCTTCAATATAAATTGTGAGTGTCAATTTTTCCGAGCCTTCTTTTCTCATTATGGATGCTAGAAAGTTTACCAGTCTCCTTTTTGATACTAACTATCCTTTTTTCTTTCAGTTTTCTTAAAACGTCCTCACATTCCCCATCCCTGTTATTCTCAGCATCCTGCTGTAGAACCACATCTCTTTTGGCGGAAATTTCCTCTTCATCTTTATTTACAGCTGTATCTGGTGATTGATATTACGTAGCACTCTTTTCTTTGTTTCTAACGAAGTTTTCCTGTTTCTTAAACCATTTTTTTATATGGCGGACACATTTTGCTATTCTAAATGACTCTTTCTATTTCGGTATCACATTTAGTGAGCTCAACATTTATAACCTTGTGCCATAACAAGCTAAGATTTAATAAAGAACTGAATAGAATATATTGATAAAGGCGGGCAAACAACGTAATGGAAAGAGAAGCCGTTAAATAATAATCGCACATGAATACGAAAAAAATTAAATTAAAAATAAACTTTGTGGGGATGATGAATTTTTGAGAATATAGACAAAGCGAAAACATTGATTAAACCTGAGAAGAAATTTTGAAAAAAATTGCCATAAATTAATAGTAGATATACTGTAGCCCTTTTTTATTTTTATTTATTAAAAAAACAAAAAAAAACACCTGACCTCTTTTTTACGATCTTCCGGTATTCGTTTTTTTAGAAACCACAAAAATGTAAGTAAAATCCAACTTTTCGAGATATTTACGGTTCAATGGCGCTACTGGCTTTGGTGACGATAAGAAACTCTTGGGGATTCCATGACTGATAATGTTTTTGTTTTTTTCAACTTAGTTGAATTTGTAACAGGACCAAATTGAGAAGTTGGAATAAGAAGACAGTATTGCGTCGTTCAGAGTATGGAGTTTACCTGTTTTATATTTAATGACGAGAAAAAAAAGTTAGATGCGATTCTGTGGCAGACAAAGGAAAATTAAAGGTAATTCTGACGAAAAATTAATATAATCAATTGTTCACGGCCATATCACATAAAAACACTAATTTTTGTACAACCACCTAAGTTAAGCAACGTCGAGCCTGGTCAGTACCTACATGGATGACCGCTTGGGAAGATCAGGTGCTATAAGCGTGGATGTGTGGGTGGTGTAAAGGATAATGGCTTGGTATTGGAAATCGGAGTATTGAGTTCCAATTCCAGTTGAGTTCCTTATATTCATTTACGCGCATATACTCTTCATAAAGATGTGAAAACAGCTATTCTCCCTCAGATATGGGTTAATTAGTAAAAGTTATATCAGTAAACCATTATTATACTCCAAATTCTTACAATATAAACATATTTCCTGGTTTTGAGTAACTTGCGAACGGCTAATAAGCGGTAAAAAAAATTAATCAATCAATATTTCACTTGTTTTTCTCTTTCTATTCAAACTGCCTGGTTATCTCTGTCTTTTCTTTCTTTCTTTTCTTTCTTTCTTTCTTTCTTTCTTTCTAGCTTTTTTTTGTTTCTCCGTTCGTATTTATTTAACTGTTTATTTTAATCTGTTCATATACATCTATCTATCTATCTATCTATCTATCTATCTATCTATCTATATATATATATATATATATATATATATATATATATATATATCCTAATTTATTCTATCTAACCCAACTCATTCTATCTATCTATCTATCTATCTATATCTATCTATCTATCTATCTATCTATCTGCATAGAGTAGGGAAGAGATATTCGGAAAGATTTAAACATTCGTACACATTTTTTTTTTAAATTCTGAAAGCACAACTATTTCAAAATAGAGATAATCACACGATCTGGCATTAGTTTTAAATGTGGGCATTTGTTCAATTTGAAATTGTCGATTCAAATGATTTAAACATTTAATTGAAAAAAATAGTTGTGTTGCTTCTATGTGAGAAACAGTGGTCAAATAAAACATCCTTATATCTGCATACAAGATTCTGGACGGCCATTTTATGCAGACATTCAGCAAGATCGACGCATTGTAAAGGCTGTAGTAGCAGATTTCACTGCATTCACAATACAGATTTTAGCAAATCTGAACTCTTCAGTCGAAACATAGATGCTTGGGAATAGTTGACTTCCTGTAGGTCTTTCATCTCTCTCAATCTCTGTCTTTATCTATCTATCGTAGTCTTTTCATATCTATCTATCTATCGATCTCTCGATCTATCTATTAAAAATCTGTTTATATCTATCTATCTATCTATCTATCTATCTATTAAAAAACTGTTCGTATCTATCTATCTATCTATCTATCTATCTATCTATTAAAAAACTGTTCATATCTATCTATCTATCTATCTATCTATCTATCTATTAAAAGTCTGTTCATATCTATCTATCTATCTATCTAAGCCTGCTGATGACTATCTATCTATCTATTTATCTATCTATCTATTATTCTTATTTTGTTTATTTTAATTTGTATTAAAAATAATAAATGTTCTTTTGTTTTCATTTTTATTGTTGGTTTTGTAGGGATACAAAAAGCGATTATGTCTCTTTGCTGAAGATAAGTCGCATGGGTCACGTGACAGCCGCTTATTGACGTCACTCCATACAGCAGACATCACGTGAGGTTGCTTTTTTTTGTCTGAGCCAACAGCTAAGGAGTCCATGGTGCCGTTTCCCTGTGGCAATGTATTTTTCCCAGATACAAAAACTGCAATTTGGGAAAATCCAAGACTCGCTGTTTCCCATTCATGGAATATATCCTCAACTGGGACATAGATGGATCAGGCCATTTTAATATGGAATCGTAAAGATTCCTTCTCCAGAAACACAGAAGTATTTTCATATATGTTAGACTCTTTTTGTTTCTCCTTACACTCTGCTGTGTAGATATATGTTTTCCGCATGTGACATGCATATATGCATATATAGTTTAGTGTATGTCTTAGTGATATAAGGGGTCTCTCTGAGAACAAACCATGTTTGACATTCGTTTTCTTTTCAATCATTCCGTTCCTTCTATGAATTACTGTTATCATATCATGAATATAATAATGCGCATAAGGTGGGAAATAAAAATGAGAGAATAAATCTTTCTTTCATAGCTCTCTCTGTCTCCCCTCTCTCCCCCTCTCTCTCTCCCCGCTCTCCCCCTCTCTCTCCCCATCTCTCTCTCCCCGCTCTCCCCTCTCTCCCTCTCTTCCCCCCTCTCTCTCCCCCTCTCTCCTCTCTCTCCTCTCTCTCTCCCCCCCTCTTCTCTCTCACCCCCCTCTCTCTCGTTACAGTTTAAAAGATTTTATTCCTTTCATTAGTGTCTTTTAGTTTTCGTCTTCTTCTTGGTCTTGTTACATTTTTTCGCCCAATTCGTATTTTTTCTTTTATTATTAAAATTTTCTCTATTTTCATTCTTGTATTTTTATTGTGGTTATTTGATTTTTATTCGCATTTTCTAAAATTTCTCTAATTAAGTTAATCTCATTGTTATACCTTTATTCTCTTATTCTTATTTTCATCATTTAATTATTGTTCTTCTTATTTTTATTCTTATAATTAAAAAAAAAGTATTTTTATTCTCATTAAATAATTTTATTGTTGAACTTATTATTTAAATTATTATAATCAATTTCTATCGCATACGCTTTAAATTATTTTTATTCTTTTAATTCAATAATTTATTTTTATTTTTGTATTCTCATTGTTAATATTTATAATTATTATTATTGTTTTATCTAAAGTTATCCTTATTTTTATTCTTTTATTTTTATTGTATTAGTTTTATTCTTGTTCTTATTATTATAATTCTTGTAATTAATATTATTCTCCTATTCTATTTTATTCTCTTCATAGTGATTCTTATTAAAGTTATTCTTATTCTCATATTCTATTTTATTCTCTTCATAGTGATTCTTATAAAAGTTATTCTTATTCTCATATTCTATTTTATTCTCTTCATCGTGATTCTTATAAAAGTTATTCTTATACTCATATTCTTTTTTATTCTCTTCATAGTGATTCTTATAAAAGTTATTCTTATTCTCATATTCTTTTTTATTCTCTTCATAGTGATTCTTATAAAAGTTATTCTTATTCTCATATTCATTTTTATTCTCTTCATAGTGATTCTTATAAAAGTTATTCTTATTCTCATATTCTTTTTTATTCTCTTCATAGTGATTCTTATAAAAGTTATTCTTATTCTCATATTCTATGTTATTCTCTTCATAGTCATTCTTATAAGTTATTCTTATTCTCATATTCTATTTTATTCTCTTTATAGTGATTCTTATAAAAGTTATTCTTATTCTCATATTCTATTTTATTCTCTTCATAGTGATTCTTATAAAAGTTATTCTTATACTCATATTCTCTTTTATTCTCTTCATAGTGATTCTTATAAAAGTTACTCTTATTCTCATATTCTTTTTTATTCTCTTTATAGTGATTCTTATAAAAGTTATTCTTATTCTCATATTCTATTTTATTCTCTTCATAGTGATTCTTATAAAAGTTATTCTTATACTCATATTCTTTTTTATTCTCTTCATAGTGATTCTTATAAAAGTTATTCTTATTCTCATATACATTTTTATTCTCTTCATAGTGATTCTTATAAAAGTTACTCTTATTCTCATATTCTATTTTATTCTCTTCATAGTGATTCTTATAAAAGTTATTCTTATTCTCATATACTTTTTTATTCTCTTCATAGTGATTCTTATAAAAGTTATTCTTATTCTCATATTCTATTTTATTCTCTTCATAGTGATTCTTATAAAAGTTATTCTGATTCTCATATTCTATTTTATTCTCTTCATAGTGATTCTTATAAAAGTTATTCTTATTCTCATATACTTTTTATTCTCTTCATAGTGATTCCTATAAAATTTATTCTTATTCTCATATTCTATTTTATTCTCTTCATAGTGATTCTTATAAAATTTATTCTTATTCTCATATTCTATTTTATTCTCTTCATAGTGATTCTTATAAAAGTTATTATTATTCTCATATTCTTTTTTATTCTATTCATAGTGATTCTTATAAAATTTATTCTTATTCTCATATTCTATTTTATTCTCTTCATAGTGATTCTTATAAAAGTTATTCTTATTCTCTTATATTATTCTTTTTTTTTTCTCTTCATAGTGATTCTTATAAAAGTTATTCTTATTCTCATATTCTTTTAATTCTCTTCATAGTGATTCTTATAAAAGTTATTCTTATTCTCATATTCTATTTTATTCTCTTCTTGATTCTTATGATTCTTATAAAAGTTATTCTTATTCTCATATTCTTTTTATTCTCTTCATAGTGATTCTTATAAAAGTTATTCTTATTCTCATATTCTATTTTATTCTCTTCATAGTGATTCTTATAAAGTTATTCTTATTCTCATATTCTATTTTATTCTCTTCATAGTGATTCTTATAAAATTATTCTCATTCTCATATTCTATTTTATTCTCTTCATCATAAAAGTTATTCTTATTCTCATATTCTTTTTATTCTCTTCATAGTGATTCTTATTTATTCTCATTCTCATATTCTATTTTATTCTCTTCATAGTGATTCTCATAAAAGTTATTCTTATTCTCATATTCTTTTTTATTCTCTTCATAGTGATTCTTATAAAAGTTATTCTCATTCTTCTTTTTATTCTCTTCATAGTGATTCTTATAAAGTTATTCTTATTCTCATATTCTTTTTATTCTCTTCATAGTGATTCTTATAAAAGTTATTCTTATTCTCATATTCTTTTTATTCTCTTCATAGTGATTCTTATAAAAGTTATTCTTATTCTCATATTCTTTTTATTCTCTTCATAGTGATTCTTATTTATTCTCTCATTTTTTATTCTCTTCATAGTGATTCTTATAAAAGTTATTCTTATTCTCATATTCTATTTTATTCTCTTCATAGTGATTCTTATAAAAGTTATTCTTATTCTCATATCTTTTTATTCTCTTCTCATAGTGATTCTTATAAAAGTTATTTTTCTATTTTATTCTCTTCCTTAGTATTCTTTTTTATTCTCTTTTTTATTCTCTTCATAGTGATTCTTATAAAATTTATTCTTATTCTCATATTCTATTTTATTCTCTTCATAGTGATTCTTATAAAAGTTATTCTTATTCTCATATTCTTTTTTATTCTCTTCATAGTGATTCTTATAAAAGTTATTCTTATTCTCATATTCTATTTTATTCTCTTCATAGTGATTCTTATAAAATTTATTCTTATTCTCATATACTATTTTATTCTCTTCATAGTGATTCATATAAAAGTTATTCTTATTCTCATATTTTTTTTATTCTCTTCATAGTTATTCTTATAAAAAGTTATTCTTATTCTCATATTCTTTTTTATTCTCTTCATAGTGATTCTTATAAAAGTTATTCTTATTCTCATATTCTTTTTATTCTTCTCTTCATAGTGATTCTTATAAAAATTATTCTTATTCTCATATTCTTTTTATTCTCTTCATATTCTTATTTTCTTATTCTCTTTCTATTTTATTCTCTTCATAAAATTTATTATAAAAGTTATTCTTATTCACCTATTCTATTTTTTCTATTCTCTTCATAGTGATTCTTATAAAAGTTATTCTTATTCTCATATTTTTTTTATTCTCTTCATAGTGATTCTTATAAAAGTTATTCTTATTCTCATATTCTTTTTATTCTCTTCATAGTGATTCTTATAAAATTTATTCTTATTCTCATATTCTTTTTCTCTTCATAGTGATTCTTATAAAATTTATTCTTATTCTCATATTCTTTTTATTCTCTTCATAGTGATTCTTATAAAAGTTATTCTTATTCTCATATTCTTTTTATTCTCTTCATAGTGATTCTTATAAAAGTTATTCTTATTCTCATATTCTTTTTATTCTCTTCATAGTGATTCTTATAAAAGTTATTCTTATTCTCATATTCTATTTTATTCTCTTCATAGTGATTCTTATTAAAGTTATTCTTATTCTCATATTCTATTTTATTCTCTTCATAGTGATTCTTATAAAAGTTATTCTTATTCTCATATTCCTTTTTATTCTCTTCATAGTGATTCTTATAAAAGTTATTCTTATTCTCATATTCTATTTTATTCTCTTCATAGTGATTCTTATTAAAGTTATTCTTATTCTCATATTCTATTTTATTCTCTTCATAGTGATTCTTATAAAAGTTATTCTTATTCTCATATTCTTTTTTTTCTCTTCATTTTCTCATAGTGATTCTTATAAAAGTTATTCTTATTCTTTTCTTTTTATTCTCTTCATAGTGATTCTTATAAAAGTTATTCTTATTCTCATATTCTTTTTATTCTCTTCATAGTGATTCTTATAAAAGTTATTCTTATTCTCATATTCTATTTTATTCTCTTCATAGTGATTCTTATAAAATTTATTCTTATTCTCATATTCTATTTTATTCTCTTCATAGTGATTCTTATAAAAGTTATTCTTATTCTCATATTCTTTTTTATTCTCTTCATAGTGATTCTTATAAAAGTTATTCTTATTCTCATATTCTTTTTTATTCTCTTCATAGTGATTCTTATAAAAGTTATTCTTATTCTCATATTCTTTTTTATTCTCTTCATAGTGATTCTTATAAAATTTATTCTTATTCTCATATTCTTTTTTATTCTCTTCATAGTGATTCTTATAAAAAGTTATTCTTATTCTCATATTCTTTTTATTCTCTTCATAGTGATTCTTATAAAAGTTATTCTTATTCTCATATTCTTTTTATTCTCTTCATAGTGATTCTTATAAAGTTATTCTTATTCTCATATTCTTTTTTTATTCTTCATAGTGATTCTTATTTTTAAAAGTTATTCTTATTCTCATATTCTATTTTATTCTCTTCATAGTGATTCTTATAAAATTTATTCTTATTCTCATATTCTTTTTATTCTCTTCATAGTGATTCTTATAAAAGTTATTCTTATTCTCATATTCTTTTTATTCTCTTCATAGTGATTCTTATAAAAGTTATTCTTATTCTCCTATTCTTTTTATTCTCTTCATAGTGATTCTTATAAAAGTTATTCTTATTCTCATATTCTTTTTTATTCTCTTCATAGTGATTCTTATAAAAGTTATTCTTATATATTCTTTTTTATTCTCTTCATAGTGATTCTTATAAAAGTTATTCTTATTCTCATATTCTTTTTTATTCTCTTCATAGTGATTCTTATAAAAGTTATTCTTATACTCATATTCTTTTTTATTCTCTTCATAGTGATTCTTATAAAAGTTATTCTTATTCTCATATTCTATTTTATTCTCTTCATAGTGATTCTTATAAAAGTTATTCTTATTCTCATATTCTATTTTATTCTCTTCATAGTGATTCCTATAAAAGTTATTCTTATTCTCATATTCTTTTTTATTCTCTTCATAGTGATTCTTATAAAAGTTATTCTTATTCTCATATTCTATTTTATTCTCTTCATAGTGATTCTTATAAAAGTTATTCTCATTCTCATATTCTATTTTATTCTCTTCATAGTGATTCCTATAAAAGTTATTCTTATTCTCATTTCTAGACACAACCGTGAAACAATCACTTATGTTTTTTTTATCTGTGCAGCTAACTATAAATGGCCTTCGTTTATTTTGGTATAAATAACGAATGATTTCTTTTAAATAGTGTAAGAAAATAAAGTGATAAATAAATTTTAATATAAGGCATGAAATCCAATTCATTTTAGATTCTCTTTTATAAATCATATTGTTTGCTAAGATTTCACTAATGCTTTTCACTATCGATTTATTAATCTAATTATTAAATACTGATCACCATTGCCTTTGGGTTCTAATATCTATGCAAGATTCATTCTTGTAGCACTCTAAGGAATACTATTTGTTAATTTTTTGTTCAAGGAAATAATGATTAAAAATAGGTCAGAAATATTCATTTTTCGATAATACTTGCGACGATTTCGAATCATTTAAATTATTAGTCTGACGAAAACGTTGCTTTTTCCTTGTTACGATTTGGGGAAGAGACATCAATTTGCCGGATTTTCTTTTTTTTCTTTTGTTACCATCTATAAAAGGGTGCCTAAGATTTCCTAGCTGAAACTTTTACAGCTAGAACTCGGCTTACTATGTCCACAGGATTAAATCAAAAACTCATTTCCCCTTTATTCCAACTGTTAGAAGGACCTTCCACTCAGTTTTTGCTCAACAATTGTTTCATTGTTAAACAGGCTCACGCGTGTGTGCTTCCGTGAACACTACAATCTTAACCTCTTCAACTTAAAGGTCAGTTGTTATCTCCCCTCCTTATTCTCATTAGCTTTATTTCCTACCATATCCGCTTATATTTAAATCACACTTTACTCAGTTTATCTTCACCTTGAATGGTTCTCGACCCTTGTATTGGATGGAATTTTATTTTTTTAAAAAGTGATAACAAAGTTTTGGGATTTATTCATGGAGGATGGAGTTTTCCTTATTTTCTACGATATTTTGGGTGTATTGTTTTTATTTATTATCCATTTATGTTCAGAAAGCACTGTGCTGTTCGCGTATTTACTAGTTGTTAAGTATGTTTTGTGTGACTAATTTCTGTTTCCAGGGTCCTTCAGTTACTCATGTGCATAGTTTTCTTCATTGTCTGTTGAGTCGTTTGGTATGTTATATTGTTTTGCAGGCAGTTGCCATTTAAGAGGCATTCGTTCTTTGCTCTGCAGTTACAGGTGAGTTTAGTGTGCATGGAGGTTTTGTTGATTATTTTTCTGTTGTATATTTTTATTATTTGTCTTACGATCTCGGTGCAACTGTAGTTGATTTCTACTGTGTTGAACATATTTTGGGGAGTGCTTATTCGGTGGGGAAGTTTGCATATGATTTTATTGAATATTTTCCCTACATTTGTCTTTACGTTTTTTGTATAGTTGGTTAAACCATATGTTGTTTCTTTTCTTGTTAACTTTTTTTATACTGCGTATTGTGTATGTGAGTGTTGCCGAAAACTCTACTATCTATTAGGAGTTTCAGCTGCTTGATTATTTTTGACGTGGAACTTGAACTATCTGCCCTCGTGGACTATATAAAGTTTTCGGTTTGAAATTCTAACCGATATCACCTGAAGAAATCTGGAGCGTACAACGGTCGAAACGTCTTGAATAGGACAGTAAAGATGAGGACAACAGCCCGAGAAAAATAAATAGTGTGAAAAAATATTATATCTATATGTTGCATGTTAATCCCGTAGACTCTTTCGTCGTGTGTAGAGTGATAGGCTCACTACGGTAGGGCCACAGCCTTACTTCTCAAAGTGTAGCTGTCATAGTTTCTGTAGCAAGTATGTTTTTAATTCGCAATTGTTCTTCTCCAAAACTGGTTAGCAACCAGACCTAGCAGCTAATCTCAACTCTGACTTATCCTGGGTGGTTCAATGAGGGAAAGGACTGGCTTGTAAAATTCAATACATGCAAAACCAAATTAATAACGTATTATCGAACAAACTCCGAATTTCCATCTATCAAGGTGAATGGTTATTCTTTCAGGCAGGTTCCTTGTCTTGAACGCCTATTGAGAGAAGCTCTTCCTAGACCTCAAGTTGAACCCATATATTCGACTTATTGCTAAAGATGGCGGGTAAATAGTCGGTTCATTGTTCCGCTCCAGTATCTGACAGCCCCACCTCTAGTGCTATACTCTCTCTTTGCAAAAACGAGATCAGACCAAAACGGAAGAGGTCTGATAATATCTGGGCTGGAACTGACCAATCCTCACTTGCCACTCTTGATCGAGTTCAAAAGCGTCCTATGTGATGAATAATTTCCAACACTAAAGACGATACGCCGCAAGCCTCTCGTTGTCTATCGCTATTTCTATGGCATTTGTTCTGGCGAGATTCCTTCCTTGTTCCCACCAGTCCTGACCTTTGCAACTGGTACCCACCATGCCAGGAATCATCCTACCCACCTCGTATTCAATTAACAAGAAAGAAGTTCCACCCGGACAGCTTTTCTCAAGAACTGCCGTTTTGTGAAACAGTCTCCCGAGAGGATGTTTTCCCGATCACTACAATGTTGACATCTTCAAATCTGGGGCTATCTTTTATAACTTCATAAATTGTATTTCTTGCTTTTCTTATGGTGATTTTATTAGCGTAGATTAGATTTGTCACAAAGCCGAAATTACGGGTCACCCAGTGAGGATCAAACTCATCAATCAGTCGTAATTGTTCAAGCGAGTCAAGCTTGTTAACCATCATATCACGTCGAAGTGTCTCTTTTTGCTTTTCATGTGCTCATACATAAGACAGGGACGCTCTACCTTGAGTTGCTCTCAGGACTTGTATGTCGGTAAATATTAGAAAGAAAATGACGTAATGCCCAGCCACCGGTTGAGCAGTGGTAGAGAAAAATGACGTAATGCCCAGTCACCAATTGAACGGTGGATAAACACTTGTAACTATTTTTATATCTACCATGAACCATTACATACCAATTATATGCGAATTTTGACTCAGGAGCTCAAGTAGGAGGGTTCAAATTGTTCAGAAACGCAGGGCTCAAAAGGGTTAACGCCTAGTTAAGAGGAAAAATGATGGATTCATGCCTTTCGAATGATATTTATGCGAAATGAACAGACCTGGCCGAACCTATTTTCTGTGCCCACCCTAATATGTGTAAAAACGAAATTGACGAATGACCAGTATATGAGAATCGATGCGCCATAAAATTAATTCCGTGAACGACGAGTTTCAGTGTCGCTGTAGCCCTGTTATTGTCTCTTTCTTTAGCCTCATTCGTCTTTTATCTTGTGAACAATAGCAGCCGTTCCAGTTGTATTTCCATCTCTGAGAAGATGAAGCAAACGTGGGCTTCCGGTCTGTGCGCTACAGATTTTTTTTTCGAGCATTATTCAGTCTTAATGTCGCGACACTTTATCTTTGAATCGATGTCGCGAAGCGCGAAACAATTTCCTTGACACCTGAGACAGCCAATCAGATTTTATGCATTAGCTTCCTTTTTTCAGGATTATCAGGCGGCAGATTAGATGTTAACATCGTTGAGCGTCTAAGGCATGAGCGTCTAAACAAATAATAATAATAATTATAATAATTGATATGATGGTACGCAAAGCATTCTAAATTTAATTGATTGAAAGTGTTAACATAAATGTTTTATCTTCATAAATTAAGATGGGCGACCTAAAAAAAAACCAAAAAACAAAGACCGTTAGAAAAATAATTTAAAACCTAAATTATCCAACAATCATTAAACACAATATTCGAATTCTTAGGAAAATTTAAAGCATAATATATTAACATAGTGTAATACAGTGTAACCCGGATATAAGATAGTTGTCGGGACCGGAGAAGAAGTCTCTTATATCCAAGTTTCTCTTATATTCGGGTATGGTCTATTTTGTTTAGGTAAGTATGGGAACACTTTGGGACCAGAGAAAATCTCTCTTATATCCGGGTTTCTCTTATATCCGGGTCTCTTATACCCGGGTTACACTGTAACAAAATACTTAGAAGTGTACGCACACATGTAGGTGTGTATATATATATATATATATATATAGAGAGAGAGAGAGAGATAGTAAAGGTAACAAATCCGTTAGTATATAATCCAAGTGATTCCTAATAATATCACAGCCAAGCAAAATTCTAGTTGCCTTTAAGCCCATTTCTTTGATCAGATTTTTCTCGAAAGCCATATCTGTTCAGTTTCATATTCCAAATATAAACAAGTCAATTTCTATAGAATTAATGGGATTTTAATTTTTAATCCGAAATCGTTTATTAGTTTAAATGTTATTTTTATTGGATATTTGTATTTAATTAGAACATAACGATTTTTGAAACGTTATTCATTTCGGCTAGGCATTCGAGAACACTTAATAAACATCGGATGGCACAAGTCTTCATTGTATTTCCTCGAATGTGGAGACCGGAAGATGAATAATTATAATATATATATATATATATATATATATATATATATATATATATATATATATATATACAAGCAATAATCTGTTGGTATATAATCCAAGTGAATCATAATAATATAAAAATATTAAAACTGATCCACACAAACAGCAATATAATTAATAAACAATAAAATCCATAATCATTTCATATGGGGAATAGTCTATTTCGGCAGATGAAGATATCGGTTGTCTGTCTTATCAACCCTGGTGTTGACTGAGTTCGTCTCAGAAATAGAAATTTAACTGTGAAAGCTAAAAAAAAAAAATTCGAAAAACTAATACAGAATTTATTCATTTCAATGTTTCAGTCAGACGAAAGGCATGAGGCAGGGGTCAGGGGAGGGTGGAAAGTATTTGTCTTAAAAGGGAAGAAGTTTTATAAAATTAAACCTGAATATTAACCATATGGCATTAATTTTGGTTATATGAAGAATGAAATATTAATTTAAAATTAAAAGAGCAGTAAAAAAAGTTTAAAAACTATATGTATATAGATAAAAAGATGTAAGGAATTGATGGAAAGAGAGTTGCGAAGATCTTAAAGTAGGGTAAAGTTTATAAATTATAATTAATATATTGTAAAGAGGTTATAAAGTGGGGAATATAGAAATTAAAATTAGTTATATTTTCAACATTTGAAGAGTAGAGGGGAGTGAGTATTATGGAAATATACTAGCTTAAGTTAAACCTATATTATGGAAATTTCAATTTGTTTTTTTATATCGAGATTTTAACACTAATTCATTCCTCTGATTCAATAGTTGGCCTTGATTATTGTATTATATTATTCTATTTTTTTCTTCTAAACATAAGTTAAACCTATCTCTGAGACGATTAGGAATACGGGCGGAACCTATAACTTGGTCTGAAACATAGAAATGGATAAATTCTGTACTAATTTTTCGACAGGTTGTTTTTTTTTAGATTTCACCCTTAAATTCTATGTAACTGTATAGACAAATAACTCAGTCCACACCGGGGTTGATAAGACATACGACCGATATCTTCGTCTGCCGAAATAGGCTATTCACCATGTGAGCTGATTTTGGATTCAATTTTTTTATATATACCGGGTGTAACGGCAAAACTGTCCAGATCATGTTACAACATAATTATCCATCCCACAAGATGTTTAATATTAAAAAAAAAAACAACAACTAAAGTTAGTTTCATTTTTCCAAGTTTTCAGATAGGACGATTAGCCATCATTTTTCTTTAATTGTACCAACATTCATAGTCTGGCTTCCATCTTCAATGTCCATTCAAGAACCACAAAGAAAACGGTGAATAAGTTTTAAAAAAAGACGGAACAGTAGATGAGAAAACTGGGCCAGGGGGTTAAAATAGGAAGAGGGATCATCATTTCAAGCTAAAGAGATCAATTAGAAAAGATCCAACTCATTTAATAATACGTCTGGGTTGGGAGAAAGGAGTTTCAGACATTGTTATTAGAGACCGCAAAAAAAAACCCTCCGTATTGATATGGCAGTCTCTGCAGATTGTAGTGTATTTTTGAAGATCGTCAAAAGGCTATCAAAATACAGGGGCCTTGAAATCAAAATCTCAGAAATATAGCACATGAGAACATCAATAAACTCTGTTCAAGTTGGAGCCCTCGGATTGATTAGAAAGGATTTCGATAGACTCATTGAAGGGATTCCCGGTAGCCCATGCCTTAAAGAAATACAAAAAGATGCTCTTAGAATTACAGACCACACCTTACGAAGGGGTTTATCTATGTAAAATATGACTTTCTTTTTAATTGCTCAGTGGAAAATGTCATGATGGCATTTCTGAACTTAGGTGTCTGGGCCTGACCCGGAAAGAAATGAGTACGCACCAGAAATAAAAGGAAATAAAACAATAATAATAATAATAATGTGGTAACAATATAAACGCTCCATCATTAAAGACGCTGGGAAAATGGTCATCCACTTTTGATACCCCAAGCAATTCTATATATTTACAAATGTCAGATCAGAACAAAAATGGTGAAATGTTGCCATATCTGGGCTGGAGGCACTCAGTCCTCTCTTTCTAACCCTCACATAGTTCAAAAGACTTTACGCTGCCTTGTAGGCGATGAATTATATGTGACAGAACAACGTCACATGCCAATCCCTGACAATCAATGTCCCTTAGTCCCCTGACCTTTGTAACTGGGAACCGCAATGTCCCTTGGACACGAATGAATCATCCTTGTTCCCGTCACATTTTGATTAGCCAAGAATTTGTGGAACAGATTTCCGATATGATAGTTTTTCGGTATTATAAATGTGTAAAACTCTTCAAAATCTTGGGTTAACCATTATCTTTTCTACATAACCATATAAACTTCTGTTCTTACTTTCTCTTCTTGTGCTCATGGGTCATACAGTAAGCCTCTAACTTGAGTAGCTTTTAGATCATGTATTGGGTAAGCATTAATGACCAAAAAGTGGTTTCCATTCCTACAGACAATCTGGACATCGAACACACGTTCCCTTAGAAGAAAACACGGACAGCAGAGAAGGAATCTAAAAAGAACGTGGCTCGCCATAGTGGAATATAATCGTCTGCAATTTAGAGTGAAAAGAAGTGCAGAAAACGTATTGGTTGGCCTTATATAAACTGGCGAAGTGAAGTTGAATATGTTACAAAGGTCGCGAGTTTGTTATAGAATTAAGTGCAAAGTTGCGTTCAACTGGACCATTTAAATCCTTTAAATGTCTCAATTTAATTACCGCTAATGGGAATTAAATCACGAAAGCAAAAGCGGTTTCTACGGAAGCGAGTGGTGTTAATTCAATATAGAAATTGCTGTGGCAGTGTTTGAAGCAATCGTGTAACTAGTTTTAAAGTAACAAAATATTAAAAGGTCATCACCCTTTTGATTAAGTCGTTCAGAGATTAGCGAGGAATTATGACAAAAAGAAAACACAAGAAAATATGAAGACGATGAACAGAAAGAGGCGAAGAGAAAGAAATATGTAAGATAAATATGAAAGAAAAAAATAGGAAAACAAAAGATTTTCTTTAAATAAATCTGGAACAGGATATAAGGAAGGGAAGAGGGAGAGAGAGAGAGCTTCTTTTAATCATTACAACCCAAGCAAAGCAATAAAGCCACTAAGACGCAAGGAATTACTTAGTTTTATAGAATATAAGAAAAGTATACCATAAGAAGATAAAAGATAACGATTAATCAAGTAGAATCTTCGACATTTCCATATTAATTGGTTTTAAATCAGACTTACCATTTCATAGATAGATAGACATTGACGTGATTCCCATTAGAATATCTACTATCTTTCTCTTAATTTCTACCTTTCTTTACTTCTCTTTGTTTTTGTTTCTCTTAGGTGAAAAATTTGAATATTTGGAAAATTGAAGCCTCCATTTTAAGTGATGCTTTATCATTCTTTCGTTCTTTTTAGAGCTTTCTTAATTATCACTAAGCTCGTTATTGGTTACGTTTGGAAATATACTTTGAAATGATTGAATTTATACAACTGTGTGTTCTGTTTCTGTGGAGATCTTCAGCTTAATGTGATCAGTGTTGAAATATGACTGAAAGTGTTCCTTCAGGCCAGCACATTTCTTCTGTGTTGCTTTCAACTGTATAATGTCATCATTATTATTCGTTTTTCTCGACATTTCAACACAACGTCTACACAGTTTGGCTTCATTAATTAGGTTTCAAATTTACTGAAGATATTAGATTTTTAGAGCATTAACCATTTTCTTTATTTTATTTGTTAATTGTTCAGTATTCTACTTTCAGTTTTTTTTTTTTCTGTTGTGTTTGTTTCTTTCATGTATGTTTTTTTTTTCATGTCAAGATTGTTTAAGTATATTTGGAATTTTTTCACATACTTAACGAATATACGATTGCATTATTTGATTCATTTACATTATTCAAGATTTAAGGACATGAAGGTTACACTCTAGCTTAATAGGTGCCTTAACCGACTTGGCCAGGAAGAATTTTTGCCAAGACCTTTTAAGTGAAATCCTTATCGTCATAGATTCATCGAAATTATCATATGTGGTTAGTTTCTTATCCAAACGTAAACAAAGTAATTTTCTAAAGAAGGATTTTTTTATTTATTAATCGAACAGATTTTTATCACTTTTAACGTTATTTTTTGTGGTTATTCAAATTTGAGTAGACTCCCGGTTTATTTATTAAACAGTAGATTTATTTAGTTTCATCTAGTGGACTGAATATTCGAGAAATCTTATCGAAGAAAATATGTGCTCTGTCAAAAAGCGCACTAGTTTATCATAGAATTCTACTCAGAGATTTACATTTTTATTTGCATGGACCTTATACTTTTGTTTTTCGCGGTTTATATGAGCAGAAGCGAGATATTTTGATGGCTGGAGTTTTGTCACTTTTGTTACAAGAGTTCTGTGATCTGACTAAGAATCAAAGTAGCATACAAGGTGCGATGCGTAATTTGTCGCCATCGGAAAGATTTGAATGAGTTTAATGGTGATTACGAAGGTGTTTGGAATGAGCACTGGTGATCGCGACGTTATGCCTCCATTTATCTTCCCACAGAATCTCAGACTCAACGCTGAGGCCGACATCAAGTGCTTTGAAGAAGTTGTGCTTCCCTGGATCAAGAGGTGTAGGGGCTGCTGTAACCCAGACATGTCTGTCAGACAATTCCTGTGACCACCTTATATCTAGCTACCTAACTCTCCAGACTGCAGCCCCTTTCATTATTATGTGTGAAGCACAGCTGAGCGAGAGACCAAAAAAAAAAAACTCTTTGTAACACCTAAGATTAACTGAAGTCAAGGATTATGGCAACACAAGGAGACCGTCCAGAAGAGTGACAGGAGGGATTCCAAAGTCGTCTGGAGGCCGTGGTTGAAGGCAATGGCGATTTTATTGAATAAATTTACTCTTTAGTATTTCAAGGTATTTTTGTGTAATTTTGGTAAATATAGTGATTTTTCAAGCGTAGACTAGATGTGGCACAAGGCCGAAATAGGGGGCACTCTGTGAGGAGCGAACTCACTGAGTAGTCGTAATTGTTCTAGCGAGCCAAGCTTGCTAACCATTACACCTCCTATATCTGTTAAAATGAGATGTCAGTGTTATTTTCATTTTTGCGTAATTTACACGACGATGCCTCCATGGCAGCCTGTATTTCACAAATTGCGCGCATGCCAAGAGATCAAGATTCTGAAGACAATAATCATGTTATCTGGGTGATGACATACGATCTGATGAGTGATGGAATGTTCATGCGATGTGTTTAGGAGAGAATATCTTTTTGAATAAGAAAGAAATTAACCAGAGTTCGTCATTGCTGTTGGAGGCTTCTATTTCAAAGAGTGTCGTCTTCTTACGAACTCAGGTGTATTGGCGTTCATAATATTAAAGAAACCATTAAATTTCCTATTTATGTACAGTTTTCTGGAGAGGGGTGAGGCCCAGTACACTTAGTTAATCCTGTGTAGAATGTTGTTCAGTTGTGTCGAAAGTTGATATAACTCGCATTGTGCAGCGTGGTCCGAAAGTATTGCCACACCTACACATAATTTCCTATTTCAACACTCTGTCGGGTATTATGAAGGAGTTTCACGTTAACGATACCAGAATACCCAACAACTTAAGGATTCCGTTCGGAGAGCCTTTGCAACAATCGACAAAGCAAATCTTCGTAAAATATTACATAGGACATGCCGACGTAATCATTTTGTGCCACGAAAATGATGGTGTTCATACAGACCTTCTCGATGTGTGACAGCGTCAATGAAAGTGAATAAACTGAATCCAGTACACGTGCTTTGTATTACTTGTTTTTTTTTTCTTGTTCTCATTACATTTTAGTAGGGGGGCAACAACACTGTCGGGCCACACTGTACATCCAAAGCAGCTGTCTGTCTTTCTGAATGGTGTAAAACATTTTTCATTACAATATCTCACGATTTAGGCATTGCAATGCCATCTCCATGTTGACTTTTATCCTTAAGGCCAACAGAAGTTGTTTCCCAAATGTGCAAAATATCTATCAAGTTGACGCGAAAGTAGAAGAAGAAAAGAAGTAGAAAACGAAGTGAGGGAAGTTAAGTGAGAGAAGGAGAAAAAAGGGAGGAAGAAAGAAGAGGATAAGGAGAAACAAAGGAAGTAAAAGAGAATTAAGAAAATGGAAAAGAAAAGTGAATCTTTTTAAAGCATTTCACAGCCTGGTGTAATTATATTAACTTTCTAAATAAAGATTCTACCATAACAGGATTCCGATTTTTATCGACCATTTTGATAAGAAAATACAGTTTAGAATATTGTGGCTATTTTAAAGTGCGAATTACTTCTTTGAAATTTCCATCACAGTAAATAGAACTCCACATGTATGTAATTCAATCTTTACTGATTGACTTAAATTTTCTAAGATGTCTAAATTTCCAGACGATTTCGATATAAGGATTCTCAAGTTACTAATGATTTTTGCTATTTTGTTTCATGTCATGCGCCGTTGCATTCTTTACAGAAGCGGACTGGTGTTAGAATTTCGTTATAGCTTAGAGAGGTTTATGTTAAGTCTTTCAGATTAATTATACATCATGGCAATACGTTAAGAAGATTTATACTTGAACTGGTACTTTTAAATAGTCAAAAGTAAATATTAGAATAAATTATAAATATTAACAACCTTACAACTAAACGTCAGTCACTTGGTTTAAAACGTATTTGGATATGAATGGCATTTCATTTAAAATTAAGCTTAATCTTCCAATAATGCTATATACTTGCAACCAAGTTAAAGAAACAAATTTTCAAATATTTCAATAAATTTGCATCCACCAATCGAGAAACCCATTATCAATTAAAGCAAAACATTTGCACCCAACAATCAGCAAGCATATTTTCAATTAATGCAAACTATTTACATCAAACCAGTCGAGAAACACATTTTATCGTAACGCAATTGATTTACATCCAAATATAAGAAAAAAAATGACTAGATAAAGAATGAGATGGAAAGGAAAAATAAATATTTTTTTTTCTAAAATAATTACTTTTCCTTCACTTTCCTCTTTTCAATAGTTTTCTTTAAATTTATTTTCACCAGGTTCCCTTAGTATTTACATTAGTCGGACTATTGTCCTCATCTTTGTCGCCATATTTGTCACAACGTTTCGGCCGTTGTCACTATGAGCAATATGAGCACTGGTAAAAATGATGCTGAAAACATTAGGTTTATAATACTCAGAAGTTCATACCCAGATGTCCTCAAGGACACATGGCACAGTGGATAAAGGCGTTGGTTAGATCCAGTGACAAACCCAAAGAAGGTGAGTTCAATTCCTGGTTAAGGCAGTGGAGAACTTTCAGAGGGAAAATTAGCAGGGGATAACTAATAACTGACATCCATCAAACATGGTACGTGGAATTAGAACAGTCTACTCCAGCGATCGAAATAAAGGGTTCAGTTTTCTTTTTCTTTCTTTCTTTCTATTGTTACTACCTGATTCTTTCTTTCTTTCTTTCTATCATTATTTCCAACTTCTTTCTCTTTTCTATCGCTATTTCCGCCTTTTTTTCTTTCCTTATATTGTTATTTCTTTCTTTTTTCTTTTTTTTCTTCCTTCCTTTTTTTTCTACCAATTAAGCTCTTTTTTTCTTTCTCCATATCCATTCTTTTTTTAAGAATTCTACATCTGTAGGTTTTTCATTTTAGTTGGTTTGAAAAATTTTATTTTGTTCATGATGAAATGAAACACCGGCTAATCTTATCGATTGCCCTGGGTCTCTTCTGCGTCTTCCGACATGAAAATCATCTTGATGCTCCGTTGCTGACGTGAGAGAGACGCAAGGATATTATGGCGACTGCTGCCAAGTTGAAGCTATTACTGGAAGAATACATTCTATTCAGATCTCATGTCCATTGAAAGTATTCCTCATGAGTGCTGCGGATTCTTCTGTTTTCTAAGAAATAACTGGAATAGAATCGATGAAAACTGTGCAGAAAGTATGACTTTGGTCAGAGCAGGACATACAAACTGGTACAAAAGCGTTAAAACCTCTTGTAAGATCAAACGGCACAATAGGTTAGACTGGTATCCCATGATATGTATGGAACCAGATTAAGGGATTAAGAGATGTAATTGTTTGAAAGAAAAACCTAAGGTGTGTGGAAACCAAGATTCAAACTGTTGTATACTCTCTCTTTCTTCAGCGAGGTCTCGTCCACTGCGCCAATAAGCAAAATATTGTATACTCTTCCTTGTTGGAAGCGGGTGCTGATTGAAGGCCTTGAGAAGTGCATAATAAAGATGTCTTTCTATCTTTCTTCTCTCTGCCGGGTGATCGCTGGTTGATTTTTAGTTCGGAGGTTAAGTAAGAACATCAACAAAAGGAATTTTGACTTACTACTTTATTAAACACGTCGACGTGTATATTTTTTAACTTGCCAGTGGGGTCGATCTATTACCCTTCACTGGGAAGCAAGAGTTTACTGAGTGTGAAAGAAAGAAAATATTATTATGATGCGAGAACAAGAATAATAAAAGACGAGAAAATAAGACAGAAAATAACGATTGAAATTGCATTTAAAACTTTGAAGATGAACGATAAATGTAAATCAAGTAGCCGGAAGAGAGTTCCACAGTCGAGAAGTGTTATAAACCCGCTTCTTCTCGGGTTTTCTTGGGCGACTGGGACGATTAAATAACGAAGCTTCATTCCTCTCTCTCGGCCGTCTTCTCCCAGACGATGATCGCTGGTTTTTGGTTCGAAGGTAAAAGACATCAGTAAAAGGAATTTTGACTTACTACTTTATTAAACACGTCGACAGGTACATATTTAACTAGCCAGTGGGGCCGATCTATCACCTCCATTGGGGAGCAAGTTCCCCAAGATATGAAATAACCACGTCTATTGTGTATGATGTGTAAAAACATAAATCCCTGAAATCACTTTATAATCTCTCTAACATTCCCACGTTCGGCTTAGCCAATCAAAATCGACATCCCTATTTTGTCTACCATCTGACCTTAAAGGTCAGCTTCAGAAGATCTGAGCCAAAATACACTGCTGCTAACAAAATAATAGTCTGATACTATTATTTGACATTCCATACCAAACAATAAAAAGATTTAATGAATTTTATTTCAACTACATAATATTTAACAAAATGATGGAGATTTCTCAGAGAATCGCTGAAAATCAAACTTTTGAGAATAAACACGGAACGATAACTAAAAAAATCCTTCGGAAGGTAGTTAAGGAAAGCGAGAAGAAAGGACTAACATCAACTACGGGAGGAAGGAATGCGTGGTTGTTGTTATTAAGATGAGCCCAAAATGCAAATTACAAATCGGAAATACCAAAAGAAATAAGTACAAAAATTTTAATATCTGATTTGAACGGAGGACGGAAAGTGCGGCAGTGAAATCCGAAGGCGAATTCAGATAGCCAAAGATGTGCCTTCCAAAAGTTGAACAGAGAAGAAAAAAAAACATAGTTAGAAACAAAGAAATGATTAATGAACTGTTACATGATATCTGTCCTGCTATATGACATCGAATGCTGAATCATCTTCTCACAGATAAGGAAGAGATATGAAGTAACAGAAAGAAAAAAAAGAGTACTGAAATGTTACGTGATATCTGTCCTGCTATATGACATCGAATGCTGAATCATCTTCTCACAGATAAGGAAGAGATATGAAAAGTAACAGAAAAAAAAAAAAAGAGTACTGAAATGTTACAAGATATCTGTCCTCCTATATGACATCGAATGCTGAATCATCTTCTCACAGATAAGGAAGAGATATGAAAAGAACAGAAAGAAAAAAAAAAAGTACTGAAATGTTACGTGATATCTGTCCTGCTATATGACATCGAATGCTGAATCATCTTCTCACAGATAAGGAAGAGATATGAAAGTAACAGAAAGAAAAAAAGAGAACTGAAATGTTACGTGATATCTGTCCTGCTATATGACATCGAATGCTGAATCATCTTCTCAAGATAAGGGAAGAGATATGGAAAGAAACAGAAAGAAAAAAAGAGACTGAAATGTTACGTGATATCTGTCCTGCTATATGACATCGAATGCTGAATCATCTTCTCACAGATAAGGAAGAGATAAGTAAAAAAAGGGGTGGAGAAAAAAAAAGAGTACTGAAATGTTACGTGATATCTGTCCTGATATGACATCAAATGGAAGATCATCTCACAGATAAGAAGAGATGTGAAGAACAGAAAGAAAAAAAAGAGACTGAAAGTTAAGGGAAAAAACATATGACATAAGGAAGAGATAAGGAAGAGATATGGAAAGAAGAAGTAACAGAAAGAAAAAAAGAGTACTGAAAAAAGTCCTGCTATATGACATCGAATGCTGAATCATCTTCTCACAGATAAGGAAAGAAGTGAACAGAAAGAGAAAAAAGAGATATCAAATTCGGATCAGATAAGGAAGAGATATGAAAGAATCATCAGGAAGAGAAGAAAAAAAGAAAGAAGGATGAAAGAAAAAAAGAGATACTGTTACAGGATATCTGTCCTGCTATATGACATCGAATGCTGAATCATCTTCTCACAGATAAAAGGAAGAGATATGAAAAGAAAGAAAAAAAAAAAGAAAAAAATCTGAAAGAAGGACATCTGAAATCTTCTCAAGAAACGGAAGATAACAGGAAGAGAAAAAAGAAAGAAAATGGATACGGATATCTGTCCTCCTAAGACATCGAAAAGAATCATCTTCTCATCAGATAAGGGAAGAGATAAAAAAAAAAGGTGGATCAGGAAGAATGCTGAATCAGACAGATAAGGAAGAGAAATGAAGTAACAGGAAGAAAAAAGGGAGTACTGAAATGGTGGATCTGAAGAAGGGAAGATCAATGCAGGAAGATCATCTTCCTGATATGAAAAAAGATAGGATCATCTGAAGATGGAACAGAAGAGAAAAAAAAAGAAATGTTACGGATCCTGTCCTCCTATATGACATCGAATGCTGAATCATCTTCTCAAGAGATAAGGAAGAGATATGAAAAGAAACAGGATCAGGAAAAAGGGAAGAGATACTGAAATGTTACAGGATATCTGTCCTGCTATATGACATCGAATGCTGAATCATCTTCTCACAGATAAGGAAGAGAAGGAAGAACAGAAAGAAAAAAAAAAAAGAAGGGAAGAGATACTATATGAAATGAATGGAAGAGAAGTCATCTCTGTCCTGAAAGAAGAAGGGCAGACAGAAGAAAAGATGAAAAGAATCATCTTCTCAAGAGATAATGAAGAGATATGAAAGAAAGGAACAGAAAGGAAAAAAAAAGAGGAACTGAAATGTTAAATATCTGTCCTGCTATATGACATCGAATGCTGAATCATCTTACAAGAGAAGATAAGGAAGAGATATGAAAAGAAAAGCGGATCAGGAAAGAAAAGAGATATGGAAATGAAGGGCGATCTGAAGAGAAGAATCGAATGCTGAAAAAATCTTCTCACAAGATAAGGAAGAGATATGGAAAGAAAGGCGGATCAGGAAGAGAAAAAGAGATACTGAAAAGATGTTACGTGATATCTGTCCTCCTATATGACATCGAATGCTGAATCATCTTCTCACAGATAAGGAAGAGATAAAAGAACAGAAAGAAAAAAGAGTACTGAAAAAGTTACGATATCTGTCCTGCTATATGACATCGAATGCTGAATCATCTTCTCAGAGATAAGGAAGAGGAAGAGAAGGGAAAACAGAAAGAAAAAAAAAGAAGAGAAGAAAGAGATATGGAAAGAATATCTGTCCTGGAATGACATCGAATGCTGAATCATCTTCTCATCAGATAAGGAAGGGAAGAGATATGAAAAGAAACAGAAAGAAAAAAAAAGAGACTGAAATGTTACGTGATATCTGTCCTGCTATATGACATCGAATGGAAGAATCATCTTCTCACAGATATAGGAAAGATATATGAAGAACAGAAAGAAAAAAAGAGACTGAAATGTTACGATATCTGTCCTGCTATATGACATCGAATGCTGAAGAGATCTTCTCAAAGATAGGGAAGGATCAGGAACAGAAAAGGAAGAGATATGAAAAGAAGGGTGGATCAGGAAGAAGGGAAAAAAGAAGGGCATCTCTGAAATATGTTAAGAAAAGAAAAATATCTGTCCTGCTATATGAAATCGAATGCTGGATCATCTTCTCAAGATAAGAGGAATGGAAGAAGGGCAGAAAGGAAAAAAAAGGGAAGAGATATGATATCTGTCCTCCTATATGACATCGATCAGGAATCATCTTCTCAGAGATAAAAGAAGGGCAGATCAGGAAAAACAGGGAAGAAATATGAAAAGAACTGAAAGAGAAGGGAAAGAGATATGGAAAGAAGGGACAGGAAGAGAAGGGAAGAGATCTTCTCCTGAAATATGAACATCGAGATAAAAAAAAGAAGGGGTGGATCAGGAATCTGTCCTTCTCAGATATGAAAAGAAGGGCGGATCAGGAAGAGAAGGAAGAGATAACAGAACAGAAAAAAAAAGAGACTGAAATGTTACGTGAAATCTGTCCTGCTATATGACATCGAATGCTGAATCATCTTCTCACAGAATGGAAGAGAATCATACTTTACTGGATCAGGAAGAGAAGGAAGAGATATGAAAGAATCATCTTCTCAGAAAGGGAAATAGGAAAAAGGGTATCAGGAAAAAAAGGGAAGAGATATGAAAAGAAGGCGGATCTGTCCTGCTATAAGACATCGAAAAAGAATCATCTTCTCACAGATAAGGAAGAGATATGAAAAGAAGTAACAGAAAGGAAGAAAAAAAAAGGGTGGATCAGGAAAAGAGATATGGAAATCTGGCGGATCAGGAAGAGAAGGGAAGAGAATGATAAAGAAGGGACGGATCACAGATAAGGAAGAGATATGAAAAGAAGGGAATCAAAAAGAAAAGAAATGTTAGATATGGAAAGAAAAGGCGGATCAGAATGAAGGGAAGAGATCTGGAAAGAAAGGAAGATCAGGAAAGAAACAGAAAGAAAAAAGGGTACTGAAAGAGAAGGGTGATATCTGTCCTGCTAATGACATCAGAATGCTGAAGATATTCTCACAAGGGCGGATCAGGAAGAGAAGGGAAGAGATAACAAAAGAAAAAAAAGGATCTGAAAGAGAAAGAGAAGAGATAGGGAAAGAAGGACGGATCAGGAAGAGAAGGGAAGAGATATGGAAAGAAAGGCGGATCAGGAATAGAAGGGAAGAGATATGAAAAGAAGGGTGGATCAGGAAGAGAAGATATCTGATATTAAATGACATCGAATGCTGGAATCTTCTCAGAGATAAGGAAAGAAGGGCGGATCAGGAAAAGAAAAAAAGAAGATATGAAAAAAGGAAGAATGTGATATCTGGAAGAGAAGGGAAGAGATATGGAAAGAAGGGCGGATCAGGAAGAGAAGGGAAGAATGAATCATCTTCTCAGGAAGAAAGAGGAAGAGATATGAAAAGAAAAAATCAGGAATAGAAGGGAAGAGATATGAAAAGAAGGGTGGATCAGGAAGAGAAGAGGAGAGATATTAAAAGAAGGGCGGATCAGGAAGAGAAGGGAAGAGATATGGAAAGAAGGGCGGATCAGGAAGAGAAAGGGAAGAGATAGGGAAAGAAGGGCGGATCAGGAAGAGAAGGGAAGAGATATGGAAAGAAGGGCTGATCATAAGAAGGGAAGAGATCTTCTCATAAGAAGAGAAGGAACAGAAAGGAAAAAAGAGTACTGAAATGTTACGTGATATCTGTCCTGAAGATATGACATCGAATGCTGAATCATCTTCTCAGGAAGAGAAGGAAGAGATATGAAAGAACAGAAAAGAAAAAAGAGACTGAATGTTACGTGATATCTGTCCTGAGATATGAAAAGAATGGGATGATCTTCTCAGAGAAGGGAAGAGATATGGAAAGAAGGGCGGATCAGGAAGAGAAAGGGAAGAGATAGGGAAAGAAGGGCGGATCAGGAAGAGAAGGGAAGAGATATGAAAAGAAAGGCGGATCAGGAAGAGATAAGGAATCTGAATCATCTTCTCATGGAAGAGATATGAAAACATCAGAAAGAAAAAAGAATATGGAAATGAAGGGTATCTGGAATGAAGGGAAGAGATATCTGGATCCTGAAGAGAAGAGAAAAAATATGAAAGAAGGGGGGATCAGGAATGGAAGAGAATCATCTTCTCACAGGAAGAAAGGAAGAGATATGGAAAGAAACAGATCAGGAAAAAAAGAGATACTGAAATGAAGGGCGTGATATCTGTCCTGAAGGGAAGACATCGAATGCTGAATCATCTTCTCAGAGAAAAGAAGAGATATGGAAACAGGGCGGAAAAAAAGATATCTGTCCTGGAAATGACATCGAAATGTTAAGTGATATCTGTCCTGAAATAAGAGAAGGGAAGACATCGAATGCTGAATCATCTTCTCACAGATAAGGAAGAGATATGAAAGAAGGCGGACAGAAAGAAAAAAAGTTACTGGATCTGGAATGAAAGACAAGATAAAATGTCCTCACGGATCAGGAAGAGAAGGGAAGAGATATGAAAAAAAAAGCATCAGGAAGAGAAGGGAATCATCTTCATCTTCTAAGATATAAAGAGATAGGAAGGAACAGAAAGAAAAAAAGATACTGAAATGTTACGTGATATCTGTCCTGCTATATGACATCGAATGCTGAATCATCTTCTCACAGATAAGGAAAGAAGGGGAGATCAGAAAGAAAAAAGGAAAATGTTACAGAAGGGCGGATCATCGAAAAAGGGAAGATAAAGGAAAGAAGTTACAGGAAAGAGAAAAAAGAGATATGTCCTGTCCTGCTATAGGACATCGAATGAAAGATCATCTTCTCACAGATCAGGAAGAGAAAGGAAGAGAAATGAAAAAAAAAGGGTGGATCAGGAAGTGAAGGTCCTGAGATATGACATAAAAGAAGGGCAGATCAGGAAAAAAGGGAACAGATATGGAAAAAAGGGCGGATCAGTTAGTGAAGGGAAGAGATATGGAAAGAAGGAATGCGGAATCATGAAGAGAAGGGGAAGGATCATCGAATGAAAAGAAGGGAATCTGAATCATCTTCATCAGGAAGATAAGGAAGAGATATGAAAAAGAGGGCGGAACAGAAAGAAAAAAGAGAGTACTGAAATGAAATGTTATGAAATCGAATAGGAATCATCTTCTCAGAGAAGGAAGAGATATGGAAAAGAAAGGCATCAAAAAGTAGAAAGGAAGAGATATCTGTCCTGCTTGACATCGGATCTGAAGAGAAGGAAGAGATATGGAAGAGAAGGGCGGAACAGAAGAGAAAAAAGAGATACTGAAAGAAGTTATCTGGAAGATAAGGGAAGAGATATGAAAAGAAGGGAAGGATCAGGAATCGAAGGAAAGAGATGAAAGAAAGGGCGATCAGGAAGAAAAAAAGTACTGAAATATTACGAAATCTGTCCTGCTATAAGAGATCGAAAGAATCATCTGAAAGATCAAAGAGAAGAAAAGAGATATCTGTCCTCAAGGGCGATCAGAATGAGAAGAAGAGATATGAAAAGAAGGATATGATCAGGAAAAAAAGAGTACTGAAATGTTACGTGGATCTGTCCTGAAGATAGACATCGATGGAAATCTTCTCACAGATAAGGAAGAGAATGAAAAGAAAAAAAGGAGGATCTGAAAGAAAGGGATATCTGTCCTGCTATATGACATCGAGAAGGGAAGAGATTCTGAAAGATAAGGAAGATCAGGAAGAGAAGGGAAGAGAAAAAAAAAAAAGGTACTGATCAGGAATGAAGGGGTCCTGATATATGAAAAGAATGGGTGGATCATCTTCTCAAGGATAAGGATATGGAAAGAAGGGCGGATCAGAAGAGAAAAAAAGAGATATGAAAAGAAGGTGATATCAGAAGAGAAGGAAGAGATATGAAAGAAGGGCTCAGGAAGAGAAAGGAAAATAAAAGTAACTGGAAAAAAGAGAGACTGAAAAAGTTACGTGATATCTGTCCTGAAGGGATGACATCGAAAAGAATCATCTTCTCACAGATAAGGAAGAGATATGAAAAGAAGGGGTGGAGAAAGAAAAAAGGGAAGAGATACTGAAATGTTACGTGATATCTGTCCTGCTATATGACATCGAATGCTGAATCATCTTCTCACAGATAAGGAAGAGATGTGAAGTAACAGAAAGAGAAAAAAAAGATACTGAAATGTTACGTGATATATGACATCTGTCCTGGATCAGGGAAGAGAAGAGAGAGAAATAAAAGAAATGACATCTGAATCGAAGAGATGAATCATCTTCTCACAGATAAGGAAGAGATATGAAAAGAACAGAAAGAAAAAAAGGGAAGAGATACTGAAATGTTAAGAGAATGAAGAATATCTGATAAGAAGAGCGGAACATAAAGACAAAAAAGAATGCTGAAAAGGTCTTCTGTCCTGAATGGAAGATAATGGAAAGAAGGGAGATAAGGAAGAGAAGGGAACAGAAAGAAAAAAAAAGAGTACTGAAATGTTACGTGATATCTGTCCTGCTATATGACATCGAATGCTGAATCATCTTCTCACAGATAAGGAAGAGATATAAAGGAAAGAAAAAAAGAGTACTGAAATGAAGGGTGAAATCAGGAAGAGAAGGAAGACATCGAAAGAAGGGCGGATTCTCACAAATAAGGAAGAGATATGGAAGAACAGATCAAAGAGAAAAAAAGAGATATCTGTCCTGAATATGACATCGAATGCTGAATCATCTTCTCACAGATAAGGAAGAGATGAAAAGTAACAGAAAAGGAAAAGAAGGGAAGAATGTTACGTGATATCTGTCCTGCTATAGACATCGAATGCTGGATCATCTTCTCAGGAAGATAAGGAAGAGATATGAGAACAGAAAGAAAAAAAGAAGAGATATGTTTACGATATCTGTCCTCTATATGACATCGAGATGCTGAATCATCTTCTCACAGATAAGGAAGGATATGAAGTAACAGAAAGGAAAAAAAATGAAAAGAAATGTTACGTGATATCTGTCCTGCTATATGAAAAGAATGCTGAATCATCTTCTCAGAGATAAGGAAGAATATGAAGGAACAGAAAGAGAAAAGAGATATGGAAATGTTACGTGATATCTGTCCTGAGATATGACATCGAATGCTGAATCATCTTCTCAGGAGATAAGGAAGAGATGAAAAGAAGGGGGACAGAAAGAAAAAAGAGTACTGAAATGTTACGTGATATCTGTCCTGCTATATGACATCGAATGCTGGATCATCTTCTCACAGATAAGGAAGAGATATGAAGTAACAGAAAAAAAAAAAAGAGATATGAAATGTTACGTGATATCTGTCCTGAAGATATGACATCGAATGCTGGATCATCTTCTCACAGATAAGGAAAGAGATATGAAAGTAACAGAAAAGAAAAAAAGAGATCACTGAAATGTTACGTGATATCTGTCCTGCTATATGACATCGAATGCTGAATCATCTTCTCACAGATAAGGAAGAGAATGAAGTAACAGAAAGAAAAAAAAGAGAGTACTGAAATGTTACGTGATATCTGTCCTCCTATATGACATCGAATGCTGAATCATCTTCTCACAGATAAGGAAGAGATATGAAAAAAGGACAGAAAGAAAAAAAAGAGTACTGAAATGTTACGTGATATCTGTCCTGCTATATGACATCGAATGCTGAATCATCTTCTCACAGATAAGGAAGAGATGTAAAGTAACAGAAAGAAAAAAAAAGAGTACTGAAATGTTACGTGATATCTGTCCTGCTATATGACATCGAATGCTGAATCATCTTCTCACAGATAAGGAAGAGATATGAAGTAACAGAAAGAAAAAAAAGAGTACTGAAATGTTACGTGATATCTGTCCTGCTATATGACATCGAATGCTGAATCATCTTCTCACAGATAAGGAAGAGATATGAAGTAACAGAAAGAAAAAAAAGAGTACTGAAATGTTACGTGATATCTGTCCTGCTATATGACATCGAATGCTGAATCATCTTCTCACAGATAAGGAAGAGATATGAAGTAACAGAAAGAAAAAAAAGAGTACTGAAATGTTACGTGATATCTGTCCTGAGATATGACATCGAATGCTGAATCATCTTCTCACAGATAAGGAAGAGATGTGAAGTAACAGAAAGAAAAAAAAAGAGTACTGAAATGTTACGTGATATCTGTCCTGCTATATGACATCGAATGCTGAATCATCTTCTCACAGATAAGGAAGAGATATGAAAAGAACAGAAAGAAAAAAAAGAGTACTGAAATGTTACGTGATATCTGTCCTGCTATATGACATCGAATGCTGAATCATCTTCTCACAGATAAGGAAGAGATATGAAGTAACAGAAAGAAAAAAAAGTACTGAAATGTTACGTGATATCTGTCCTGCTATATGACATCGAATGCTGAATCATCTTCTCACAGATAAGGAAGAGATATGAAGTAACAGAAAGAAAAAAAAGAGTACTGAAATGTTACGTGATATCTGTCCTGCTATATGACATCGAATGCTGAATCATCTTCTCACAGATAAGGAAGAGATATGAAGTAACAGAAAGAAAAAAAAGAGTACTGAAATGTTACGTGATATCTGTCCTCCTATATGACATCGAATGCTGGACAATCTCCTCATAGATGAAGTAACATAAATCAGATTCTACAGAATGATGCTGAAGACACCATGAACTGAACATATAAACAACAACGAAGTTTTATAGAATTGGAAACCAAAAGGAAATTTGTGTTTATCAAGAAGAGATGGTTGAAATTTATAGGCCGCATAATGAGGAAAGAGGGCTTGGAAAAATGGATACTCACAGGACATACTGAAGAAAAGACGAACATAACACAACGAATAACATACTTACTGAGCGTGACTAAATGGATGGAGGAATTGGTTTTGGGAAAAAAATACAAAATTTGTTAAGAGCTACAAAAGACAGGAAATAGTGGAGAGACGTGAACGCCCATGTCTTGAGGGGACACTGCATAAGAAGAATGAGCTTGAGTAAATGGATGGCTGAACAAAGCTTGGGAGAAATAAGAAAAAGACCAAATTTATTAAGAGCTACAAAAGACAGGAAATTGTAGAGAGCCATGTCATAGATTTACTGCATTTTTATTATCTATCTATCTATCTATATAAATATCTGTCTCTATATATATATATATATATATATATATATATATATATATATATATATATGAATCTGTTCATATGTGTCTATCTATCTGAGTTATTTGTACTTCCTAATCTACCACTGATTATTGTGCAGACATCTTGCTTCTTCCGCACTCAACTCTTCAATTATGTAAATCGCCAGAAAAAATTTTCTAAGTCAAGTAATTTAGACATTTAATTCCTTTGATTTAGCTTTAAAATAATTTTAAATTTATAGTCAGGATAAATTTAAACCATTTTGTAATTTCGGTCTGATGAGGCAGATACTTAAACGAAATAAATTTAAGTTTTCCTTCCTGATATATATACAAACACACACACACACACACACACACACACACACACACACACACATATATATATATATATATATATATATATATTTTTGAATTCGTTTCTATCTTCTTACCATCGATGTAATTAGTATCTATCTATCTATCTATCTATCTATATATATATATATATATATATATGTGTGTGTGTGTGTGTGTGTGTGTATCTGAATTTTTAAATCTCTTTACCATTCATGTCAACTTCTATCTATCTATCTATCTATCTATCTATCTATATATATATATATATATATATATATATATATATATATATATATATACCCAAGCATATGATTGGTGTATACGGAATAAATTCCAATAACCGAAAATTACTATTTTTAAAAGAATGCTCAACACAGAGTCGAGCGAATATAATCATTTATTTAAAAATTATAACATAAATATGTTATAAGATCACTACAAAAATAGCCATTTTGTTTCAACACCTTTGGTGTCTTATCAAGTGATGTTTTTGAACGTAGAATTTAGAATAAAGTTTTTAAAAGGTTCAAATCAACTAACCACCCCTCGTAAGGGGAAACGCTCTCACATGAGCTGAAATGACCAATCAATGTATATGTATGTATGTATATAGTTGAGTATGTATGTGTTTATATGTATGGGCGTATATATATACTTGTAATTATAGGTATATATATGTATGTATATATATATATATATATATATATATATATATATATATATGTGTGTGTGTGTGTGTAGACACCTATCATATGTGAGCTTGTTTATGTGTAGGTGTAGGTATGTAAACTTTGGTTTGTATCTGCAGGTGCGTGCATATATGTATGTGTGTATACATGAATATGTATATATTGTTGTATTTGTATGTGTGTGTATATGAATATATGTATACGTGTGTATATATATATATTGGTATATGTATGAAAAAAAAAAATATATATATATGTGTGTGTGTGTGTGCTTGGATGTGTGCATACTTACATCTGTGTGTATGTGGATGTGTTGACATGGGTATTTATGCATGATTATATATTTGTATATGTGAATGTGTGTTCATATTTCATCGTATATGTATATGCATGTATATCTTAATGTCTGGGAATGTATCATCTGTACTAACTAAAATTTACTTTTGTTTAATAAGGCTTTATTAATTGCTTATAGACTTAATCTATAATTGTGTCTTGTTACTTTTTCAAATTATTATGGACTCTACAGTTATTTATCGTCTATCGGATAATATTGTTAGAATATGTGTAGGTTTATGTATGTGTCTACCTATTTATGTGTGTATTTATATATATATATATATATATATATATGCGTTTATATGTATATATGTGTGTATCTGTTTGTCTATAGGTTGGCATTTCTGTACGTCTGTTTGTAGTGATGAATGTGTGTACACTGTACACATATATTTGTAGGTAGTTCTTATATTCTTTCACCTAATGTACAATTAGGCGTATATGTGTGTTTGGAATTTTCGTTTTTTTATATATTAGATGGTGTTATTTCTATACGTATATATCTATTTTAATGTCCTTTCTTTACCTATTGTTTGTTTCTCTGTTCGATTAGACCATTTGTATCTATGTATATTGGCCCGTATAAGTTATATTTTAATATGCTGTTAGAATTCGTTTAATAACACCTTCAATCTTGAATATTTCTTGAGTGTTATTTCAGAGTGGCTATGTCAATGTATTTTTTTGTGTGTGTGTATATATCTAAACATGTCTGCGCGCTTATGTATTATAATCTGATTGTGTTTGTATTGTCTTTCGTAAGATGTCATAATCCCATGTATACATTTGTATCCCATTAAGTTAAAGGCAGTCGCTCTTAACGTTTAGTTCAACGTACTTTCGAGAGAAACAAAATGAATAGAATAACATATGTATTTTTCTTTTTTCCTCAATAATTTTAAAATTTTAAACTTAATATAGATTAAATTTATATTTTTGATATGGGTAGTTTTTAATTTTAATTTCAAATTTTATCGTACAATTTAATCCTTATTAGTTAGAATAAATTCTATTTTAGTATAAACCTAACTTTAAAGTATTTAATAGTTATTATAACCTTAATTCGTTGTTAAGTTTTTTGAATTCTCGTATACTTGTATTTTGATTGGTCATTTCAGCTCATGTGACAGCGTTTCCCCTTACGAGGGATGGTTAATTAATTTTAACCTTTTAAAACCTTTATTCTACAATCTACATTCAACATCATCACTTGATAAGACACCAGAGGTGTTGAAACAAAATGGCTATTTTTGTAGTGATTTTATAACATATTTATGTTATAATTCTTATATAAATAATTATATATATATATATATATATATATATATATATATATATATATATATATATATATTGTAGTCTCTATCAATGTTTGTTTGCTATCGATCTCCTACTAGGATTTTGGAGATAGCACCTATAAACACATATATCCTGAAACTACATTGCCCAGGCTACTTTGATAATTATATTTCATTTTGATAAAAGACTGTCCCGAGGGTGGGAACACGAACCCATTAAATTAAAATTTTAATAACTGCATGATTCCTACCCAAAATATAGAAGGAGAAACCAAAAGATGGAGGTTACATCGACATGATCAAATTGAGAAAATATGGACGTCCTTTTTAGCCTGAAATCAACAATCAGTGGGTAGAGACTTACAATACACATTTTTGGCGACAATTTAACTATTATATGAATGTTGAATTCTGCTCTGTAATTCATTCAAACAAGTATAACATCAAATACATATTAAAAGGGTCAGACCAGGCAGATTTGCACAAACTCCCATCAGAAAATTTATTTCCCTTTGATTTAAATTCAATTTTCAATTTTATCAAAGGGATATCTTCCATCCAAATATAAGGGAGAAAGCCCGAGAATGGAAGTCAGATCGACAAGATCATTGAGTAATTGTGAAATACATCATTTTTCTCCACAAATATATATATATCTCGACTATATAGTCACACAACAAAAACTTAGGCACGCTTATATGTACTAATTAGCATACACACACTCACACAAATATATATATAGCTTAATCTGTTCATATCTATCGTTTGGAATCTTTTCATATCTATCTATCGCTTCACATCTTTCTATCGCTCGATTCAATTTTCATATCTCTGTGATTCTATTCATATCTATCTATCTATCTATCTATCTATCTATCTATCTATCTATCTATCTATTGTCTTCACATCTATCTACCTATTTATCTATCACTGTGATTCTCCTCATATATATATATATATATATATATATATATATATATAATATATGTGTGTGTGTGTGTGTGTGTGTGTGTGTGTGTGTGTGATACTCTTCATATCTATCTATCTATCTATATCTATCTATCTATCTATCTTATCTTATCAATGACGTCTATTTCTATCCTTCTTTAATACATTCACTTCCGAGCTGAGCCGAAGTTCATGTCAAATTAAAAACGCTTCGGTGAATATCGCAATGAAAACCGTATTAATTATTTTTTCTTTTGATTTCCTTTCTTTCGATCAGCAATAAATTCGTGTCAAACTCTGGAAGCATTGATCAATAACGCCGACAAACACGTCACCCGTTGGACGTAAAAGCAGTAAAAACTGGAAATATAAAAAGTACTTTATTTTGCACCAGTCATAAAAAGAAATCCTTGTAAATTAACTCCTTTTTTTCTTCGTTCTTTTTTCTAGTGTTACTTAGTCATAATCCCTCGGTTTATTTATTGATTAAATTTTATTTAGTGTGACACAAGGTCACAATAAATGAGCTCTATCAGATGCCTGTGATTGTTGTATAATCCCCTCGTTCTCGAGGTCTCTTAATCTACCGTCTTGAGGCTTGATAAAGATGTTTTCCACATCTTTTTTTTCTCTTGGCCAAGTGATCGTTAGCTGGATTTTAGTTCAAAGGTAAAATGCGAACTTCAACAAAAGGGATTTTAAACTTATCTATTTCATTAACACATCGATGTGTACTTTTTTAACTAGCCAGCGGGGTCGCTTTATCACCCCAACTGGGGAGCAAGTTCCCCGGGACACGAATCAACCACGTCTACTGTGTATGACGTATAAAAACTTAAATCCCTGAAATCACTTTATAATCTCTTTAGCATTCCCACGTTCGGGTTAGCCAATCAAAATTGACATCCCTATTTTGTCTACCATCTGACCTTAAAGATCAGCGACAGAAGGTCTAAGCCAAAATGCATTGCCACTAAAATTAATAGTCTGAAACTATTATTTAACATGATAATGACAGCTTTTAAATATTAAAACATTCCATATTTGTCATGGTGGTCGATTTTCGAAAAGAATCGATATTTCGAAATGACACAATACAAACGATAATGCTGAAGCTGCCAGTTGATTTTTTTTTTATGTTTTATATATTTTGTCCCCTTAAAATTTACATCATTTTTTTATTCTAATAACATAGTCAATTCTCGCTCAAATGTTCTTAAACTTTAAGAATATGTGTACAAGCTAATTTGACGGTACGGACTTATCTGAATGAGAATCTACCAAGGAGATAGATCAGGCGTGCCAGTTATATTGACAATGTGCGGTTGAAATGGCCACCACCTTCACCTGACTTGACACCATATGATTTTTTTTCTATGTGGCTTTGTGAAAGGGCAGGTTGATATTTCTCTCTTACAACAAGCCTAGAGGAACTTAATCAGAGGCACTGGAGACTGTTACGCAAGACATACTACAACGTGTTTGGCAGAAGCTGGACTACCGACTAGGGTCGTGTCACAGATGGTGCGCATAATGAACATTTGTGAAGCTTTGTGATTTCGGCTATAAACTCTGCATCTATTTGGATATCTTTTTGCAAATTTTGCTAAATAAATATTTTTTTGTTAAATATGAAGCCTCTTTAATCTTGTTTGCCTTGGACATGTTGTCCCTCAAATATTTAAATTTTAAATGATGTCAATTTTGGGAGAACGCACTCTGTTATATATTTAAGAGTTTTTTGCAAATGAATATTTCATTAATATTTTTCGGCGAACAAGAATGTTTTTCTTTATAAAAGTCCTATTATTTATTGTTTTTTTTTTCTTGATACAAGTCCTATTATTCAAACCATAGCTTAGAGAAATGGGTGGTTTCATTATTTTCGCAAGTGTATTTGCGCGGAAGTGGATGTGATGAAACGAATTTGAATTCGCTTCTTCGAAAGGCGGGCTAGATGGAGATATTATTGAATAGGCTCAACTTCTCGGCCCTACACACGCACATAGATAGATAGATAGATAGATAGATAGATAGATAGATAGATAGATAGATAGATAGATATAGATAGAAACTGACTGAGGTAGATAGAAAGAAACAAACAAACTGAGATAGATAGATAGATAGATAGATAGATAGATAGATAGATAGATAGATAACTAGATAGATAGATAGATATAACTGACTGAAGTAGATAGATAGATAGATAGATAGATAGATAGATAGATAGATCCTGAACAACCTGAGGGAATTTAATTATAATCCGATATTTTTTAATATTTTATATGTTATCTTTAGTGAATACACGTATGTAGCGTATTTTATTTTTTTTAAAAAGAGTGTAAAATTACGTATACCGGCCATCATGCAATCAAGAACCTTAATAAAGAAAATGTGCTTTCCAGAACGTTTCAAAACTTGTTTCTCCTTTAGGGGAAACCACCGCTATACTTGGTGTGATTTAGATTTACTTAACCATAGAAATCTTTCCCAGTCGACCTTATTTCCATCACCGTGTTTAAGAAACTCTTTATTTTATCTGTTGACTTAACCGCTGAAACGTAATCAATGTAATTTCTAAGGGATTCATGTGATATTCCCATAATTCAACATTATACATTTACTCCTTTAAACGTTATAATCTAGTGCAGGGGTCACTAAACATTTTTCACACAGGGCCAAATAACTGAGAAAATGACGAGTGTGGGCTGGATAACTATTCTCTTCAATAAAATCCACTAAATGCACAAAAAATAAAGACAACAAACATACTTATTTATTAAAAAGTTATCTAAGAAGGTGACAATAGCAATAAAATAGTTTATATCACACCAAGTGCACACATATCCAAATCTCACAAACTAAGCAGCACAAAAGGTGATTGAGATTTGTAAAACTGGCGTTTACCTTTTAAGATATAATTAATATTTGTTTTGGTATTGTTATATCCAACCAAGAGAAATGCTTTCTAATGTTCATCAGTCAACCTTGTTACATGTTCTGACTTTGTATACTTTAGATTTTATAAGTTCAGGCAAAATATATGACATAATTTGCTAGTCAGTCATTTTTATATACGGCACTCTTCAAACCAGTTTAAACATAACAATGCAAGTTAAAACATAATTGCTGCAGCAGGTTTGTAATCACTTTTCTTAGAAACTTCATTGCAGGAATTTACACAAAAGCGCGGAATTTTTTATTTCACTGATTTTTCCTAAAACTTATATTACTGTCAGATACAAAAATCAGATTGGCCAGATTTTGCCATTTTACTTACATCATTTTTCTACATAGTAAATTTAACTACAATTTATTGATAATTCCATATAAATCATTATATTTTAGCTCATTTATGACACAGTGAAGCGGCGGACCAGATAAACAGACATCAACGGCCGTAGTTTGGTGACTCCTGATATAATGGATACACGTATTTGGGCAGACATACTTGTATTTTTGTTTTTTTAAACTTTGTAAATTTACATCTCCCGGCCTGTGCGTATGAAAGGTTAGGGCTAACTATTTGGGACCCTGACAGGTGTTACCACCCTGGGTCAAGGTGAACCTGGGAACATCAAAAATTAAGAAGTGTTTCCACGACCTTCAAAACTTCCCGATCACAGGCCTTGCCTCCGGATGTAGTTTATTGTCATACCCAGTACGATCAGTTTGTAGCAGATTATCTCACACTACTAATGTTGAACCTAAAGACATTCATAGAGTTATTTACAGAAAAAAAAAAAAAAATATAGAAGGAATACAGCAAGCCCCCGTCTATTCGCGTTTCAGCATTCGCGGCTATCACGCATTCGCGGATTTTTCTTTAGAACTCGTGTACTTGTTATTTCCGGAAACCCCAAATATACGTGTGTTTTTCTGAACATGTACAAATTATTCACTGAGAACTCCTTCGATCCACGTATTTTTTTTTTTCATCAGAACATATTTAAAATATTCTTGTATTTTTTTCCTGTTATTTAAGTCGTTTAAAACATAACAGTCCATTTTGATTTTAACAATCAACGTAGGTACTTATATGCACTTTTTTGTGTTTTAAAGTATTCGTGGATTCTAATTATTCGCGGCCGGCTCTGGTCCCTAACCCCCGCGGATAAGGGGTACAAAATAACATCATAAAATAGCAGCTAAAAACAATCTGCGTGACCGTGAAACGAATGAATATTTATTTGAAAAGAAGAAAAAGAGAAAAAGACCGCCTTCTTAAGAATCAGCCTGCAGGAACACTACAAAGCTGTAACAGGATGTGAAATAGAAAAAATCAAGCATGGCTGACCCTATATATTAGAAAAAGAGAAAATAATGCCCCTTTTGGGATGAGGTTGGAATAACAGACATAGAACATCGCTGGAAGATACGAAAACTTAAGGAATCATCGCATATGCTAGGCCACAAAATGCTCCTAAGCCTGACAAACATAGAAATAAATAGGATATGGGAATCATTAATACAAAATGCTAGATAAAAGCAATAATAACAACAAATTGTAACATGAGCTCTGGTAAAAAAATGAATTGTACAGAGACATCAGGTTTATAAATCCCCAAATTCAAGCAGTAATAATGTCTTCAAACACACATGGCCAACGATCGCAACGTCGTAAATATGCCAATAAAGATCAGGACAATAGAAAGAACAATGCAAATAGTGTAAATACTATCTATCTATCTATCTATCTATCTATCTATCTATCTATCAATGCAGGATGAACGTTGTATATACTGATTATAAAAGCTGGTTCAAATAATATTAACTGGAAAACAAAACTGATATCAGAATGAAGAGATGACCAGAATTTTTAGTTTCACATTACTGATATAGCTTAGCATTCTACTATCACTAGACAACCACCAACTTACATACAAATTAAATAAATATATTGTTTTATAAGAAGTCATGTTTCTCTTCTATTATAAATTTGTTATTCTTTTTCGGCCAATCATTTTGTACGGATTGTTTTTTTTTGTGGGGGGTTAATTTTCATCTTTTCCATTGAAGGACTCATTATCGTTTCAAGATCGTTGTCACAAAATTTCGAGCTAATTTCTTGTTCTTCTCCAACTTGTGTATCGTCTTTTGTTGCAGCCACAGCCATCTTTGTCGCTAATTCTTCTTCTTCTTCTTCTCCTTCTTCTTCTTCTTCTTCTTCTTCTTCTTCTTCTTCTTCTATGCAAATCTCCATATTCTGAAATAAAATTTAAGGAGACATATTTTACAAAAAAAAGCTTTTATAGTTAAGATTAATTCTGGTTACGCCGCTAAAATGCATGAGATTAACATGATGAAAATGATAAGTGTTATTTCGTGGAAAAATAATTCATAAGACTATATCATCGTTCTGTTAGACAATTGCCTTTTCTTTCTGGTTTGTTTAAAAAATCATTTCAAACAAAGCAAGGCAATAAAAGCACTATGACGTAAAAGGTTACAGAGTCTAAAAGAATATAAGAAAAAGAAAAGAAATATTTAGGAAAGAGAACAATAAAAAACAGGAATTCAGAAGATAAAAGATAACGGGTTCGGAATAGAGTTCCATAAATGAGGAGCGTGAGTGAAGAAACTGTTCGCATAGAACTTACGGTTACATATAGCCATTTCAAATACATAATGATGTGACCTAATTGCCAATCTAGTACTGCGCTTAATTAGGTAAAGTCGAGGTACCAATGAGAAAAGCAACACTTTGCAGATATCTCTCCCGAGTAAGACACCCCCCCTAGAGAACATGACTAAAGACTGAGTGTACATTAGAGTTTCTTCTCTCGTGCTTTGATCTTCACTAATTTAAATGCAATGTCAAAAGCTATATTCTCTCTATTCAATTTCTGTTTTATTTGCTCACCTTCTCTCAAACTCAGTTCTGAGTGACTGTATTGCCTGGCTTGAGGTGAACTGATTTAAAAATTATCTATCTATCTATCTATCTATCTATCTATCTATCTATCTATCTATCTATCTATCTATTTATCTATCTATCTATCTATCTATCTATCTATGCATACCCACCCACGCAAGTATATATATATATATATGGTCAATATATATAAAAAAAAATCATATTTTCCAATTTGACATGATTTGCCGATGGATCGGCGTCGTCAGAAAAAAAATAATTTTATTCCACAAGATGAAAATCTTCATTGGAAAATAAAAACCCTAAACCAATTTTATCACTGTATAATAGAGAGCTTAATTTTATACCGGAAGCAGGTGTCTACCAAATAGAAAGTAAACAATGTCTCCGCTCCCAAAGATTCATCGCCGAATCACCTCAAGGTTGAAAGAAAGGAATATAAAAAACTAAATGTGGCTTAAAATTAAAAAAAAAAACACTCAATGTACTTGTACGCCACCGGAAGATTCGTGATTTCAATTTAGATCTGGAAGATCTCGTTTTAATAATAAAAAAAAAAGTGAATATAATTTATTCAAATAAAGATGCATTGAAAATGTCATGATCCACGTTTCAACTGAAACAAAAACATATGCACAGGCAAACAAATCTGATTAAAAGGAATCGACAATGTCTGTCTGTTTAAATTTTTACTTATATTTTTCCAATTTTCGGATAAGATATTGAGTATTTTGCTCGAAGTTGTGCATAAACTATCGAAAGTTTATATTTTGTTATTTTTTGTTCAAATGCTTTCGACTATAGTAATCATTACATTATTCAACAAAATAATTTGAAATGGTGGCGAGACACCAAACATGTTATTGCTAATTTGAGGGCGCTGAATCTGAAAATAACCTTACTTTTGTTTTTGGTTTGTTTCCATTTTTCTGTACAGAAATGCTCCATTTTTTTTTTGTTTTTATAAAAGCATTTTTAATTTGTTTTTTGTATATATGATATTGACCGATGGTAATATTTCTCAAAATAAAATCGTAGAAACCTCTTAAAACTAAAACGATAAGTATCCTCATTAAATCATTTAATAAACTAACAGCAGAAATAAAATCTTCGTGAACATAAGAACTATGGTAACATTTTTTTTCTTTCTTGATTGTCTGTCATGTTCAATGTTATTTAAGTCCCTTTTGATATTCCAGCAATGTCATGTATAATGGAATAAATGCATTCAATTTGGATGTCATTAGTCGGAGTTTCCAAATGGGCAAACAAAATGCTCTCAATGTGTTTGATTTCCTTACGTAGTGAAGAGATAAAAGGGATGGGATAAATTTATGAATGTCAAACAAGATTTTAAGGTTTCATTTCTTTTTTTATGTCACCTTAATTATCAGGTTTACCATAGTGTGTTACTGATAAAGTTTATCAGTAAATTTGAATTTTGAAAAAATTTAATTGATAAATTGGAAAATTTCGGTACATCTGTTTAAAATTTTTTGACCCAAAATGTTTTCCTTATAGAGATAGTTTATTTCAGGTGGCTGACATAAATTTCTCGGCCTACCTGATATTGATGGGTTTTCTACGACATTTATTAACTAAATTTTGCTATCAGCCAAGATCGTAAATGGATCTTTTTTTTAAAAAAAATGAGAAATTTCAGTACAGCAAAAATGGTAACCCTGAAAAACTAAGATTATTTTCGGAATCAGCGCCATCAAATTAACTAAAAAACGTGTTTTTTTTTATTATCACCCCAAATTGTGTTGACCAGTGTTATCAATAACTGATATGGTATCTGTGCTGCAGTTCGAATTCCTTTGTCTGTATCCTGGTATTCTCTGGGAAAGTGGACGGTTAAAATAGCCTTTGTGACGTCATGTGTTATTGCTATTGGGGAACGAGGTCACACAAAAACATATTCTATTATATATATATATATATATATATATATATATATATATATATATATATATATATATATATATATATATATAATGTTTCATTAATGATGACTAGCAAGGATTAAGTTTTTATTTAATTTTTCTTGTATTTGCATATTTTTTTTCTTTTCAGGAAATAAAGTAACTCAGAATTGTCTTAATATTCTTTATGTACTAGTGATTTCGGCTATTCTTTTAGCCATTATCATAGATAATTTTTATGTTATATTTTTAACTGAATGTATGGATATTTATTTATTTATCTAAAGTTATAGGAATTTTGTTTTTATTTTCAAATCATATTTAGCAGATTGTAGAAGTGTCGATAGGAGATGTTATTGGGAATTCGCCTCCCAATTTCATGTTTCACGGCCTTAATCCAATAATACGGGGATTAGATAAATTAACGAAAATACTTAACATATATTATGTATAAAAGATCTTAAAAGACATTATAGAAAAATGTTTATTTTTTTTAAATCAATTTAATTTAAATTTGTCCTATCTTAAGAATGTCGTAGTAGTTGATAAAGTTTAATAAATAAAATAATTTTTTTTTTAATTAGATGAATATAATTTACTATAATGGATATGAATTGAAAATGTTATGGTCTACGAGTTACCTATGACTGTACACACACAGGCACATACACACATATATATGAGATACTGACATATAATTTTTTTTATATCAAGAAAAATATTGTTTAAAATGTATGAGAACGCGGAAAAACTTTTCGTGTGACCATTAAAACTGCATTAGTTATGTTGTTCTGAATACGCATGCGCACCAACAAGGGATGCTAGAAATTTAAAATCTAAATAAATAAATAAAAATTAAAAACAAAAATTTAAATTTAAAATTCCCAGCAGTCCTTGTTTGTGCGCATGTGTAGTTGCGGCAACATAACAAGTGATTCCACAGCTAGCCAGTTTGTATAGCAACTCTCTGCATCGAAAATTAAAAGACTAATATTATATTGGTCAAGGAAGCTTCCTCTTTGGAGTTGGTTCCATAGTTCTAGGGAAGAAGCTACCTTAGAAGAATTTAGTCATTAGAAAGGAATACGAAAAGAATGGTAATTATTCGCCATGGCGAACACACATTAGTGGGTCCTGTGAATGTCTAAACTGGTGGAAATACGTAATGTAACTTGTCTGAACATCTGGCATAGTAATAACGATAGAATGGTAAGTGTTTAGCTATTTTTTTTTATCTGTGGAATAAGAATTGCAGGATAAATATAATTCATCGACTACAAGGCCGCTTAATCACTTTTGAACTTGTCAATGGTTTTATTGTCTTTATGACAATCTTGACAAGGATGTCATCGCCATGGCAACCTTTTGCTTCTTGCTTTTCACGCTGTTATCTGCTCCACACAGGAAACAATATATTCAACTACATCGCTTAAACAAGCATATAAGACCTATTTATCAACGATCTTTTCATTTTAGCTAAAAATTTAAATGTAAAAAGTAAGAAAGATAATCAAACAGAATTAACAGCCTTAAATACAAAATAAATATTAATAAGATTGCCTTCCTGAAGGCCCTTATCAACCACAATAATGATAAATTTATTCTCTCTCTCTCTCTTTAAAAAACTGTCTATTTGTAACTCTTGGCTTCTTAATTACAAAAATGAAAAAAAGACCTTATCGAGAGAAAATAACTATTATGAAAATGTAATTAATACAGACAAAGCAATCTTGTCTAGTAAAACCAATTTCAAGAAGGAACAAAGAAAAAAAATATATATATATAAACCCTGAGGTCTATTGTCTGCATCGTTTGCGCCATTTATTTTCACCGACCAAGTGTATCAATAGTTCCGAAAAGTGTGCGTGGTTCTGCACAAGCCCTCACCGCTTTAATCAAATCCCTTCTGTGAGTTTTCTGGCTGTATATCCTGATTCGTCCGTTCTTTTATATATATACAACATACGACTGTTTCACTGTATCACAGGTCATCAGTGTGGCTAGACATCTGATTGCTTCAAACCGGGATCAAAACTCGGCTGATTTGACATCAAAGATCCTTACACCTTGGCTATCGGCGCACGGCAGAGAAAGGTAATTTTTAACGCATTATATACGTGATATATATACAAACGCCATATCAGCCTCGATAACGCTCAATTCTTACGAAGAGCGATGCATTTAAAGCAGTAACAGACGTTTAAATTTCCCTTGCCACCCAGTGCTTAATCGACGAACGAGAGCGTATATATTACTTAAACGTTATTTTTAGTGGATACCGATATTTGACTAGTTTCTCTGTTGCATGTAAAGCTCTTGGCTTACTATTAGAATAAAGAAAACAGAGGTAATCCACCAACTGCTTCCTTGTCCAGAGCAGATTCGAGGTGTCAGACAACCTCCAAGGGTTCATCAATATCCACACACACCTATATAGAGTAATAGGAAGAACTTGATGAATGTGAAGCCATATACATATTCAGGAAGTAAGATGAATTCAAATGCATCCCTTGATGAGGAAATGACACATCGAATCACCAAAGTCACATTTGCATTTGGGAAGCTTCGTCACCGCCTATGGAATGACAGACATATCAATATGAATACCAAAATACTGGTTTATAGAGCAGCCGTTTTGACTACAATGTTGCACGCATCAGATCCCATTTAGGTTCCATATCAATCAGCCGCATGTCTTCCACAAAAGTTGTCTTCGCGCGATCTGTGGCTATACTTTTGACGATAGGGTGTCCAATGCTGATCTTCTCGTAAAATGCAAGATTGGTGGAGCTGAGACTTTTCTGCTGCAGTCACAACTTCGCTGGGCTGGTCATGTTACAAGGATGATTGACGACAAAATAAATAATGTCCTCATGTATAGACGGCATTGACACTGGACAAAGGCCTGTTGAACCACCGTGGTTCAGGTATGACAAGAGAAAGAGTAACATCTCTGTTGTCATTGTGTCTCAGAACTTTGAACGTGTTGTGTATTGGATAGAAATAACTGGATATAAATCGACGGGAGAATCCATATTATATATATATATATATATATATATATATATGTGAATTTGTAGGTCTGATGAATTGGATCGTGATAATGATTCCAATATAATAAATTATAATTAGTGTTTGAGCCTTTTCTATTATATTATATTCTTACTCTGTCCTGGACACTGAGCTCTACCTGGATTCTATCCTCTTGAAGATTTATATATATATATATATATATATATATATATATATATATATATACCACTAATATTATCTATCTATCTATCTATCTATCTATCTATCTATCTATCTCTCTCTCTCTCTCTATATATATATATATATATATATATATATATATATATATAGGTAGGAGCTGCGTTTAGTTATTAAACAATACATATATTTATTTTCGTCTACCGGCCGGAATATTCAATAAATCATTTAAAACGAAAATATATCCCGGAAAGAGCATGTTCTTTTCTTTAATAAGACTACTAGTTAATAAGATTTGTGTTTGAAATATAAACAAAGCGTATACTCAAATATGGGTATCCAGTAGAAATGACATTAAATAATAAATTCTGTCGGATGAAGAAATAAAAATCCATCACTTCATATACATATATATATATATATATATATATATATATATATATAGGGAAGAGGGTATAGTTGTTCCAACGAGAGACAAAATAAAAGAGTTCGGTTCGAAATTCAAATCACCTGAAGAAGGCCGGTGCGTACAATGGCCGAAACATTGCCAATGATGATGAGGATAATAGTCCGAATAATGTAAATAATGTAAGAAAAGCACTACTTACATGACTGGCTGAAGATTAATGCATTTTCTTAAGGGGTGATGACAGGCTGCATCAGGCAAATATAAAAAAGACGATCGGATTTATTTTGAAATTATGATTTCTTTTAAGCGAGCTGCTGCTGATTCTATACTACTTCCTTTTGCTAATATGTGTGTTTTCTATAGCCAATCATATGTGTCTAGCCTAAACTCATTACAATAGCATAAAACAAACATTTATCAATTATGGCCTTTAAAATTATATCGTCGCCGAACAAATACATTTTTATTTACGAAGAATAATTATTATTATAAAAGTGTCATATAAATTAGTAACAAGGCCGTCTATTTTAGCGCAATCAGACATACGCACAAAACAAAAACCAAAAAGAAAGACAAAAAAAATAAATACGACGTAATAGCTATAAAATGTAATTAATAAATATATAAAACCTTTTGGAAGTAATAACAATCTACGGTTCGTTATCTTTTAGTAAAAAAAAAGATTAAACTATTAATTTTGTAGTTACTATGGACCAAAATAATTATTTAAGGTAAAATAAAATCCTTTATCTGAGACTGTGATGACTGACCATATATGACTGCTGTTTTGTAGTTAATAAAAGTTACAGATATATCTGATAACAATGAAGTGGAACATTTATACATATATATATATAAGGATTTATTTTGGTCGTTCAGTAGTTACAGGTTTTCCCAGAATAAATGTAACACAATAATGTGAACAATATTTATTTTCTGTTTACAAACTATATACAAACCATATATTTCTGGAAACAACATGTTACTAGCTTTACTGACAAAGATTTTATCGTTATTTATAGAATAGGCCCCAAATATGTTCCGTTCTGTTGAAGACACACCTGAATTCTATGGGTGAAGTTGTCGATGTCTTTGATGCAATCTTCTTTTGGTATAGCTCTGATTACTCGAGTGATTTCTAACTCTGAGATGGTGTGGGGTTTGTTTCTTTAGACTCGATCCTTCAGATACCCACACAGATAAAAATCTGGGGAGTTGAGATCGGAGGAATGAGGTTCACGTTTACGGCTGATGAGTCGGTAGGGAAATTTCTGTTCCAGCCACCCCAGAGAGACATTTGCTATATGAAGAGGTGGCCCTATCTTGCTAGTACCACTGGTGCGCTCTCTAAAACCTGGGTGCACCTCTGCCGGTGAGGCCAAGGTCCTAGCACCTTCTACGGACGGATTTCTTCGGACTCCTGCCTACTGAATCTCGGAGTGCTGCTATGGTTTCGGGAGACCGTACAGTAAGTTTTCCGCCGACATTGACTTCTGGAGACATTTTTTCTCATGTTGTTCATTGTTCCTGTAGCCTCAAACTTCTTGTCCTATTGGTAAATGTCCATTTTATTAGGGGTTTTATTCTTGTCATACTTTCTGTGGTAATTTCGCGATGGCATGTTTATTGGAATTTCTCTCCAATTTTCTCAGCACAGAAAACATTTTCTATCTGTAAAAGGCATTGTATTTGAGTTTTTTTTTTTTTGCTATCTTCTCTAAATCTTTCTAAATCTGATATATAAAAGCAAAATATTAAAAATCAAAAAAATTACATACGTTTATTTGGCTTATATTTATACTAGGACATCTTTTATGAGAAAGTTCTTGTAATGCGTCTGTTAAATAATTTGATATTTACGTTGTCTTCGTGAATAAATCATTTTGTTTGAGATAAATCTGTCATTAAAAAAATCATATTTAACATGAGAAATAATATTCGAGTAAAACTTAACTCTAGTCTTCATTCCCGGAGAGGTTTATTTTCACGTGTTCTCATAGGTTGTTTAAAAAAAATGTCAGAATCTAAATTTGCCGCTGATGCCCTTTGTTTATTAGTGAATCATGGAAATTAGGGATTTTTTTCTCGTGATTGTGAGAGCTCAACACAATTTTTATTTCTCGTGATCAAGAAATTACCTTAAGACCAATTTTACCTATAAATTCACTTACTCTATTAGAGATTGCATTCATTTACAAAAACAAAAAGATCTTGCACAGGTTATGTAGCCAGAAGTGTTTTAGAATCTCACGTGAGATGCAATGAAAGTAGTTTCTAACAATACAGAAATATATAAATGGCAATGCTATAAATCATATCTTTGTGAACAAATTAATACTCTGTTAATGAAATTATAAAAAAAAAAACAATTGCAAATTTTAGAACCCATCCATATCAACACCACGAACAAGCAGTGAAATCACATACAGACATGTGATTGGTATTCTAAAATATATTTAAATACTCAGATATCAGCTTCCGCCATGATCGCGCGATGTTATACAGCTTCAAAGCTCAACAAATATTATTCACATAAAAATAGACACAAAACAAAGAATTACAAATCATTACTAAAATAAATAAATAAAAACTAACGAATAGTCTATGAATTTAATTTCATTTCTGTCATTCTTGAATGAAGTGAGCTGAAAGCATGGAACCTTAACAAAAACAATGGACAGTTCCGAGCGAACTTAAAGAAACTAATCGGTCAAGACAAGATTATTAAAAAAACTGTAATAAACAACATTTCTCTTGCTTTTAACGAAGGTTCTTTAAATGTAACTTTGCAGAGTATCTTAATCAGCTCATACCTATCTATCTATCTATCTATATATATATATATATATATATATATATATATATATATATATATATATATATATATATATATGTCAGTCTGTTTATTCATTTATTTCTATCTATTTATCTCAGTCTGTTTATTTCTTTCTATCTATCTCAGTCAGTTTCTTTATTTCTATCTATCTATACATACATAATTTATTCTTCAAAATATTTATCCATTTAAAACCTACTTCTTGCTTAGCAGGGGGCACTTATTTATCCTGGATGCTCGATAGATCTATCGTTCTTTCATGTTTTCTGACCGTTCTAAATAATTGAATTCTTTTTCTTTATTAAGCAGTTCAGTTTCTTAATTATACAATTTTCACATTTTATCAACGGCATCGTCATTAGATCTATTCGGTCTTTGCTCGACCATTAGACACACTGTGGCCGAGATATAAAAGCACTTCAAATCTAATTACAGTTTCACCTACGGGAAAGCTAGTTCAAATCCTAAAGCGCCGTTTTTTTTTTTAAAGATTTCATGAATACTCAGGGCTGTAGATGGAAGTAAATAAATATATTGTTTAATAAACAAACAAAGCATCTACTCAGATATAGTTATCCACTAAAATCATGTATAGGCAATAAAATAAAATATGTCCCATTAATAAATGAAAAATCTATCCCTAAAAATAGTTTTTGTTTATTCTAGGATACGAGGCTAAGCAGAGATGTATATTTCGAGTATCGGGAAAGGTCTGTGTTCAAAAGCACTATTCAGGCTTTGCTTGCCCGGAAGGTTCCCTGTAACCGAAAGATTCAAAGCACGTCATATTTAAATGCGGTTACACTTACGCGAACACAGGTTCGAATCCTGTCGGAGGGCGCATATTTTTTTCTGATAAAATTTTTTGAATATTCAGGCCGGTAGATGGAAATCAATAAATATAGTCTTTAATAAATAATCAGAGCGTTTACTAAAATATGGTGTCCCGCTAAGAACCGTGAAGTAATAAAATAAAAATGCTTCAGATTAATATATATATATATATATATATATATATATATATATATATATATATATATATATATCTGATTGGTCATCAAAGTTTACGTAAGAATGTTCCCCCCTACTAAGAGATTTTGAACTCTTAAAACTCAATATTTTGCAATCAACACCATCACTTGATAAGACACCAGTTTTGTTGAAACAAAATTGCAGTTTTTGTAGTGATGTTATAACATGCATATAATATAATTTGGAATTTTTATATATATATATATATATATATATATATAAACTTCATTTTTCTCGATTATTGGGCACGGAATGCATGAAATTTCATTTAAAATGAATGCACAAAATTTAAAACGTAAGCTAGCAGTAAAAGCGGAAGACTCACTATTCAAAAATTATCATTAAAAGAAAGAAAAAAAAACTTAAAGAAAAATCAAAATTACAAGCTAAAAACAAAACTGAAATTACAAGATAAATACAAATTAAAAGATAAATACAAATTACAATGTAAAACAAAAAATGCTGTTCTTTTTAGGAAAAGATGCATTTATCAACCAAAAAAAGTTCGGGAAAGGGACTTAATAATAGCATAAACCCTTTTAGCTTCAGACTTTGTTTTTATTAAATTTGGGATTTTAAAAAGACTTCTTTTGAATTTTTGCAGTAATCGACACGAGTAAGAAGATTGGAAGATCTGTAAGAAGGCCGTTAGAAAGGCAGACGTATGTAAACAACGCAAGTAATGGCGGACGGACTAGACGCGAATAAGGCCGAATTATATTGTCGATAACTTCTAAACGGTATATTTCCGCAAACTTTTATTGTTATTTTCGGAATAACCACGGAAATGTCCGCCAAAATGAAAATTTTCATTACAACTGGATTCCGAGGCTTAATCTGCATTAATGACCAAATTCTATCTCTCTATCTATCTATCTATCTATCTATCTGTCTATCTATCTATCTATCTATCTATCTATCTATTATATGTTTTCTCATATCTATCTATCTATTAGGAGTTTTCTCATATCTATATCTATCTATCTATCTATCTATCTATTATGAGTCTTCTCATATTTATATATCTATCTAAACCTGTTAATGGCATATCTATCTATCTATCTATCTATCTATCTATCTATCTATCTATCTATCTATCTATCTATCTATCTATCAATGCAGGATGAACGTTGTATATACTGATTATAAAAGCTGGTTCAAATAATATTAACTGGAAAACAAAACTTATATCAGAAAGAAGAGATGACCAGAATTTTTAGTTTCACATTACTGATATAGCTTAGCATTCTACTATCACTAGACAACCACCAACTTACATACAAATTAAATAAATATATTGTTTTATAAGAAGAAGTCATGTTTCTCTTCTATTATAAATTTGTTATTCTTTTTCGGCCAATCATTTTGTACGGATTGTTTTTTTTTGGAGTTTTTTTTGGGGGGTTTTTTTTTTGGTTTTTTTTTTTTTCATTTTCATCTTTTCCGTTGAAGGACTCATTATCGTTTCAAGATCGTTGTCACAAAATTTCGAGCTAATTTCTTGTTCTTCTCCAACTTGTGTATCGTCTTTTGTTGCAGCCACAGCCATCTTTGTCGCTAATTCTTCTTCTTCTTCTTCTTCTTCTTCTTCTTCTTCTTCTTCTTCTTCTATGCAAATCTCCATATTCTGAAACAAAATTTAAGGATACATATTTTACAAAAAAAAAAGCTTTTATAGTTAAGATTATTTCTGGTTACGCCACTAAAATGCATGAGATTAACATGATGAAAATGATAAGTGTTATTTCGTGGAAAAAATAATTCATAAGACTATATCATCGTTCTGTTAGACAATTGCCTTTTCTTTCTGGCATGTTTAAAAATCATTTCAAACAAAGCAAGGCAATGCAAACACTATGACGTAAAAGGTTACAGAGTTTGAAAGAATATAAGAAAAAGAAAAGAAATATTTAGGAAAGAGAACAATAAAAAACAGGAATTCAGAAGATAAAAGATAACGGGTTCGGAATAGAGTTCCATAAGCGAGAAGTGTGAGTGAAGAAACTGTTCGCATAGAACTTACGGTTACATCTAGCCATTTCAAATACATAATGATGTGACCTAATTGCCAATCTAGTACTGTGCTTAATTAGGTAAAGCCGAGGTACCAATGAGAAAAGCAACACTTCGCAGATATCTCTCCCGACTAAGACCCCCCCATAGAGGAGAACATGACTAAAGATTGTGTGTACGCTATCTCGTGCAGCTGCAGAAAGAAATATAAAGGATAGACAGGCTGCCCCCTCAAGGTAAGGCTTCAAGAACACCAGAAAACTGTAACACGAGGGGAAGTGGAAAAATCAGGCGTGGCTGACGACATATGGGGGAAAAAATATCTCCTGAGCTGACCAAGCATAGAAATAAATACAATATGGAAACCAGCAATAAGGAGTGGCAGAGAAAAGCGATAATAACAACAAATTTGCAATATGAGCTCTGGTAAAAACATGCAATGATAACAGCAAAAATTGCAATATGAGCACTGGTAAAAATGGTTGCTCAAGACATTAGGTTTATAATACTCAGAAATTCATACACAGATGTTCTCAAGTGGATAAAGGCGTTGGTTAGATCCATTGACAGGACCCAAAGAGTGTGAGTTCAATACCTGGTTAAGGCAGTTTAGAACTTTCAGAGGGAAAATTAACAGGAGATAACTGATAACTGACATCCATTAAAAACATGGCACGTGGAACTAGAACAGTCTACTCCAGTGATCGAAATAAAGGGTTCAGTTCGAAATTCCAACCACCTGAAGAAGGCCGGAGCGTACAACGACCGAAACGTTGTAATAAATATGGCGACAAAAATGAGGACAATAGTCCGAATAATGTAAATAATGTACATAATACCTCATCTCAGAAATATAGACAGATATAGAACATGGCATATTTATAGAAATGTTTCTAGCTTTGAATTGTCATGAAAATTTTTTTTATTTCCGTCAGTATTGATAAAAGATTCATTATAAGTTAAACCAAGAATGATATTTATAGTTTAGCGCTTCATATTTCTGGTTAAACTCTGCATACTTTATTGTTTAGATAACTTTTTTTTTAATAAATGGTCGATTATCCATGATTTAAGGAACTCTTAAATGATAAGAAGTGTTAATATTAGTTGTTTTTCTAATAAGGACCAAACACCCAGTATTGCTGTCAGATGAATTTTATGAAATCTTTAATTTTTAATCACAACAATTTTCAGGAAAACAGATTTCTCAAGGTCAGTAGCTATGATCATTCTTTGCAGTATTGATGGGACTTTTCTTCCTAATCTTTTATTTGAAGTGGTGTGGAATGTCAACATCTTGATTATTTTTCTTTGAGTTTGTTACACCTGACTTACCTATTCTATAATTAATAGACTCTCCCACACATAATAAGTAGTAGTAGCGGTCGCCAGTTGGACTCAGTGGCGTCCCGCGGTCTTTTGATCACACGCCTCCTGTCGACCTCTCTGCGTAAGCGGAACCCGGACGAAGCTTGCCGAAGGGCAAGGTTTCGTCCGGGAGGTAGATAGGCCTGAACCCGTTTAATCGGCTTCAAAAGGCTATATTTTTTGGCCGAGCCTACGGGCTCAGGGAAACCCACATAAAAAACGGCCTTGTGCCATATTATTTTCCGTGGGTGAGAAGATAAATACCCAGTGGCGTCCCGCGGTCTTTGACTGCACACGCCTCCTGTCGAACTCTCTGCATTAGAGAGAACCCGGACGAAGCTTTGCCGAAGGGCAAGGTTTCGTCCGGGAGGTAGACAGGCCTGAACCCGTCTAATCGGCTTCAAAAGCTATTTTTTTTTTTGGCCGAGCCTACGGGCTCGGGGATACCCACATAAAACCGGCCTTTGTGCCATATTCTTTTCCGTGGGTGAAAAGATAAATACCCAGTGGCGTCCCGCGGTCTTTGACTGCACACGCCTCCTGTCGAACTCTCTGCGTAAGGGCAGAGAACCTGACGAAGCTTTGCCGAAGGGCAAAGTTTCGTCCGGGAGGTAGATGAGGGCCTGAACCCGTTTAATCGGCTTCAAAAGGTTATTTTTTTGGCCGAGCCTACGGGCTCGGGAAACCCACATAAAAACCGGCCTTGTGCCATATTCTTTTCCGTGGGTGAGAAGATAAATACTCAGTGGCGTCCCGCGGTCTTTGACTGCACACGCCTCCTGTCGACCTCTCTGCGTAAGCAGAGGAACCCGGACGAATCTTTGCCGAAGGGCAAGGTTTCGTCCGGGAGGTAGATAGGGGCCCTGAACCCGTCTAATCGGCTTCAAAGGCTATATTTTGGCCGAGCCTACGGGCTCAGGAAAACCCACATAAAAAACCGGCCTTGTGCCATATTCTTTTCCGTGGATGAGAAGATAAATACTCAGTGGCGTCCCGCGGTCTTTGACTGCACACGCCTCCTGTCGACCTCTCTGCGTAAGCGAGAACCCGACGAAGCTTTGCCGAAGGGCAAGGTTTCGTCCGGGAGGTAGACAGGGCCTGAACCCGTCTAATCGGCTTCAAAGGCTATTTTTTTTGGCCGAGCCTACGGGCTCGGGGATACCCACATAAAAACCGGCCTTGTGCCATATTCTTTCCGTGGGTGAGAAGATAAATACCCAGTGGCGTCCCGCGGTCTTTTGACTGCGCACGCCTCCTGTCGATCTCTCTGCGTTAGCAGAGGAACCCGACGAAGCTTGCCGAAGGGCAAAGTTTCGTCCGGGAGGTAGATAGGGCCTGAACCCGTTTAATCGGCTTCAAAAGGCTATTTTTTTGGCCGAGCCTACGGGCCGGGAAAACCCACATAAAAAACCGGCCTTGTGCCATATTCTTTTTCCGTGGGTGAGAAGATAAATACTCAGTGGCGTCCCGCGGTCTTTGACTGCACACGCCTTCCTGTCGACCCTCTGCGTAAGCAGAGAGGAACCTGGACGAAGCTTTGCCGAAGGGCAAGGTTTCGTCCGGGGAGGTAGACAGGGCCTGAACCCGTCTAATCGGCTTCAAAAGGCTATATTTTTTGCCGAGCCTACGGGCTCGGGAAACCCACATAAAAAACGGGCCTTGTGCCATATTCTTTTTCCGTGGATGAGAAGATAAATACTCAGTGGCGTCCCGCGGTCTTTGACTGCACACGCCTCTGTCGACCTCTCTGCTAACGCAGAGGAACCCGGACGAAGCTTTGCCGAAGGGCAAGGTTTCGTCCGGGAGGTGGACAGGGCCTGAACCCGTTTAATCGGCTTCAAAGGCTATTTTTTGGCCGAGCCTACGGGTTCGGAAAACCCCACAAAAAACCGGCCTTGTGCCATATTCTTTCCGTGGGTGAGAAGATAAATACCAGTGGCGTCTCGCGGTCTTTGACTGCACACGCCTCTGTCGAACTCTCTGCATTAGCGAGGAACCCGGACGAAGCTTTGCCGAAGGGCAAGGTTTCGTCCGGGAGGTGGATAGGCCTGAACCCGTTTAATCGGCTTCAAAGCTATTTTTTGGCCTGAGCCTTGCCGGGCTTTCGTCCGGGAGGTAAAAACCCACATAAAAACCGGCCTTGTGCCATATTCTTTTCCGTGGGTGAGAAGATAAATACCCAGTGGCGTCTCGCGGTCTTTGACTGCGCACGCCTCCTGTCGAACCTCTGCGTAAGCAGAGAACCCGGACGAAGCTTTGCCGAAGGGCAAGGTTTCGTCCGGGAGGTAGATAGGGCCTGAACCCGTTTAATCGGCTTCAAAAAGGCTATATTTTTGGCCGAGCCTACGGGCTCGGGAAAACCCACATAAAAAACGGCCTTGTGCCATATTCTTTTCCGTGGGTGAGAAGATAAATACTCAGTGGCGTCTCGCGGTCTTTGACTGCACACGCCTCCTGTCGAACTCTCTGCATTAGCAGAGAGGAACCCGGACGAAGCTTTGCCGAAGGGCAAGGTTTCGTCCGGGGAGGTGGACAGGGCCTGAACCCGTTTAATCGGCTTCAAAAGGCTATATTTTTGGCCGAGCCTACGGGCTCGGGAAAACCCACATAAAAAACGGCCTTGTGCCATATTCTTTTCCGTGGGTGAGAAGATAAATACCCAGTGGCGTCCCGCGGTCTTTGACTCGCACGCCTCCTGTCGAACTCTCTGCGTAAGCAGGGAACCCGACGAAGCTTTGCCGAAGGGCAAGGTTTCGTCCGGGAGGTGGACAGGGCCTGAACCCGTTTAATCGGCTTCAAAAAGGCTATATTTTTTGGCCGAGCCTACGGGCCGGGAAAACCCACATAAAAACCGGCCTTGTGCCATATTCTTTTCCGTGGGTGAGAAGATAAATTCTCAGTGGCGTCCCGCGGTCTTTGACTGCACACGCCTCTGTCAAACTCTCTGCGTTAGCAGAGAGGAACCCGACGAGGCTTTGCCGAAGGGCAAGGTTTCGTCCGGGAGGTGGACAGGGCCTGAACCCGTTTAATCGGCTTCAAAAGGCTATATTTTTGGCCGAGCCTACGGGCTCGGGGAAACCCACATAAAAAACCGGCCTTGTGCCATATTCTTTTCCGTGGGTGAGAAGATAAATACCAGTGGCGTCCCGCGGTCTTTGACTGCACACGCCTCCTGTCGAACTCTCTGCGTAAGCAGAGGGAACCTGGACGAAGCTTTGCCGAAGGGCAAAGTTTCGTCCGGGGAGGTGGATAGGGCCTGAACCCGTTTAATCGGCTTCAAAAGGCTATATTTTGGCCGAGCCTACGGGCTCGGGAAAACCCACATAAAACCGGCTTTGTGCCATATTCTTTTCCGTGGGTGAGAAGATAAATACTCAGTGGCGTCCCGCGGTCTTTGACTGCACACGCCTTGTCGAACTCTGCATTAGAGAGGAACCCGACGAAGCTTTGCCGAAGGCAAGGTTTCGTCCGGGAGGTAGGTAGAGGGCCTGAACCCGTCTAATCGGCTTCAAAAGGCTATTTTTTTGGCGGAGCCTACGGCTCGGGGAAACCCACATAAAAACCGGCCTTGTGCCATATTCTTTTCCGTGGGTGAAAAGATAAATACCAATGGCGTCTCGCGGTCTTTGACTGCACACGCCTCCTGTCGAACTCTCTGCGTAAGCAGAGAGGAACCCGGACGAAGCTTTGCCGAAGGGCAAAGTTTCGTCCGGGAGGTGGATAGGCCTGAACCCGTTTAATCGGCTTCAAAAGGCTATTTTTTTGCCGAGCCTACGGGCTCGGGAAAACCCACATAAAACCGGCCTTGTGCCATATTCTTTCCGTGGGTGAGAAGATAAATGCCAGTGGCGTCCCGCGGTCTTTGACTGCACACGCCTTGTCGACCTCTGCTTACGCAGAGAGGAACCCGGACGAAGCTTTGCCGAAGGGCAAGGTTTCGTCCGGGAGGTAGATAGGGGCCTGAACCCGTCTAATCGGCTTCAAAAAGGCTATATTTTTGCCGAGCCTGCGGGCTCGGAAACCCACATAAAACCGGCCTTGTGCCATATTCTTTTCCGTGGGTGAGAAGATAAATACTCAGTGGCGTCCCACGGTCTTTGACTGCACACGCCTTGTCAAACTCTCTGCGTTAGCAGAGGAGGAACCCGACGAGGCTTTGCCGAAGGGCAAGGTTTCGTCCGGGGAGGTGGATAGGGCCTGAAACCCGTTTAATCGGCTTCAAAAGGCTATATTTTGGCCGAGCCTACGGGCTCGGGAAAACCCACATAAAAAACCGGCCTTGTGCCATATTCTTTTCCCGTGGGTGAGAAGATAAATACTCAGTGGCGTCCCGCGGTCTTTTGACTGCACACGCCTCTGTCGAACTCTCTGCGTAAGCAGAACCCGGACGAAGCTTTGCCGAAGGGCAAAGTTTCGTCCGGGAGGTAGATAGGGCCTGAAACCCGTTTAATCGGCTTCAAAAGGCTATATTTTTGGCCGAGCCTACGGGCTCGGGAAACCCACATAAAAAACCGGCCTTTGCCATATTCTTTTCCGTGGGTGAGAAGATAAATACTCAGTGGCGTCCCGCGGTCTTTTGACTGCACACGCCTCTGTCGAACTCTCTGCGTTAGCAGGAACCGGACGAAGCTTTGCCGAAGGGCAAGGTTTCGTCCGGGGAGGTAGACAGGCCCTGAACCCGTTTAATCGGCTTCAAAAGGTTATATTTTTGGCCGAGCCTACGGGGTCGGGAAAACCCACATAAAAACCGGCCTTGTGCCATATTCTTTTTCCGTGGTGAGAAGATGAATACCAGTGGCGTCCGCGGTCTTTGACTGCACACGCCTTGTGTCGAACTCTCTGCGTTAGCAGAGGAACCCGGACGAAGCTTTGCCGAAGGGCACGGTTTCGTCCGGGGGGAGGTGGATAGGGCCTGAAAACCTGTTTAATCGGCTTCAAAGGCTATATTTTTTGGCCGAGCCTACGGGCTCGGAAAACCCACAAAAAAAACGGCCTTTGTGCCATATTCTTTCCGTGGGTGAGAAGATAAATACTCAGTGGCGTCCTGCGGTCTTTTGACTGCACACGCCTCCTGTCGAACTATCTGCATTAGCAGAGAAACCCGACGAAGCTTTGCCGAAGGGCAAGGTTTCGTCCGGGAGGTGGACAGGGCCTGAACCCGTTTAATCGGCTTCAAAAAGGCTATTTTTTGGCCGAGCCTATGGGCTCAGGAAAACCCACATAAAAACCGGCCTTTGTGCCATATTCTTTTCCGTGGGTGAGAAGATAAATACTCAGTGGCGTCTCGCGGTCTTTGACTGCACACGCCTCTGTCGAACTCTCTGCATTAGCAGAAGGAACCCGGACGAAGCTTTGCCGAAGGGCAAGGTTTCGTCCGGGGAGGTGGATAGGCCTGAACCCGTTTAATCGGCTTCAAAAGGCTATTTTTTGGCCGAGCCTACGGGCTCGGGAAACCCACATAAAAACCGGCATGTGCCATATTCTTTCCGTGGGTGAGAAGATAAATACTCAGTGGCGTCTCGCGGTCTTTGACTGCACACGCCTCCTGTCGAACTCTCTGCATTAGCAGAGGAACCTGGACGAAGCTTTGCCGAAGGGCAAGGTTTCGTCCGGGAGGTGGACAGGGCCTGAACCCGTCTAATCGGCTTCAAAAGGCTATATTTTTGGCCGAGCCTACGGGCTCGGGAAAACCCACATAAAAACCGGCCTTGTGCCATATTCTTTTCCGTGGGTGAGAGGATGAATACTCAGTGGCGTCCCGCGGTCTTTGACTGCACACGCCTCCTGTCGAACTCTCTGCGTTAGCAGAGAGGAACCCGGACGAGGCTTTGCCGAAGGGCAAGGTTTCGTCCGTGGAGGTGGATAGGGCCTGAAACCCGTTTAATCGGCTTCAAAAGGCTATATTTTTTGGCCGAGCCTACGGGCTGGAAAACCCACAAAAAACGGCCTTGTGCCATATTCTTTTCCGTGGGTGAGAAGATAAATACCAGTGGCGTCTCGCGGTCTTTGACTGCACACGCCTCCTGTCGAACTCTCTGCATTAGCAGAGGAACCCGGACGAAGCTTTGCCGAAGGGCAAGGTTTCGTCCGGGAGGTGGACAGGGCCTGAACCCGTTTAATCGGCTTCAAAAGGCTATTTTTTTTGGCCGAGCCTACGGGTTCGGGAAAACCCACATAAAAACCGGCCTTGTGCCATATTCTTTTCCGTGGGTGAGAAGATAAATACTCAGTGGCATCCCGCGGTCTTTGACTGCGCACGCCTCCTGTCGAACTCTCTGCATTAGCAGAGGGAACCCGACGAAGCTTTGCCGAAGGGCAAATTTTCGTCCGGGAGGTAGACAGGGCCTGAACCCGTTTAATCGGCTTCAAAAGGCTATATTTTTTGGCCGAGCCTACGGGCTCAGGAAACCCACATAAAAACCGGCCTTGTGCCATATTCTTTTCCGTGGGTGAGAAGATAAATACTCAGTGGCACCCTGCGGTCTTTGACTGCGCACGCCTCCTGTCGAACTCTCTGCATTAGCAGAGGGAACCCTGACGAAGCTTTGCCGAAGGGCAAAGTTTCGTCCGGGAGGTAGACAGGGCCTGAACCCGTTTAATCGGCTTCAAAAGGCTATATTTTGGCCGAGCCTACGGGCTCGGGAAAACCCAGATAAAAACCGGCCTTGTGCCATATTCTTTTCCGTGGGTGAGAAGATAAATACCAGTGGCATCCCGCGGTCTTTTGACTGCACACGCCTCCTGTCGAACTCTCTGCATTAGCAGAACCCAGACGAAGCTTTGCCGAAGGGCAAAGTTTCGTCCGGGAGGTAGACAGGGCCTGAAACCGTTTAATCGGCTTCAAAAGGCTATATTTTTTTGCCGAGCCTACGGGCTCGGGAAAACCCACATAAAACCGGCCTTTGTGCCATATTCTTTTCCGTGGGTGAGAAGATAAATACTCAGTGGCACCCTGCGGTCTTTGACTGCGCACGCCTTCCTGTCGAACTCTCTGCATTAGCAGAAACCCGGACGAAGCTTTGCTGAAGGGCAAAGTTTCGTCCGGGAGGTAGACAGGCCTGAACCCGTTTAATCGGCTTCAAAGGCTATATTTTTGGCCGAGCCTACGGGCTCGGGAAAACCCACATAAAAACCGGCCTTTGTGCCATATTCTTTTCCGTGGTGAGAAGATAAATACTCAGTGGCGTCTCGCGGTCTTTGACTGCACACGCCTCCTGTCGAACTCTGCATTAGCAGAGGAACCTGACGAAGCTTTGCCGAAGGGCAAGGTTTCGTCCGGGAGGTGGATAGGCCTGAACCCGTTTAATCGGCTTCAAAAGGCTATATTTTGGCCGAGCCTACGGGGCTCGGAAAACCCACATAAAAACCGGCCTTGTGCCATATTCTTTCCGTGGGTGAGAAGATAAATACTCAGTGGCGTCCTGCGGTCTTTGACTCGCGCACGCCTCTGTCGAACTCTCTGCGTAAGCAGAAAAGGGACCCGACGAGGCTTTGCCGAAGGGCAAGGTTTCGTCCGGGAGGTAGATAGGGGCCTGAACCCGTATAATCGGCTTCAAAAGGCTATATTTTTGGCCGAGCCTACGGGCTCCGAAACCCACATAAAAACCGGCCTTGTGCCATATTCTTTCCGTGGGTGAGAAGATAAATACTCAGTGGCGTCCCGCGGTCTTTGACTGCGCACGCCTCTTCCTGTCGACCTCTCTGCGTTAGCAGAGAGGAACCCGACGAAGCTTTTGCCGAAGGGCAAGGTTTCGTCTGGGGAGGTGGATAGGCCCTGAACCCGTCTAATCGGCTTCAAAATGCTATATTTTGGCCGAGCCTACGGGCTCGGGAAAACCCACATAAAAACCGGCCTTTGTGCCATATTCTTTTCCGTGGGTGAGAGGATGAATACCAGTGGCGTCCCGCGGTCTTTGACTGCACACGCCTCCTGTCGAACTCTCTGCGTTAGCAGAGGAACCCGGACGAGGCTTTGCCGAAGGGCAAGGTTTCGTCCGGGGAGGTGGATAGGGCCTGAACCCGTTTAATCGGCTTCAAAAGGCTATTTTTTTTGCCGAGCCTACGGGCTCGGGAAAACCCACATAAAAAACCGGCCTTGTGCCATATTCTTTTCCGTGGGTGAGAAGATAAATACTCAGTGGCGTCTCGCGGTCTTTGACTGCACACGCCTCCTGTCGAACTCTCTGCGTTAGCAGAGAGGAACCTGGACGAGGCTTTGCCGAAGGGCAAGGTTTCGTCCGTGGAGGTGGATAGGCCTGAACCCGTTTAATCGGCTTCAAAAGGCTATATTTTGGGCCGAGCCTACGGGCTCGGGAAAACCCACATAAAAACGGCCTTGTGCCATATTCTTTTCCGTGGGTGAGAAGATAAATACTCAGTGGCGTCTCGCGGTCTTTGACTGCACACGCCTCCTGTCGAACTCTCTGCATTAGCAGAGGAACCCGGACGAAGCTTTGCCGAAGGCAAGGTTTCGTCCGGGAGGTGGATAGGGCCTGAACCCGTTTAATCGGCTTCAAAGTCTATTTTTTTGGTGGCCGAGCCTACGGGCTCGGAAAAACCCGGGAGGTAGATAGGCACATAAAAACCGGCCTTGTGCCACATTCTTTTCCGTGGGTGAGAAGATAAATACCAGTGGCATCCCGCGGTCTTTGACTGCGCACGCCTCCTGTCGAACTCTCTGCATTAGTAGAAACCCAGACGAAGCTTTGCCGAAGGGCAAAGTTTCGTCCGGGAGGTAGATAGGGCCTGAACCCGTTTAATCGGCTTCAAAAGGCTATATTTTTTGGCCGAGCCTACGGGTTCGGGAAACCCACATAAAACCGGCCTTGTGCCATATTCTTTTCCGTGGGTGAGAAGATAAATACTCAGTGGCATCCCGCGGTCTTTGACTGCGCACGCCTCCTGTCGAACTCTCTGCATTAGCAGGAAACCTGACGAAGCTTTGCCGAAGGGCAAAGTTTCGTCCGGGAGGTAGATAGGCCTGAACCCGTTTAATCGGCTTCAAAAGCTATATTTTTTTGCCGAGCCTACGGGCTCGGGAAAACCCACATAAAACCGGCCTTGTGCCATATTCTTTTCCGTGGGTGAGAAGATAAATACTCAGTGGCATCCCCGCGGTCTTTGACTGCGCACGCCTCTGTCGAACTCTCTGCATTAGCAGAACCCAGACGAAGCTTTGCCGAAGGGCAAAGTTTCGTCCTGGGAGGTAGATAGGGCCTGAACCCGTTTAATCGGCTTCAAAGGCTATATTTTTTTGGCCGAGCCTACGGGCTCTATTAAAACCCACATAAAACCGGCCTTGTGCCATATTCTTTTCCGTGGGTGAGAAGATAAATACTCAGTGGCATCCCTGCGGTCTTTGACTGCACACGCCTCCTGTCGAACTCTCTGCATTAGCAATTGAACCTGACGTCCTTTGCCGAAGGGCAAAGTTTCGTCCGGGGAGGTAGACAGGGCCTGAACCCGTTTAATCGGCTTCAAAAAGGCTATATTTTTAATATAGCCTACGGGCTTTATAAACATATTATTTCCTGGAAAACCAGTGGCATCTCTTCGGTCTTTTGAACCGGCCTTGTGCCATATTCTTTTCCGTTTTCCGGGTGAGAAGATAAATACTCAGTGGCACCCTGCGGTCTTTTGACTGCGCACGCCTCCTGTCGAACTCTCATTAGCAGAGAAACCCGGACGAAAATTTTGCTGAAGGGCAAAATAGCTCGTCCGGGGAGGTAGAGGGCCTGAACCCGTTTAATCGGCTTCAAAAAGGCTTTTTTTTGCCGAGCCTACGGCTCAGGAAAAAACCACATAAAAACCGGCCTTGTGCCATATTCTTTCCGTGGGTGAGAAGATAAATACCAGTGGCATCCCGCGGTCGGTCTTTGACTGCGCACGCCTCCTGTCGAACTCTCTGCATTAGCAAGAACCTGACGAAGCTTTGCCGAAGGGCAAAGTTTCGTCCGGGGAGGTAGATAGGGCCTGAACCCGTCTAATCGGCTTCAAAAGGCTGTTTTTGGCCGAGCCTACGGCTCGGGAAACCCACATAAAAACCGGCCTTGTGCCATATTCTTTCCGTGGGTGAAAAGATAAATACCCAGTGGCGTCTCGCGGTCTTTGACTGCACACGCCTCCTGTCGAACTCTCTGCATTAGCAGAGGAACCCGGACGAAGCTTTGCCGAAGGGCAAGGTTTCGTCCGGGAGGTGGACAGGGCCTGAACCCGTTTAATCGGCTTCAAAAGGCTATTTTTTTTGGCCGAGCCTACGGGCTCGGGGAAACCCACATTAAAACCGGCCTTGTGCCATATTCTTTCCCCTTGGGTGAAAAGATAAATACCAGTGGCGTCTCGCGGTCTTTGACTGCACACGCCTTCCTGTCGAACTCTCTGCATTAGAGGGAACCTGGACGAAGCTTTGCCGAAGGGCAAAGTTTCGTCCGGGTAGGTAGGGCCTGAACCCGTTTAATCGGCTTCAAAAGGCTATATTTTTGGCCGAGCCTTACGGGTTTCGGAAAACCCATCATAAAAAACCGGCCTTTGTGCCATATTCTTTTCCGTGGGTGAGAAGATAAATACTCAGTGGCGTCCCGCGGTCTTTGACTGCACACGCCTCCTGTCGAACTCTCTGCGTAAGCAGAGAACCCGACGAGGCTTTGCCGAAGGGCAAAGGTTTAATCCGGGAGTAGTAGACAAGGCCTGAACCCGTTTAATCGGCTTCAAAAGGCTATTTTTTGGCCAAGCCCTACGGGCTCGGGAAAACCCACAAAAAACCGGCCTTGTGCCATATTCTTTTCAAGTGGGTGAGAAGATAACACCAGTGGCGTCTCGCGGTCTTTTGACTGCGCACGCCTCCTGTCGAAACCTCACTGCGTAAGCAGAGGAACCCGGACGAAGCTTTGCTGAAGGGCAAAATTTTCGTCCGGGAGGTGGATAGGCCTGAAACCCGTTTAATCGGCTTCAAAGGTTATTTTTTTTGGCCGAGCCTACGGGCTCGGGGAAACCCACATTAAAACCGGCCTTGTGCCATATTCTTTTCCTGTGGGTGAAAAGATAAATACTCAGTGGTGTTGAGCGAGTCAGTCGATATCGGACATTGAAGTACCAACCATCACAACTAGATAGCTGCGTCATTAACTTTTATTTCAAGTTCCTAACGTTTTGTACGTCGAACCTAATTTAGGACAACTTATTGAAATACAAGCCTCCGCTGTGAAAACTACTCTACAACAGAGTTTTAAATGATATCCATTTTATTTGTTACTGCTGTTGTAAGTTCTCATATGACGTTGTTACTGTTATCTGGTACAGTTCTTTGTGTTATGATTCTGTAGCGCCAGTCCACGAGGCTCGACAAACACTTTTTGATTCTCAGCAATCTTCAGCGGGGGCGGGGGGAAGGGAATAGGGAGAGAGAATGACGATCCCGAAGGTCGGATGTTAGCCGTTGCCGAGAAAAAACATCTTATTGTTATTATTATTATTGTCATTATTATTTTATTTCCTTTGATTTCTGCTGCGTACACATTTCTTTTCGGGTCGCGTCAAGAGACCTAACGTCAGAAATGACATCATTTTCCAATGAGCAATTAAAAAAAAACACACATATTTTACATAGCTAAATCCCTTCGTGTAAAAAATATTTGGTCGTTCCTCCTTGTCATGGTAGAAGGGTTACGTGTTCCAGTGATCCCAAGAGTGAAGCCGTCTGGAGTTTCAACTCTTGTAGGACAACCCGTGGCGGTAAGGCCGAGAAGAAGGATACCAAACTGAACGCGACCAAACTCCAAAGACCCCCAACAGCGGAATAGACAAAAATCTACACGATCTCAACGGCCAAACCAAGTGGGCAGCGCCTGTCGGGGTGGCGTGACCAAGGCCGACCTTCACAAACCAATAATCCGACAGTTTGATGAAACCAGGTTTGCCAGATCTTGCCTGTCTCCATCCCTTTTGAACCGCGAGAGAAGGGCTTTTGGCCAAGTGTGTGTGTGGTTCTCCCTCGCGTAGAATTGTCCACCAAAATCAAATTCACGCGAATGGTCTCGTCAAACAATCTTTGATTTTCAATCATCTTCAGTGTGGGGAAGAAAGAGGATAGGGAAGGAGGATGGCAATCCTGATGCGAGAGGATGCCGACAAAAAAGTCAATAGTGTCGCCATGAATACTAGAGTTACTAATTAGTCATTTTGATTCGAATCAGGCGTGAATGATGCTCGTATCGGTAGAAAAAAAAATTAAATTATCAATTGACTATTTATCCGCTTCACTCTAATGAAATATCGATTGATGGTGCCCGCGTCTTAACGATTAATTTGTATGCTTTGTCAAAATATATTAGCCCTGCGTTAGATTTAAAGAAAGACAGTATAATTTCGGAAAATATACTTCGGCTTCCAAGTTATCTTTCTTTGTAGCTCGGTTTGTTTCGTAAATGCAAACAGTAAAAATATTAAGTTCAGTCATAAGTGATTTCTCCAGTTGTTAAGGAATTGTAACAAGGAATATAACAAACAAACTAACCGTTCCTTTAATATATCATAACAGACAGAAGACAAGTTATATACGATAATGTTCAATGCAAAATGCAGTAGATTCAACAGCATAAATCTCCACGTCTCAAGTGATAAACGATTGGACGATCATGTCTCTTTCGATTCATGACTGACTAGGCAGAAGATTTGCCAGCAGTAGGCTGACTTTTCTTTCAGCGGTAGACTGGTTGCCAACCATGGCCCATACTGCTCTGCTATTTAACCTATAGAAGGGGGAAGATATAGATCCATAGGCTTCCCAAAGCTATTAGCGCGTAAGTGAATGTAACGAATATTACTGGAATTTGAACTCGGCTCTCCGATTTCGTATTGCAAGCTGTTATCCATTACATCACACCTTCATGGCAGAAAGTTGATGTTGTACGTTTAGTGGGATCTTAGTGGCATTAACAATTTCGAGTTCTTAAAACGAAATTAAACCCTCAATTCACATTTATACTTCCAGCAGCTGGAAAGTGTCCATAAAATTTTAGTCGAAAAGCGCCTTGTGTTTTTCAATGGGGAATATTGTTCTCGTCCGTGACAACGCAAGGCTACACACGACAAGAATAACACAGGAACCAATTTTGGAAATCGATTGGTATGTTCTTCCATTTCTGGTACATTCATCTGATCTTGCATCAGCCGATTATTGCACACAATTACCATCGTTACAAAACGCTTTGATTGCTACAAAAACTATCTAATGAACATCAGATGCAAATGTTAGTTGAAACCAACGGAATGGTACTCAAAAAGTATCGAAGAGATGACTGATCAGTTGCAACGTGTCAACGCTTATAACGACGAATATACACGGTACACCACAAAAATAATGAAATAATTAACTAACATAAAAAATAACTTTTTTTTAGTTTGAGCACTACATATAACAGATGTGTTTTTATTCTGTTTTAAGCTACTAAATTTCTATCGTTTGATTTTGTTTCAAAAACTGTAATAAAAATTCCAACAATTAAATAAACTTCAAGGCAACCTGATAATTGAATAAAGTGTAACTGTATTTTATTTTTTGAAGAAAGGTGATAAAAACAAAACGGAAATTATTTATGAATACAATCATTGTTTTTTTTAAGATACTTATAGCAAAACTTTTACTATTTACATTATTTACATTGTTCGAACTGTCGCCCTAATCTTTATTATTATATTCAAGAAGTTTCGTCCGTTCCAGGCTCCGAACTTCTTCAGCAGATATAAGTTGGAATTTCGAACTGAAACTTTTATTTCGTTCAACGGAGAATATTGTTTTAGTTCTACGTGCCATGCCTCTTCTGGATATCTCAGATTCAGTTTTTTTTTCCCTTTAGTAACTCAAGTCTTCAAGTTTTTGTTTACCTCTGTGGCTAGGTATTGAAATCACAACGTCGTGAATATGACTCTGAAGATAAAGAAAACAGTCCAGATAAAGTAAATAGTTATAATACCTCATCCCGGAAATAAAGACAGACCTTTTTACTAACTTTACATTTGAATGAAGAGCTTAAATAACTCAAAGTTTCGATCCTTTTTCTTTATTCCTTTCGGAATGCCGAGTTAATTTCTCTCAATATTTCCGTCTGTTTTATTACTTGTAAATTAATTTAACGAATGAGATTTTTGAGATCTGCTCAAGATATTAAAATGGAAAATATAAATAAACAGATAATTCAAGGACAGCAGCACGCGTTTTATTCAAGACATTTCTTGTTAAAACGTAAAAAGCAAAAGAACTGGGAGAGTTGAATTCTTAACCATACCTCATCTAGCAAAACCCCGGCTCTTGCAAAAGAAGCTTATCTTTAATATCTTGGCAAAGTTGTTTAACCGCTGCCTGAAAATGTAATCCTTCTCATGTCTCTAATTTTTTCAGCTATATGTTGTTTTCAAGAAAACAAGTGAGGGTCCATCTCCATCGCAATATCATCAACCTCTTTCATTAGTAAATAATTTGAGTCTGTTATCAACGAGCAGATAATCAAAAAATATTCGCTACACAATCCAACATTGAATACAGCAACCAAATGCGTACGTATGTACACAACGATATATATATATATATATATATATATATATATATATATATATATATATAACAAGTACAATACACTACACATATGTTTATGTTTGTATGAGCACGGGTGGGTGAGCGTGCGTGCGTGTGTGTGTCTGCGTACGTCAATGAGTGTACGTGCGTGTATGTATGTTTGCGTAAGTATAAGTGGCGCCCCGACTACAATTTTTTCCCCACACTTCCATAAAAAAAAGATATACGCAACCCTATATAAATTCAAAATTTAAATTTAAAAATTAATCTGACGATCACAAAAGCGTGAAACCCAGGGTCACAAACTCACATCAGTCCAAATATATATATCTATATATATATATATATATATATATATATATATATATATCCATTACTAGGGATTCTGGAAAAATGTCCGACTCAATTATCGCTCCAGGGATTATCTGATTCCTGCATTGTTTTAACTTTAGAAGATTCAGGTTAGGAAAAAAAGGGTATTGCTGCGATATCTGGGTTGGCGCTACTTAATCTTTCTTTTACAATCTTGAAAGAGTTCAAATTCGGTTTTTTGGCTTATACTTATTTTTAGCCTCTTTCAGCCTTTTTCCTGCAGGTACAATGCCGGATGTTTATCGCTATTTCCATAGCAAATGTTCAGATGAGCTTTATTCTTGAGTTCAGCCAGTTCATGCTTTTACAGGTGGGACAGACCACACTTCTTCCATCGAGTCGAATCATCCTCATTTCCTCTGTATTCCAAATGTAAAAGTTCACTCCATCTTTCTCCAAGGTAACTACAAATACTTTGTGGGACAGACTCCCGCCTAATTGCTTCCATGAACACTACAATCTTAACCTCTTCAATTCAAAGGTAAAACTTCGTTCCTGGTAGGGCCACCCAAGGCGGACAGGTCTGACACACGCCGGCTAACAAGGGCTCTGGTGAAAATCCAAGGAGCGTCTGCATCGGTAACCGGCGGCTTCTGGTCGTTCCTGTCTCTGCGTCTGTGGGAATCCCGCGGCAAGCAAGAACGTTATCCGAGTAGGCCTGGGTACCCTACTTCTGTAATTTATCCCAAGAATCTTCTTCTCATAACAGGAAGAAGCCGGCTCAATCCGCCCAGGGTGAATGCCGCATCATACATACATAAGTTCCGGTAGTTTTGGTTTTTGACGGAAATATATTAGAATAATTTACTGTGTAGACATTTATTTTTCCATTTCTTTCTTTCTTTTAGTGCCAATTCCTTACAGAACATAGGAAATTATGGCTCTCAACAACTTCCTGTCATTTATTGCTCTAAGTAATTTTTGAATATTAACTTTCTTTGTCAGAGTTCCCAAAATATAATTTAAGTCTGTTATCCGTTTTTACCTCTTGCTTTTCTTATCTTCAATCTGTCTTGTGCGTGTTAGATTCTCTTGGCCTTTTCTCCTTATCCTGTATCTTAAAATTCTGTCTCTTTTTTTTCCTTGTTTCTATTTTCCTAAATATTTATTTTTTGCTCACATATTTTGCCCATGCTGTTCTTAGAATCCGACAAAAAATAAAACCATATCTCTGTCGCATCAAGTTTCTTCAACTGCGAGGGATTTGTCTAGCTTTCACTGCTGTATAGGATATTAAATATTACAGAACGCTTTTTATTTTTATTTTTCTATTATATTTTTTTAAGCATTTCACCGCAAGTAAGGCGAGTGCTCCACTAGTATGCAGGAGGTTACAGAAAGTAAAAGTAAGCAAAACGTTGGTTATTAGGGGGGGGATTGCGAAAATGACAAAAAGAACGGGGATCAACGCATTTGAAGATGATGATTGACATTGCATTTAAAATTTTGAAGATTCTATTTATCAGGGTAGCACTTAGCACACTTAAATTCATGTAGTCGCGCCACTAGAGATTTCTAACGATCTGTTCCATTGCCTTCCTATGCGACTTTAGATGACGGTGTTAGATAATTAAATGTCTATACCTGCTTGATTTTGACAAGACCAATATGTAGGTCAAAGTATGGGCTGCCCACTTTTGCCGATAACTATATATTGGCTTTTCGTGCATACAATTAATAGTTCTTTTTTTCTTGTATATTCTCTTGCCGGTAACCATAAAACGTAAAATATGACACCGAAATCTGAAGACATATTGAAAGAGTGAAAGAAACTTCCCCTAAACCAAGTAAAATATTAAGAAGCATGATAATTTCGTTGGGATCAATCCGTCTATATGGCAATGAATGTTGATCAATTTTCTCACAAATGAAGCGTCGTCCTGGGTATGATGATAAACTACATCCGCGTCCAGGGTTAGACGATAAACTACGTCCAGCAACAAGGCCTCTGATCAGGAGGGTTTGAGGAGCGTGGAGCCGCCTCTTAATTGCTGGTGTTCCCAGATCCACACTGACCCGGGGTGGTAAGAACTGTCAGGGTTCCAGCTATGGACAAATAGTTAACCCACCGAAGTGGGGTCAAGATACTGTGAAAGTATAAAAATAGGTTTTAATACCAGCAATGCGTTTTTGTAAAAAAAAAATTACCAGCAATGAATTTTTGAAGAAAATAATTATTACCTGAAATCGAGTTTTGGAAAAAAACAAAAATATTACCCGCAATGAAAATCTTGTCGACATTAAATAACCCATTGAGGTGTTGATATGTCGTAAAATAAAACAAACCAAACCAAACTATACATTTTTGAAGGAAAACAATATTACCGGGAATAAAAATCTTTTCGGCATTATATAACTCGTTGAGGTTGATATGCCGTAAAACAAAACCAACCAAAAAAATGAAAAGGTTTGAAGGAAGGGTTTTACTGGTTTTACAGTAAATTATTGGTGAACGGAATATGTGAACATCTCGAACGTATTAAGAAAAATAGAAACAAAAAGGCCACTTGAACAAAAGAGACATTTCAAATTTCTAGGATACATAATGAAGAAAGATTTGAAGAATTTAACATTCAGAAATTTATGGTGATTGCAAGAGAAACAGAATGAAAAAGCAGTTAAAATATCTAATGATCAGGTGTAAGGAGATAGCAAAACATTTGAATCTGGGAAGAGACATGATATTCTAAATTGGTCATGGCGTTTAAAAATTTAGAGAAAACAACCAGTTCACTATGTTTAACTATGCAAGGAGACGGCAAAACATAAACTGGGAGAGATAGCCAGGAGAAAATATTACTAACAGCTGCAGAGGCTGGAGAGTTGTGGAGAGCCATGATCAACAATGTCCTCAAGGGATAAAGCATATGTAAGAAGAAGAAATGATTTTAGATATAAAAAATTACTAATCTAAAGATAAAGAAATTAAGAGAACGAACGAAATGCAGAAGGAAAAGACGATATCTATTCAAGAAGAAGGAAATGTTTTCACAATAAATGACAGTGAAAAGAACTTCAGGAGAGAAATGTAAATGATGTTCGATTTTACAACGATTTGGGGGGGGGGAATTAAAAACGGAACCATTATCAAAAGATTGATTATCGAAATTAGCAATAGATGCAAGGAATGAACAATTAGTAGCAGTAAATAGGTTGTCAGCAGCAACACATAACGCTGTCCTCCTCGAAAACAGGAAAACTTTTATAGTGGCGAATGAAATGAAACATGTTTTTAGCAGAGAATATGTTACTTTAAATAAAGGAGACAATACAGACTAGAAACATCCAGAATGTTCATTAAAATATGTCGGTGTATTTTGTGTTAAGCAGAACGAAGAACAAATTAAATTTTCATTAATATATCCTAACATTTGTCTATATTTCTGACATGTAGTATGATATCTATTTACACTATTTACATTGTTTGGACTGTTGTCCTCATCTTTATTGTCATATTCCCCTTCAAAACCTGTCTCTATTTCTGAGATGAGGTATTGTAACTATTTAAATTGTTTGGACTATTGTCCTCATCTTTATTGTCATATTCACAGTCTATATTTCTAAGATGAGGTATTGTAACTATTTACACTATTTACATTGTTTGGACTGTTGTCCTCATCTTTATTGTCATATTCACCTTCAAAACGTGTTTCTATTTCTGAGATGAGGTATTGTAACTAGTTAAATTGTTTGGACTGTTGTCCTCATCTTATATTCACAGTCTATATTTCTGAGATGAGGTATTGTAACTATTTACACTATTTACATTGTTTGAACTGTTGTCCTCATCTTTATTGTCATATTCAGAGTCTATATTTCTGAGATGAGGTATTGTAACTATTTACACTATTTACATTGTTCGGACTGTTGTCCTCATCTTTATTGTCATATTCACAGTCTATATTTCTGAGATGAGGTATTGTAACTATTTACACTATTTACATTGTTTGAACTGTTGTCCTCATCTTTATTGTCATATTCAGAGTCTATATTTCTGAGATGAGGTATTGTAACTATTTACACTATTTACATTGTTTGGACTGTTATCCTCATCTTTATTGTCATATTCACAGTCTATATTTCTGAGATGAGGTATTGTAACTATTTACACTATTTACTGTTGTCCTCATCTTTATTGTCATATTCAGAGTCTATATTTCTGAGATGAGGTATTGTAACTATTTACACTATTTACATTGTTTGGACTGTTGTCCTCATCTTTATTGTCATATTCACAGTCTCTATTTCTTAGATGAGGTATTGTAACTATTTACACTATTTACATTGTTTGGACTGTTGTCCTCATCTTTATTGTCATATTCACAGTCTCTATTTCTTAGATGAGGTATTGTAACTATTTACACTATTTACATTGTTCGGACTGTTGTCCCTTATCTTTATTGTCATATTCACAGTCTCTATTTCTTAGATGAGGTATTGTAACTATTTACACTATTTACATTGTTCGGACTGTTGTCCTCATCTTTATTGTCATATTCACAGTCTCTATTTCTTAGATGAGGTATTGTAACTATTTACACTATTTACATTGTTTGGACTGTTATCCTCATCTTTATTGTCATATTCACAGTCTCTATTCCTTAGATGAGGTATTGTAACTATTTACACTATTTACATTGTTCGGACTGTTGTCCTCATCTTTATTGTCATATTCACAGTCTATATTTCTTAGATGAGGTATTGTAACTATTTACACTATTTACATTGTTTGGACTGTTGTCCTCATCTTTATTGTCATATTCACAGTCTCTATTCCTTAGATGAGGTATTGTAACTATTTACACTATTTACATTGTTTGGACTGTTGTCCTCATCTTTATTGTCATATTCACAGTCTATATTTCTGAGATGAGGTATTGTAACTATTTACACTATTTACATTGTTCGGACTGTTGTCCTCATCTTTATTGTCATATTCACAGTCTCTATTTCTTAGATGAGGTATTGTAACTATTTACACTATTTACATTGTTCGGACTGTTGTCCTCATCTTTATTGTCATATTCACAGTCTATATTTCTTAGATGAGGTATTGTAACTATTTACACTATTTACATTGTTTGGACTGTTGTCCTCATCTTTATTGTCATATTCACAGTCTATATTTCTTAGATGAGGTATTGTAACTATTTACACTATTTACATTGTTTGGACTGTTATCCTCATCTTTATTGTCATATTCAGAGTCTATATTTCTTAGATGAGGTATTGTAATTATTTACACTATTTACATTGTTTGGACTGTTGTCCTCATCTTTATTGTCATATTCACAGTCTATATTTCTTAGATGAGGTATTGTAACTATTTACACTATTTACATTGTTTGGACTGTTGTCCTCATCTTTATTGTCATATTCACAGTCTCTATTCCTTAGATGAGGTATTGTAACTATTTACACTATTTACATTGTTTGGACTGTTGTCCTCATCTTTATTGTCATATTCACAGTCTATATTTCTGAGATGAGGTATTGTAACTATTTACACTATTTACATTGTTTGGACTGTTGTCCTCATCTTTTATTGTCATATTCACAGTCTCTATTTCTTAGATGAGGTATTGTAACTGTTTACACTATTTACATTGTTTGGACTGTTGTCCTCATCTTTATTGTCATATTCACAGTCTATTTCTTGAGATGAGGTATTGTAACTATTTACTGTTATCTATTCATTTACATTGTTTGGACTGTTGTCCTCATCTTTATTGTCATATTCACAGTCTATATTTCTTAGATGAGGTATTGTAACTGTTTACACTATTTACATTGTTTGGACTGTTGTCCCTCATCTTTATTGTCATATTCACAGTCTATATTTCTTAGATGAGGTATTGTAACTATTTACACTATTTACATTGTTTGGACTGTTGTCCCCATCTTTATTGTCATATTCACAGTCTATATTTCTGAGATGAGGTATTGTAACTATTTTACACTATTTACATTGTTTGACTGTTGTCCTCATCTTTATTGTCATATTCACAGTCTATATTTCTGAGATGAGGTATTGTAACTATTTTACACTATTTACATTGTTTGGACTGTTGTCCTCATCTTTATTGTCATATTCACAGTCTATATTTCTGAGATGAGGTATTGTAACTATTTACACTATTTACATTGTTTGGACTGTTGTCCTCATCTTTTATTGTCATATTCACAGTCTATATTTCTTAGATGAGGTATTGTAACTATTTACACTATTTACATTGTTTGGACTGTTGTCCTCATCTTTATTGTCATATTCAGAGTCTATATTTCTTAGATGAGGTATTGTAACTATTTACACTATTTACATTGTTTGGACTGTTGTCCTCATCTTTTATTGTCATATTCAGTCTATATTTCTTAGATGAGGTATTGTAACTATTTACACTATTTACATTGTTTGGACTGTTGTCCTCATCTTTATTGTCATATTCAGAGTCTCTATTTCTTAGATGAGGTATTGTAACTATTTACACTATTTACATTGTTTGGACTGTTGTCCCTCATCTTTATTGTCATATTCACAGTCTATATTTCTGAGATGAGGTATTGTAACTATTTACACTTATTTACATTGTTTGGACTGTTGTCCCCATCTTTATTGTCATATTCACAGTCTATATTTCTGAGATGAGGTATTGTAACTATTTACACTATTTACATTGTTTGGACTGTTGTCCTCATCTTTATTGTCATATTCACAGTCTATATTTCTTAGATGAGGTATTGTAACTATTTACACTATTTACATTGTTTGGACTGTTGTCCCTCATCTTTATTGTCATATTCACAGTCTATATTTCTGAGATGAGGTATTGTAACTATTTACACTATTTACATTGTTTGGACTGTTGTCCCCATCTTTTATTGTCATATTCACAGTCTATATTTCTGAGATGAGGTATTGTAACTATTTACACTATTTACATTGTTTGGACTGTTGTCCTCATCTTTATTGTCATATTCACAGTCTATATTTCTGAGATGAGGTATTGTAACTATTTACACTATTTACATTGTTTGGACTGTTGTCCTCATCTTTATTGTCATATTCACAGTCTATATTTCTTAGATGAGGTATTGTAACTATTTACACTATTTACATTGTTTGGACTGTTGTCCTCATCTTTTATTGTCATATTCACAGTCTATATTTCTGAGATGAGGTATTGTAACTATTTACACTATTTACATTGTTTGGACTGTTGTCCTCATCTTTATTGTCATATTCACAGTCTATATTTCTGAGATGAGGTATTGTAACTATTTACACTATTTACATTGTTTGGACTGTTGTCCCTCATCTTTATTGTCATATTCACAGTCTATATTTCTGAGATGAGGTATTGTAACTATTTACACTATTTACATTGTTTGGACTGTTGTCCTCATCTTTATTGTCATATTCACAGTCTATATTTCTGAGATGAGGTATTGTAACTATTTACACTATTTACATTGTTTGGACTGTTGTCCTCATCTTTTATTGTCATATTCACAGTCTATATTTCTGAGATGAGGTATTGTAACTATTTACACTATTTACATTGTTTGGACTGTTGTCCTCATCTTTATTGTCATATTCACAGTCTATATTTCTGAGATGAGGTATTGTAACTATTTACACTATTTACATTGTTTGGACTGTTGTCCTCATCTTTATTGTCATATTCACAGTCTATATTTCTGAGATGAGGTATTGTAACTATTTACACTATTTACATTGTTTGGACTGTTGTCCTCATCTTTATTGTCATATTCACAGTCTATATTTCTGAGATGAGGTATTGTAACTATTTACACTATTTACATTGTTTGGACTGTTATCCTCATCTTTATTGTCATATTCACAGTCTATATTTCTGAGATGAGGTATTGTAACTATTTACACTATTTACATTGTTTGGACTGTTGTCCTCATCTTTATTGTCATATTCACAGTCTATATTTCTGAGATGAGGTATTGTAACTATTTACACTATTTACATTGTTTGGACTGTTGTCCTCATCTTTATTGTCATATTCACAGTCTATATTTCTTAGATGAGGTATTGTAACTATTTACACTATTTACATTGTTTGGACTGTTGTCCTCATCTTTATTGTCATATTCACAGTCTATATTTCTTAGATGAGGTATTGTAACTATTTACACTATTTACATTGTTTGGACTGTTATCCTCATCTTTATTGTCATATTCACAGTCTCTATTTCTTAGATGAGGTATTGTAACTATTTACACTATTTACATTGTTTGACTGTTGTCCTCATCTTTATTGTCATATTCACAGTCTATTTTCTTAGATGAGGTATTGTAACTATTTACACTATTTACATTGTTTGGACTGTTGTCCTCATCTTTATTGTCATATTCACAGTCTATATTTCTGAGATGAGGTATTGTAACTATTTACACTATTTACATTGTTTGGACTGTTGTCCTCATCTTTATTGTCATATTCACAGTCTCTATTTCTGAGATGAGGTATTGTAACTATTTACACTATTTACATTGTTTGGACTGTTGTCCTCATCTTTATTGTCATATTCACAGTCTATATTTCTGAGATGAGGTATTGTAACTATTTACACTATTTACATTGTTTGGACTGTTATCCTCATCTTTATTGTCATATTCACAGTCTATATTTCTGAGATGAGGTATTGTAACTATTTACACTATTTACATTGTTTGGACTGTTGTCCTCATCTTTATTGTCATATTCACAGTCTATATTTCTGAGATGAGGTATTGTAACTATTTACACTATTTACATTGTTTGGACTGTTGTCCTCATCTTTATTGTCATATTCACAGTCTATATTTCTGAGATGAGGTATTGTAACTATTTACACTATTTACATTGTTTGGACTGTTGTCCTCATCTTTATTGTCATATTCACAGTCTATATTTCTGAGATGAGGTATTGTAACTATTTACACTATTTACATTGTTTGGACTGTTGTCCTCATCTTTTTATTGTCATATTCACAGTCTATATTTCTGAGATGAGGTATTGTAACTATTTACACTATTTACATTGTTTGGACTGTTGTCCTCATCTTTATTGTCATATCATATTCACAGTCTATATTTCTGAGATGAGGTATTGTAACTATTTACACTATTTACATTGTTTGGACTGTTGTCCTCATCTTTTATTGTCATATTCACAGTCTATATTTCTGAGATGAGGTATTGTAACTATTTACACTATTTACATTGTTTGGACTGTTGTCCTCATCTTTATTGTCATATTCACAGTCTATATTTCTGAGATGAGGTATTGTAACTATTTACACTATTTACATTGTTTGGACTGTTATCCTCATCTTTTTATTGTCATATTCACAGTCTATATTTTCTTGAGATGAGGTATTGTAACTATTTACACTATTTACATTGTTTGGACTGTTGTCCTCATCTTTATTGTCATATTCACAGTCTATATTTCTGAGATGAGGTATTGTAACTATTTACACTATTTACATTGTTTGGACTGTTATCCTCATCTTTATTGTCATATTCACAGTCTATATTTCTGAGATGAGGTATTGTAACTATTTACACTATTTACATTGTTTGGACTGTTGTCCTCATCTTTATTGTCATATTCACAGTCTATATTTCTGAGATGAGGTATTGTAACTATTTTACACTATTTACATTGTTTGGACTGTTGTCCTCATCTTTATTGTCATATTCACAGTCTATATTTCTGAGATGAGGTATTGTAACTATTTACACTATTTACATTGTTTGGACTGTTGTCCTCATCTTTTATTGTCATATTCACAGTCTATATTTCTGAGATGAGGTATTGTAACTATTTACACTATTTACATTGTTTGGACTGTTGTCCTCATCTTTATTGTCATATTCACAGTCTATATTTCTTAGATGAGGTATTGTAACTATTTACACTATTTACATTGTTTGGACTGTTGTCCTCATCTTTATTGTCATATTCACAGTCTATATTTCTGAGATGAGGTATTGTAACTATTTACACTATTTACATTGTTTGACTGTTATCCTCATCTTTATTGTCATATTCACAGTCTATATTTCTGAGATGAGGTATTGTAACTATTTACACTATTTACATTGTTTGGACTGTTGTCCTCATCTTTATTGTCATATTCACAGTCTATATTTCTGAGATGAGGTATTGTAACTATTTACACTATTTACATTGTTTGGACTGTTATCCTCATCTTTATTGTCATATTCACAGTCTATATTTCTTAGATGAGGTATTGTAACTATTTTACACTATTTACATTGTTTGGACTGTTGTCCTCATCTTTATTGTCATATTCACAGTCTATATTTCTTAGATGAGGTATTGTAACTATTTTACACTATTTACATTGTTTGGACTGTTGTCCTCATCTTTATTGTCATATTCACAGTCTATATTTCTGAGATGAGGTATTGTAACTATTTTATTTACATTGTTTGGGATTTATCTTTATTGTCATTTCACAGTCTCATATTTCTGAGGTATTGTCCTATTTACATTGTTTGATGTTGTCTTTTTTATTGTCATATTCACAGTCTATATTTCTTAGATGAGGTATTGTAACTATTTACACTATTTACATTGTTTGGACTGTTATCCTCATCTTTATTGTCATATTCACAGTCTATATTTCTGAGATGAGGTATTGTAACTATTTACACTATTTACATTGTTAGGACTGTTGTCCTCATCTTTATTGTCATATTCACAGTCTATATTTCTGAGATGAGGTATTGTAACTTTTTACACTATTTACATTGTTTGGACTGTTGTCCTCATCTTTATTGTCATATATTTATTTCTTAGATGAGGTATTGTAACTATTTACACTATTTACATTGTTTGGACTGTTGTCCTCATCTTTATTGTCATATTCACAGTCTATATTTCTGAGATGAGGTATTGTAACTATTTACACTATTTACATTGTTTGGACTGTTGTCCTCATCTTTTTTATTCAGAGTCTATATTTCTGAGATGTCTATATTTACACTATTTAGATGAGGTATTGTCATATTCTCTATTTTCTGAGATGAGGTATTTACAACTGTTTGGTTTGGACTGTTATCCTCATCTTTATTGTCATATTCACAGTCTATATTTCTTAGATGAGGTATTGTAACTATTTACACTATTTACATTGTTTGGACTGTTGTCCTCATCTTTATTGTCATATTCACAGTCTATATTTCTGAGATGAGGTATTGTAACTATTTACACTATTTACATTGTTTGGACTGTTATCCTCATCTTTATTGTCATATTCACAGTCTATATTTCTTAGATGAGGTATTGTAACTATTTACACTATTTACATTGTTTGGACTGTTGTCCTCATCTTTATTGTCATATTCACAGTCTATATTTCTGAGATGAGGTATTGTAACTATTTACACTATTTACATTGTTTGGACTGTTGTCCTCATCTTTATTGTCATATTCACAGTCTATATTTCTTAGATGAGGTATTGTAACTATTTACACTATTTACATTGTTTGGACTGTTGTCCTCATCTTTATTGTCATATTCACAGTCTATATTTCTGAGATGAGGTATTGTAACTATTTACACTATTTACATTGTTTGGACTGTTGTCCTCATCTTTATTGTCTATATTTCTAGATGAGTATTGTAACTATTCAAACTGTTATCCTCATCTTTATTGTCATATTCTCTAGAGATGAGGTATTGTAAATATTTACACTATTTAAATTGTTTGGACTGTTGTCCTCATCTTTATTGTCATATTCAGAGTCTATATTTCTGAGATGAGGTATTGTAACTATTTACACTATTTACATTGTTTGGACTGTTGTCCTCATCTTTATTGTCATATTCACAGTCTATATTTCTTAGATGAGGTATTGTAACTATTTACACTATTTACATTGTTTGGACTGTTATCCTCATCTTTATTGTCATATTCACAGTCTATATTTCTGAGATGAGGTATTGTAACTATTTACACTATTTACATTGTTTGGACTGTTGTCTATATTCACAGTCTATATTTCTGAGATGAGGTATTGTAACTATTTACACTATTTACATTGTTTGGACTGTTGTCCTCATCTTTTATTGTCATATTCACAGTCTATATTTCTTAGATGAGGTATTGTAACTATTTACACTATTTACATTGTTTGGACTGTTATCCCCATCTTTATTGTCATATTCACAGTCTATATTTCTTAGATGAGGTATTGTAACTATTTACACTATTTACATTGTTTGGACTGTTGTCCTCATCTTTATTGTCATATTCACAGTCTATATTTCTAGATGAGGTATTGTAACTATTTACACTATTTACATTGTTTGGACTGTTGTCCTCATCTTTATTGTCATATTCACAGTCTATATTTCTTAGATGAGGTATTGTAACTATTTACACTATTTACATTGTTTGACTGTTATCCTCATCTTTTTTTATTGTCATATTCACAGTCTATATTTCTGAGATGAGGTATTGTAACTATTTACACTATTTACATTGTTTGGACTGTTGTCCTCATCTTTATTGTCATATTCAGAGTCTATATTTCTTAGATGAGGTATTGTAATTATTTACACTATTTACATTGTTTGGACTGTTGTCCTCATCTTTATTGTCATATTCACAGTCTATATTTCTTAGATGAGGTATTGTAACTATTTACACTATTTACATTGTTTGGACTGTTATCCTCATCTTTATTGTCATATTCACAGTCTATATTTCTTAGATGAGGTATTGTAACTATTTACACTATTTACATTGTTTGGACTGTTATCCCTCATCTTTATTGTCATATTCACAGTCTATATTTCTGAGATGAGGTATTGTAACTATTTACACTATTTACATTGTTTGGACTGTTATCCTCATCTTTATTGTCATATTCACAGTCTATATTTCTGAGATGAGGTATTGTAACTATTTACACTATTTACATTGTTCGGACTGTTGTCCTCATCTTTATTGTCATATTCACAGTCTATATTTCTGAGATGAGGTATTGTAACTATTTACACTATTTACATTGTTTGACTGTTATCCTCATCTTTATTGTCATATTCACAGTCTATATTTCTTAGATGAGGTATTGTAACTATTTACACTATTTACATTGTTTGGACTGTTATCCTCATCTTTATTGTCATATTCACAGTCTATATTTCTGAGATGAGGTATTGTAACTATTTACACTATTTACATTGTTTGGACTGTTGTCCTCATCTTTATTGTCATATTCACAGTCTATATTTCTGAGATGAGGTATTGTAACTATTTACACTATTTACATTGTTTGGACTGTTGTCCTCATCTTTATTGTCATATTCACAGTCTATATTTCTGAGATGAGGTATTGTAACTATTTACACTATTTACATTGTTTGGACTGTTATCCCCATCTTTTATTGTCATATTCACAGTCTATATTTCTGAGATGAGGTATTGTAACTATTTACACTATTTACATTGTTTGGACTGTTGTCCTCATCTTTATTGTCATATTCACAGTCTATATTTCTTAGATGAGGTATTGTAACTATTTACACTATTTACATTGTTTGGACTGTTATCCTCATCTTTATTGTCATATTCACAGTCTATATTTCTGAGATGAGGTATTGTAACTATTTACACTATTTACATTGTTTGGACTGTTGTCCTCATCTTTTATTGTCATATTCACAGTCTATATTTCTGAGATGAGGTATTGTAACTATTTACACTATTTACATTGTTTGGACTGTTGTCCTCATCTTTATTGTCATATTCACAGTCTATATTTCTTAGATGAGGTATTGTAACTATTTACACTATTTACATTGTTTGGACTGTTATCCTCATCTTTATTGTCATATTCACAGTCTATATTTCTGAGATGAGGTATTGTAACTATTTACACTATTTACATTGTTTGGACTGTTGTCCCTCATCTTTATTGTCATATTCAGAGTCTATATTTCTGAGATGAGGTATTGTAACTATTTACACTATTTACATTGTTTGGACTGTTGTCCTCATCTTTATTGTCATATTCACAGTCTATATTTCTGAGATGAGGTATTGTAACTATTTACACTATTTACATTGTTTGGACTGTTATCCTCATCTTTTATTGTCATATTCACAGTCTATATTTCTTAGATGAGGTATTGTAACTATTTACACTATTTACATTGTTTGGACTGTTATCCTCATCTTTATTGTCATATTCACAGTCTATATTTCTGAGATGAGGTATTGTAACTATTTACACTATTTACATTGTTTTGGACTGTTATCCTCATCTTTATTGTCATATTCACAGTCTATATTTCTTAGATGAGGTATTGTAACTATTTACACTATTTACATTGTTTGGACTGTTGTCCTCATCTTTATTGTCATATTCACAGTCTATATTTCTGAGATGAGGTATTGTAACTATTTACACTATTTACATTGTTTGGACTGTTATCCTCATCTTTATTGTCATATTCACAGTCTATATTTCTTAGATGAGGTATTGTAACTATTTACACTATTTACATTGTTTGGACTGTTGTCCTCATCTTTATTGTCATATTCACAGTCTATATTTCTTGAGATGAGGTATTGTAACTATTTACACTATTTACATTGTTTGGACTGTTATCCTCATCTTTATTGTCATATTCACAGTCTATATTTCTGAGATGAGGTATTGTAACTATTTACACTATTTACATTGTTCGGACTGTTGTCCTCATCTTTATTGTCATATTCAGAGTCTATATTTCTGAGATGAGGTATTGTAACTATTTACACTATTTACATTGTTTGGACTGTTGTCCTCATCTTTATTGTCATATTCACAGTCTATATTTCTTAGATGAAGTATTGTAACTATTTACACTATTTACATTGTTTGGACTGTTATCCTCATCTTTATTGTCATATTCACAGTCTCTATTTCTTAGATGAGGTATTGTAACTATTTACACTATTTACATTGTTTGGACTGTTGTCCTCATCTTTATTGTCATATTCACAGTCTATATTTCTTAGATGAGGTATTGTAACTATTTACACTATTTACATTGTTTTTGACTGTTATCCTCATCTTTATTGTCATATTCACAGTCTCTATTTCTGAGATGAGGTATTGTAACTATTTACACTATTTACATTGTTCGGACTGTTGTCCTCATCTTTATTGTCATATTCACAGTCTATATTTCTGAGATGAAGTATTGTAACTATTTACACTATTTACATTGTTTGGACTGTTATCCTCATCTTTATTGTCATATTCACAGTCTCTATTTCTTAGATGAGGTATTGTAACTATTTACACTATTTACATTGTTTGGACTGTTGTCCTCATCTTTATTGTCATATTCAGAGTCTATATTTCTGAGATGAGGTATTGTAACTATTTACACTATTTACATTGTTTGGACTGTTATCCTCATTTTTATTGTCATATTCAGAGTCTATATTTCTGAGATGAGGTATTGTAACTATTTACACTATTTACATTGTTTGGTCTGTTGTCATCATCTTTTATTGTCATATTCAGAGTCTATATTTCTGAGATGAGGTATTGTAACTATTTACACTATTTACATTGTTTGGACTGTTATCCTCATCTTTATTGTCATATTCACAGTCTATATTTCTTAGATGAGGTATTGTAACTATTTACACTATTTACATTGTTTGGACTGTTATCCTCATCTTTATTGTCATATTCACAGTCTATATTTCTGAGATGAGGTATTGTAACTATTTACACTATTTACATTGTTCGGACTGTTGTCCTCATCTTTATTGTCATATTCACAGTCTCTATTTCTGAGATGAGGTATTGTAACTATTTACACTATTTACATTGTTCGGACTGTTGTCCTCATCTTTATTGTCATATTCACAGTCTATATTTCTGAGATGAAGTATTGTAACTATTTACACTATTTACATTGTTTGGACTGTTATCCTCATCTTTATTGTCATATTCACAGTCTCTATTCCTTAGATGAGGTATTGTAACTATTTACACTATTTACATTGTTCGAACTGTTGTCCTCATCTTTATTGTCATATTCAGAGTCTATATTTCTGAGATGAGGTATTGTAACTATTTACACTATTTACATTGTTTGGACTGTTATCCTCATCTTTATTGTCATATTCAGAGTCTATATTTCTGAGATGAGGTATTGTAACTATTTACACTATTTACATTGTTTGGTCTGTTGTCATCATCTTTATTGTCATATTCAGAGTCTATATTTCTGAGATGAGGTATTGTAACTATTTACACTATTTACATTGTTTGGACTGTTATCCTCATCTTTATTGTCATATTCACAGTCTATATTTCTTAGATGAGGTATTGTAACTATTTACACTATTTACATTGTTTGGACTGTTATCCTCATCTTTATTGTCATATTCACAGTCTATATTTCTGAGATGAGGTATTGTAACTATTTACACTATTTACATTGTTCGGACTGTTGTCCTCATCTTTATTGTCATATTCACAGTCTATATTTCTTAGATGAGGTATTGTAACTATTTACACTATTTACATTATTTGGACTGTTGTCCTCATCTTTATTGTCATATTCACAGTCTATATTTCTCAGAATAGGTATTGTAACTATTTACACTATTTACATTGTTTGGACTGTTATCCTCATCTTTATTGTCATATTCACAGTCTCTATTTCTTAGATGAGGTATTGTAACTATTTACACTATTTACATTGTTCGGACTGTTGTCCTCATCTTTATTGTCATATTCACAGTCTATATTTCTGAGATGAGGTATTGTAACTATTTACACTATTTACATTGTTTGGACTGTTGTCCTCATCTTTATTGTCATATTCACAGTCTATATTTCTGAGATGAGGTATTGTAACTATTTACACTATTTACATTGTTTGGACTGTTATCCTCATCTTTATTGTCATATTCACAGTCTATATTTCTTAGATGAGGTATTGTAACTATTTACACTATTTACATTGTTTGGACTGTTATCCTCATCTTTATTGTCATATTCACAGTCTATATTTCTGAGATGAGGTATTGTAACTATTTACACTATTTACATTGTTTGGACTGTTATCCTCATCTTTATTGTCATATTCACAGTCTCTATTTCTGAGATGAGGTATTGTAACTATTTACACTATTTACATTGTTCGGACTGTTGTCCTCATCTTTATTGTCATATTCACAGTCTATATTTCTGAGATGAAGTATTGTAACTATTTACACTATTTACATTGTTTGGACTGTTATCCTCATCTTTATTGTCATATTCACAGTCTCTATTCCTTAGATGAGGTATTGTAACTATTTACACTATTTACATTGTTCGAACTGTTGTCCTCATCTTTATTGTCATATTCAGAGTCTATATTTCTGAGATGAGGTATTGTAACTATTTACACTATTTACATTGTTTGGACTGTTATCCTCATCTTTATTGTCATATTCAGAGTCTATATTTCTGAGATGAGGTATTGTAACTATTTACACTATTTACATTGTTTGGTCTGTTGTCATCATCTTTATTGTCATATTCAGAGTCTATATTTCTGAGATGAGGTATTGTAACTATTTACACTATTTACATTGTTTGGACTGTTATCCTCATCTTTATTGTCATATTCACAGTCTCTATTTCTTAGATGAGGTATTTGTAACTATTTACACTATTTACATTGTTTGGACTGTTGTCCTCATCTTTATTGTCATATTCACAGTCTATATTTCTGAGATGAGGTATTGTAACTATTTACACTATTTACATTGTTTGGACTGTTGTCCCATCTTTATTGTCATATTCAGAGTCTATATTTCTTAGATGAGGTATTGTAACTATTTACACTATTTACATTGTTTGGACTGTTATCCTCATCTTTATTGTCATATTCACAGTCTATATTTCTTAGATGAGGTATTGTAACTATTTACACTATTTACATTGTTTGGACTGTTATCCTCATCTTTATTGTCATATTCACAGTCTATATTTCTTAGATGAGGTATTGTAATTATTTTACACTATTTACATTGTTTGGACTGTTGTCCTCATCTTTATTGTCATATTCACAGTCTATATTTCTGAGATGAGGTATTGTAACTATTTACACTATTTACATTGTTCGGACTGTTGTCCTCATCTTTATTGTCATATTCACAGTCTATATTTCTTAGATGAGGTATTGTAACTATTTACACTATTTACATTGTTTGGACTGTTATCCCTCATCTTTATTGTCATATTCACAGTCTATATTTCTTAGATGAGGTATTGTAACTATTTACACTATTTACATTGTTTGGACTGTTGTCCTCATCTTTATTGTCATATTCACAGTCTCTATTTCTTAGATGAGGTATTGTAACTGTTTACACTATTTACATTGTTTGGACTGTTGTCCTCATCTTTATTGTCATATTCACAGTCTCTATTTCTTAGATGAGGTATTGTAACTATTTTACACTATTTACATTGTTTGGACTGTTGTCCTCATCTTTATTGTCATATTCACAGTCTATATTTCTTAGATGAGGTATTGTAACTATTTACACTATTTACATTGTTTGGACTGTTGTCCTCATCTTTTATTGTCATATTCAGAGTCTCTATTTCTTAGATGAGGTATTGTAACTATTTACACTATTTACATTGTTTGGACTGTTATCCTCATCTTTATTGTCATATTCAGAGTCTCTATTTCTTAGATGAGGTATTGTAACTATTTACACTATTTACATTGTTTGGACTGTTGTCCTCATCTTTATTGTCATATTCACAGTCTCTATTTCTTAGATGAGGTATTGTAACTATTTACACTATTTACATTGTTTTGGACTGTTGTCCTCATCTTTATTGTCATATTCACAGTCTATATTTCTTAGATGAGGTATTGTAACTATTTACACTATTTACATTGTTTGACTGTTATCCTCATCTTTATTGTCATATTCACAGTCTATATTTCTGAGATGAGGTATTGTAACTATTTACACTATTTACATTGTTTGGACTGTTATCCTCATCTTTATTGTCATATTCACAGTCTATATTTCTTAGATGAGGTATTGTAACTATTTTTACACTATTTACATTGTTTGGACTGTTGTCCTCATCTTTATTGTCATATTCAGAGTCTATATTTCTGAGATGAGGTATTGTAACTATTTACACTATTTACATTGTTTGGACTGTTGTCCTCATCTTTATTGTCATATTCACAGTCTATATTTCTTAGATGAGGTATTGTAACTATTTACACTATTTACATTGTTTGGACTGTTATCCTCATCTTTATTGTCATATTCAGAGTCTATATTTCTTAGATGAGGTATTGTAATTATTTACACTATTTACATTGTTTGGACTGTTGTCCTCATCTTTATTGTCATATTCACAGTCTATATTTCTTAGATGAGGTATTGTAACTATTTTTATTTACATTGTTTGGACTGTTATCCTCATCTTTATTGTCATATTCACAGTCTCTATTTCTTAGATGAGGTATTGTAACTATTTACACTATTTACATTGTTTGGACTGTTGTCCTCATCTTTATTGTCATATTCACAGTCTATATTTCTGAGATGAGGTATTGTAACTATTTACACTATTTACATTGTTTGACTGTTATCCTCATCTTTATTGTCATATTCACAGTCTATATTTCTGAGATGAGGTATTGTAACTATTTACACTATTTACATTGTTTGGACTGTTGTCCTCATCTTTATTGTCATATTCACAGTCTATATTTCTGAGATGAGGTATTGTAATTATTTACACTATTTACATTGTTTGGACTGTTGTCCTCATCTTTTTGTGTCATATTCACAGTCTATATTTCTTAGATGAGGTATTGTAACTATTTACACTATTTACATTGTTTGGACTGTTATCCTCATCTTTATTGTCATATTCACAGTCTCTATTTCTTAGATGAGGTATTGTAATTATTTACACTATTTACATTGTTTGGACTGTTGTCCTCATCTTTATTGTCATATTCACAGTCTATATTTCTGAGATGAGGTATTGTAACTATTTACACTATTTACATTGTTAGGACTGTTATCCTCATCTTTATTGTCATATTCACAGTCTCTATTTCTTAGATGAGGTATTGTAACTATTTACACTATTTACATTGTTCGGACTGTTGTCCTCATCTTTATTGTCATATTCACAGTCTATATTTCTGAGATGAGGTATTGTAACTATTTACACTATTTACATTGTTTGGACTGTTATCCTCATCTTTATTGTCATATTCACAGTCTCTATTTCTTAGATGAGGTATTGTAACTATTTTTACACTATTTACATTGTTTGGACTGTTGTCCTCATCTTTATTGTCATATTCAGAGTCTATATTTCTGAGATGAGGTATTGTAACTATTTACACTATTTACATTGTTTGGACTGTTGTCCTCATCTTTTATTGTCATATTCAGAGTCTATATTTCTGAGATGAGGTATTGTAACTATTTACACTATTTACATTGTTGGACTGTTGTCCTCATCTTTATTGTCATATTCACAGTCTATATTTCTGAGATGAGGTATTGTAACTATTTACACTATTTACATTGTTTGGACTGTTGTCCTCATCTTTATTGTCATATTCACAGTCTATATTTCTGAGATGAGGTATTGTAACTATTTACACTATTTACATTGTTTGGACTGTTGTCCTCATCTTTATTGTCATATTCACAGTCTCTATTTCTTAGATGAGGTATTGTAACTATTTACACTATTTACATTGTTTGGACTGTTGTCCTCATCTTTTATTGTCATATTCACAGTCTATATTTCTTAGATGAGGTATTGTAACTATTTACACTATTTACATTGTTTGGACTGTTATCCTCATCTTTATTGTCATATTCACAGTCTCTATTTCTTAGATGAGGTATTGTAACTATTTACACTATTTACATTGTTTGGACTGTTGTCCTCATCTTTATTGTCATATTCACAGTCTATATTTCTGAGATGAGGTATTGTAACTATTTACACTATTTACATTGTTTGGACTGTTATCCTCATCTTTATTGTCATATTCAGAGTCTATATTTCTGAGATGAGGTATTGTAACTATTTTACACTATTTACATTGTTTGGACTGTTATCCTCATCTTTATTGTCATATTCACAGTCTCTATTTCTTAGATGAGGTATTGTAACTATTTTTGTACTATTTACATTGTTTGGACTGTTGTCCCTCATCTTTATTGTCATATTCACAGTCTATATTTCTTAGATGAGGTATTGTAACTATTTACACTATTTACATTGTTTGGACTGTTGTCCTCATCTTTATTGTCATATTCACAGTCTATATTTCTGAGATGAGGTATTGTAACTATTTACACTATTTACATTGTTCGGACTGTTGTCCTCATCTTTATTGTCATATTCAGAGTCTATATTTCTGAGATGAGGTATTGTAACTATTTACACTATTTACATTGTTTGGACTGTTGTCCTCATCTTTATTGTCATATTCACAGTCTATATTTCTTAGATGAGGTATTGTAACTATTTACACTATTTACATTGTTTGGACTGTTGTCCTCATCTTTATTGTCATATTCACAGTCTATATTTCTTAGATGAGGTATTGTAACTATTTACACTATTTACATTGTTTGGACTGTTATCCTCATCTTTATTGTCATATTCACAGTCTCTATTTCTTAGATGAGGTATTGTAACTATTTACACTATTTACATTGTTTGGACTGTTGTCCTCATCTTTATTGTCATATTCACAGTCTATATTTCTGAGATGAGGTATTGTAACTATTTACACTATTTACATTGTTTGGACTGTTGTCCTCATCTTTATTGTCATATTCACAGTCTCTATTTCTTAGATGAGGTATTGTAACTATTTACACTATTTACATTGTTCGGACTGTTGTCCTCATCTTTATTGTCATATTCACAGTCTATATTTCTGAGATGAGGTATTGTAACTATTTACACTATTTACATTGTTTGGACTGTTATCCTCATCTTTATTGTCATATTCACAGTCTCTATTTCTTAGATGAGGTATTGTAACTATTTTACACTATTTACATTGTTTGACTGTTGTCCTCATCTTATTGTCATATTCACAGTCTATATTTCTGAGATGAGGTATTGTAACTATTTACACTATTTACATTGTTTGGACTGTTGTCCTCATCTTTATTGTCATATTCACAGTCTATATTTCTGAGATGAGGTATTGTAACTATTTACACTATTTACATTGTTCGGACTGTTGTCCTCATCTTTATTGTCATATTCAGAGTCTATATTTCTGAGATGAGGTATTGTAACTATTTACACTATTTACATTGTTTGGACTGTTGTCCTCATCTTTATTGTCATATTCAGAGTCTATATTTCTGAGATGAGGTATTGTAACTATTTACACTATTTACATTGTTCGGACTGTTGTCCTCATCTTTTATTGTCATATTCAGAGTCTATATTTCTTAGATGAGGTATTGTAACTATTTACACTATTTACATTGTTTGGACTGTTGTCCTCATCTTTATTGTCATATTCACAGTCTATATTTCTTAGATGAGGTATTGTAACTATTTACACTATTTACATTGTTTGGACTGTTATCCTCATCTTTTATTGTCATATTCACAGTCTCTATTTCTTAGATGAGGTATTGTAACTATTTACACTATTTACATTGTTTGGACTGTTGTCCTCATCTTTTTATTGTCATATTCACAGTCTATATTTCTGAGATGAGGTATTGTAACTATTTTACACTATTTACATTGTTTGGACTGTTATCCTCATCTTTATTGTCATATTCAGAGTCTATATTTCTGAGATGAGGTATTGTAACTATTTACACTATTTACATTGTTTGGACTGTTATCCTCATCTTTATTGTCATATTCACAGTCTCTATTTCTTAGATGAGGTATTGTAACTATTTACACTATTTACATTGTTTGGACTGTTGTCCTCATCTTTATTGTCATATTCACAGTCTATATTTCTTAGATGAGGTATTGTAACTATTTACACTATTTACATTGTTTGGACTGTTATCCTCATCTTTATTGTCATATTCACAGTCTCTATTTCTTAGATGAGGTATTGTAACTATTTACACTATTTACATTGTTCGGACTGTTGTCCTCAACTTTATTGTCATATTCAGAGTCTATATTTCTGAGATGAGGTATTGTAACTATTTACACTATTTACATTGTTCGGACTGTTGTCCTCAACTTTATTGTCATATTCAGAGTCTATATTTCTGAGATGAGGTATTGTAACTATTTACACTATTTACATTGTTTGGACTGTTGTCCTCATCTTTATTGTCATATTCAGAGTCTATATTTCTGAGATGAGGTATTGTAACTATTTACACTATTTACATTGTTAGGACTGTTATCCTCATCTTTATTGTCATATTCACAGTCTCTATTTCTTAGATGAGGTATTGTAACTATTTACACTATTTACATTGTTCGGACTGTTGTCCTCATCATTATTGTCATATTCACAGTCTATATTTCTTAGATGAGGTATTGTAACTATTTACACTATTTACATTGTTTGGACTGTTATCCTCATCTTTATTGTCATATTCACAGTCTCTATTTCTTAGATGAGGTATTGTAACTATTTACACTATTTACATTGTTCGGACTGTTGTCCTCAACTTTATTGTCATATTCAGAGTCTATATTTCTGAGATGAGGTATTGTAACTATTTACACTATTTACATTGTTCGGACTGTTGTCCTCAACTTTATTGTCATATTCAGAGTCTATATTTCTGAGATGAGGTATTGTAACTATTTACACTATTTACATTGTATGGACTGTTGTCCTCATCTTTATTGTCATATTCACAGTCTATATTTCTGAGATTAGGTATTGTAACTATTTACACTATTTACATTGTTAGGACTGTTATCCTCATCTTTATTGTCATATTCACAGTCTCTATTTCTTAGATGAGGTATTGTAACTATTTACACTATTTACATTGTTCGGACTGTTGTCCTCATCATTATTGTCATATTCACAGTCTATATTTCTTAGATGAGGTATTGTAACTATTTACACTATTTACATTGTTTGGACTGTTATCCTCATCTTTATTGTCATATTCACAGTCTCTATTTCTTAGATGAGGTATTGTAACTATTTACACTATTTACATTGTTTGGACTGTTGTCCTCATCTTTATTGTCATATTCACAGTCTATATTTCTGAGATGAGGTATTGTAACTATTTACACTATTTACATTGTTTGGACTGTTATCCTCATCTTTATTGTCATATTCAGAGTCTATATTTCTGAGATGAGGTATTGTAACTATTTACACTATTTACATTGTTTGGACTGTTGTCCTCATCTTTATTGTCATATTCACAGTCTATATTTCTGAGATGAGGTATTGTAACTATTTACACTATTTACATTGTTTGGACTGTTATCCTCATCTTTATTGTCATATTCACAGTCTCTATTTCTTAGATGAGGTATTGTAACTATTTACACTATTTACATTGTTTGGACTGTTATCCTCATCTTTATTGTCATATTCACAGTCTATATTTCTTAGATGAGGTATTGTAACTATTTACACTATTTACATTGTTTGGACTGTTATCCTCATCTTTATTGTCATATTCACAGTCTATATTTCTGAGATGAGGTATTGTAACTATTTACACTATTTACATTGTTTGGACTGTTATCCTCATCTTTATTGTCATATTCACAGTCTATATTTCTGAGATGAGGTATTGTAACTATTTACACTATTTACATTGTTTGACTGTTATTCCTCATCTTTTATTGTCATATTCACAGTCTCTATTTCTTAGATGAGGTATTGTAACTATTTACACTATTTACATTGTTCGGACTGTTGTCCTCATCTTTATTGTCATATTCAGAGTCTATATTTCTGAGATGAGGTATTGTAACTATTTACACTATTTACATTGTTTGGACTGTTATCCTCATCTTTATTGTCATATTCACAGTCTCTATTTCTTAGATGAGGTATTGTAACTATTTACACTATTTACATTGTTCGGACTGTTGTCCTCATCTTTATTGTCATATTCAGAGTCTATATTTCTGAGATGAGGTATTGTAACTATTTACACTATTTACATTGTTTGGACTGTTATCCTCATCTTTATTGTCATATTCACAGTCTATATTTCTGAGATGAGGTATTGTAACTATTTACACTATTTACATTGTTCGGACTGTTGTCCTCATCTTTATTGTCATATTCACAGTCTATATTTCTTAGATGAGGTATTGTAACTATTTACACTATTTACATTGTTTGGACTGTTATCCTCATCTTTATTGTCATATTCACAGTCTATATTTCTGAGATGAGGTATTGTAACTATTTACACTATTTACATTGTTTGGACTGTTGTCCTCATCTTTATTGTCATATTCACAGACTATATTTCTAAGATGAGGTATTGCATGTCTTTACATTATTTACATTGTTCGGACTGTTGTTCTCATCTTTATTGTCATATTCACAACTTTACGGCCGTTGTACGCTCCAGCCTTCTTCAGGCTATATATTTCCTAAACTTCCTAAGCTAGCTAAGCAGAAACGTGAATACAATATGTGGACCACTAATACACTGTGTGAGAGAAAAACAACTGCAAACTATGAGTTCTGGTAAAAAAAAAAAAAATTAGTGTATAAAAAGTGTTGGTTGAAGTAATCTACTGACTTGACGCAAAGAGTTGTGAGTTCAATTCCTAGCCACAAGAGAAGTGAACCAAATCTTGAACAGTTGTGTTACTAAAGGGAATTAACTGAAACTGAGATATGCAGGAAATGCGTGAAAGAATCTACTCCGATGGACGAATGTAATGGGTTTGGTACGAAAATTCCAACATGCATCACCTGAAAAAGGCGTCAGCGTACAACGGCCGAAAACTCCTGAATATGACAATGAATATAAGGACAACAATGTAAATAGTGTAAACACCTTAAACTTTGTTACCTACACCCGTAGGAGTAGATAGGCTCTCCTATCGCCAGCTCTATACTCCTCCTACTTCTTGTGAACAGGGGAGAGGCCCATCCCTTTCTACCTGTTTAGGAAGGTGTTCTTGGTTCTTTTCCTTCTCTTTGGTCTCAATAGTGGTACTTCTATGAATCTCTTGTGACATGCGTAGTTTGTGGCAATGTCTCTTCATACTGAGAGGATGGGTTGGCAATTTTCTGGTTGCTGTTCCCGACTCGTATTTAAGAGCCCGAAATCTTGCGTAGTCTTGAGAGGCTGCTTTGATCAACAGTTACATAATACATGGTTTTTTTTAGTGCCTTTAATAGTTATAGTCTGTGCTAATTCCTTTTTGCCCATGTTACATTTGATGACTGACTACCCTAGCCTTTTCCATACCAGTGTAACACATCATGACTATAAACAACCAAAGATACAAACCCTAAACCAGCTCAACAAAATCATCTAAACCCCTTAACCTCACTTTCTTTTAGCTCTCTGTGAAACTAACCTTAATTCGCCAATCTCCTCTTCTGATTTATCGATTCCTGGATACCTTCCTCTAAATAGAAAGGAGTGCCAAGTCGACGTACACGACCTGGGAGTTTATGTCCGGAAACATCTCCCGTTGACTAGAAAACTCTTGAATCTCCAGACCATTCGCATATCTGTCTCCGTCTCTCTCTCTCTCTCTCTCTCTCTCTCCTTAATTCAGTCAGCTATCTCTTCTTTCTCTACCGATTCCGTTCCTCTCATGACTGTTACGTGCTAGATAGTATTTCAGATAGTATTAACATGGTCATCTCTTGACACTCGTCTGCTAATATATTTGTGTTCGGTGATTTAACGCCCAACATAACAGGTGGAGTAAACACTCTGTCACTGACCCTGCTAGCATCCCAACCCTTAACTTTTCATTCACCCTGTCCCTCACGCAAGTGATTGATTTTCATGCACGTTTTCCTCAGTAACCCTGACGGAAACACTTCTCCGTCTTACATCTATCCTTAATTATTTTCACGCTACACAGCCCTGCCCTCTTGGCAACTCTACTCACACTGTCGTGTCTTTAAAAATCTCCTTTTGCTCACCCATCAACCAGGAGACCTCTACCAACAGAATATCTTTCTGTTATCAATGAAACGGTTGGGACTCGTTCTGTGATATCCTTTGTGACGTACATTGGAATGTAGTTTTTTAACATCCGGATCAAAAATGTACATCTGAGGTCTCCTCTTGTGTAAAAGCAGGCATAGATTCTTTCATTCCCGCAAGGAAATATCTAATTAAACTACATTCATCTCATTGGTTCTCACCTACTTGCTCAGCCGCTATAGCCCAGAAGAATCACTTCTTCCATCTGTACCAGAAGGACATGTCTGATTGTAACAGGCGTCTCTTCATCTCTGCTCGTAACGAGTGCAAGCGCGTGCTCAATGAAGCAAAGTTACTGTTTGCTGATAGAATGAAACATCGTATAGTCTGGTTCTAGAGATTATTGGCGGTTCTGTAAGGGTGTGCAGAATAACAGTAAATCCGCAATCCCTCCTCTATTCAATCCATTTGAAGTCCTAACATCTACAGCTGATAAGGCTGAATGCTTTGCTCGAACATTCTCATCCAACTCAACTTTTAACACATCCTGTATGCCTACACAGGATTTCCCCACAAAGAACTGAGGCTCTACTGATTGATTTATGTATACAGTGTAACCCGGATATAAGAGACCCGGATATAAGAGAGACCCGGATATAAGAGAGATTTTCTCTGGTCCCAAAGTGTTCCCATGCTTACCTAAACAAAATAGACCAAACCCGGATATAAGAGAAACCCGGATATAAGAGACTTCTTCTCCGGTCCCAACTCTCTTACATCCGGGTTACACTGTAATTCCCTTGTTGGTCTAGATCATCATTTCTAGTTTATACTCTCATAAGGCAAGTGGAGGCGACAGCATAACAGCCATCGTGCTAAAGAAATGTCTTTCTGAGCTACTTCCATTTCTTCCCAAACTATACAATCATTGTCTCGCTGAATCCTGCTTTCCAGACTACTGGAAGTCCTCCTTTGTCGTCTTTGTTTGTATGAACTCTGGAGAACCATCTGACTCTAACTACCGCCGCATCAGCTTCTTACCACTTTTCGGTAAAGTCTTCGAGGCTTTAATCAATGCCGAAGTGTTTAAGCATCTTACCTCCCACGGTTTACTCTGTCATACAATATGGATTCCATGGTCGATCTACCGCTGATGTGCTTACAGCAATAACTGGATATGTATATCAAGCTCTTGATAATAACGGCGAAGATCAGGCTATGGCTCTAGATACCTCGGAGGCTTTTAACAGAGTTTGTCATGCTGGTCTTCAACGTAAGATTCAAGGTTACGATACTACAAAGCGATTATTTGCTTTTACCCAATCATTCCTATCAAATCGTGAAATAAAGGTCGTCCTGAACGGGTTCTCTTCCAGTTCCTTCCATTCGAACGTAGGAGTTCCCCAAGACTGTATCCTGGTCCCTACAAAATTTCTGATCTTCATCAATGATCTTTTTGATGTCATCAGTTCTGAAGTAGGCATGAATGTAGACAACAATACCATTTACTCCTCTCTCAATAGTAAAACTAGCAGCGCTGACAAAGTTAATCTGGCCGCTGTTCTGGAGATGGATGTCCAATCAGTGGTTTAGCTGGGGCAGTAAATAGCTTGTAAACTTTAATGCCTCCAAAACTAAACTGTTCTGATTTAAAGTCTACAGAAAAATTTCCCTCTCCTCCCCCATCAGCATGGTTGATGCTCGACACCATGAGAGTGACTAACTGCTAATTCTCGGTCTGACATTTTCCAATCTACCATTCATCCATGCAATGAATATTGTTGCCATATATGGTCAGGTGCCACTGCTGTGCATCTTGAGGTTCTTGACAAAATCCAAAGAAGGATCTAGAATCTAATCAGTCCTGACATGAAATCACGACTTTAGTCACTTTATCACCGACGCAATGTGGATTCCCTCTGTCCTTTCTACATATTATTTTTATTGTAACTGTTCTAATGAGCTATCTTCCTTGATGTCCCGACTACATAAATTTACGTTTTCTACTAGATTGGCATCTAGGTCCCACCATTTTGCTGTTGAAATAGTTAAATGAAAACGCCACTTTAACTCTAGCGGTTTCTTTTCTCGCGCGTCCCGACAGTGCAACTCATTTCCTCTTGTTTCCCTGATAACTACAATCTTCAAAAATTTAATTGCAAAGTCAATCTTCATTTTCTGTTGCCTTGATCTTCATTCTTCTTTTATCCTTTATATAATCCCATCTATACACAGTCTTTTCCCTCCCTTTCACTCTTTGTAACACCCCCCAATGTGCTAATGGTACTCCTGCCTTGCTTGGGGTGAAATGTTTAAAATATTAACAATATAGGACAACAATCAGAGCGTGTGAAATTTATAGTATTATAGTAAGAAGATTATCTATCTTTTCACCCAATAAGATAGAGATACTCAAGGCAGAGAGTTGACCCTTTACTTGAAGTGATATATATCTATCAATCTATCTATATATCTATTACAATCTATTCATGATGTATCTATTGCAATATATTCACGATCTATCTATCTATCTATCTACCTATCTATCTATCTATCTATCTATCTCTTGCAATATATTCATGATCTATCTATCTATCTATCTATCTATCTATCTATCTATCTATCTATCTATATTGCAATATATTCATGATCTATCTATCTATCTATCTATCTATCTATCTATCTATATATATATATATATATATATATATATATATATATATATATTCATATCTATCTATCTATCTATCTATCTATATATATATATATAT
>CAHIKZ030000400.1:1245000-1310000 GCA_903632075.3 Acanthosepion pharaonis | reverse complement strand
AATAATATCTATGGATACAAAGTAGACAAGAATGTATTTAATTATTACCTACTCTATATGGATGTTCTAAAAACTCTTTGCGAAAGACGGCAATGAATTTGAATTAGATAAATGTGCAAAACTAATATTCAAGAACGGGAGAATTACAGAAACACGCTCAATTTTTCTAGATTTTTTCACAAAGAAAACTGGAACAAGAAGAATCCTATAAGTTCCTAGGAATTAGCGAAGGAGATTGTATACAACAGACCCAAAATAAAAGAGAAAGTAAGTAAAGAATCCTACAGACGTGTGCGTCTCTAATGGATAACATATAGAATTCGAAAAACAATATCAACCATAAACAATTTAGCTCTAAAGAAAGCCAACAAGTTCAAAATTGAATTTCAACTGGATGAAGAAATGCAAGTAAAACATAACACAACTACTGTAGCGGGGGAAAAAAACTTAAAAAATAAAGCAAATACAATGGACCAGAGACATAAACAATAGCAAGATAAACCTCTTCATGTTCAATATTCTTACCGTACCAAACAAGCCGATGTAAACAAACCGCGTACCCATCAGTTGTTACATAGTCCAAAAGTTAAAAGCTGAAACCGAATGTTTCATTCTTTTTGCACATAACAAATGCAAGTTAACTAGAAATTACCAAACACACAAACTGAATCATTGTGTTAGTCCAAAATGCAAATTCTGCGATAAATATCCAGAAACAATTGACTACATTGTATAAGGTTGTACGGTATTGGCACTCATTGAATATAAAACCCTGCATGGCAGAGTGGGCCAATATATGCATTGCAATGTCTTCAATATTTACGGAAAGGAAACTGCAAGAAATTGCTATGAACATCACCCAGATCCGGTTACAGATATAGAACGTGTAACAATTTTATTGGATTTTACAATACACACAGACAAAACAATCAAAACAATTAAAGCTAATCACCCACATATCATGATAAGAGAGCGCCAAAGCAAAATATCCTTTCTTATTGACATGGCAGACTCTTCAGACTGTAATGTATCTTTGAAGATCTTCAAAAATCTATCAAAATACAAGGATCTTGAAATCGAAATCTCAAGAATTGTGGCACATGAGAACATCAACAATTCCATTTATAGTTGGAATCCTAGGATTGATTGGAAAAGTTTCCGATAAACTCATTAAATAGATTCCTAGTAGTTGGGATTCCAGGAATCCCTTAATCCCTCAAAGATATACAAAAAATTGTATCCATAAGTACATCCCGTACCTTACGAAGGGCTTTATCTATATAAAATATGTGTGATCTTGTTTTTATTATTTTTTTGTTTTTTTGTTTTTTGGCGGAGGTCCTAAAACGTGCTCAGTGGTAAATATCATGATACCATCTCTGACCTGAAAGAAGTGAGTATACACCAGAAACAAAAGTAAATAAAACAATAAGAATAATAGCATAATACAAATATATTTTATTATTAATACTGACTTGTTGGTTGAAAAAATGTTAAATATTTATTTTCAAAGAATTAATTTATTAATCGGAAGACTGCACTGCCCAATCCTCTGACGCAGAAACCATTTTTTGTCATTTAGTCTTTGACTGTCTTGGTGTTTTTTTCCGTCTTCTCGCTACAAACTATAGCAAGAGAAGTCAAACAGAACTGAGATGCTACGGGATCATTATATGTAGATAATATGGCAAATGAAAAGATGGGAGTCGCCATTAGACAAAAGGCAAGCCTGTTGAAAGACGTTTAACCAACATCGAAGAAATCCCAATAGTATGCTCATGTTACAAATGCCAATTATCTTTCCACTGCCGTCCTCTAAGGTACCACTTTGAGCAAAAGAAGGGGCAGAGGAAAAAATGAGCTGATAACAGGAAAGTCATTCACAGTGTCTCAGACATTAGAAGGAAGCTGGTCAGATCTGCAGTTTCAGGTTAAACCTGCCGACTGCACACGACCATGAGTGATAATAAGGATGATCATTATTACGATGAAACGATTACTAAATTAACTAACATTACTCCTACAACCAGTATTAACATATAAATTACTAAGAACCTACAAAAATGCTATTAGAGACAATAATGCAAGAATAATGTTTATTTTGATAGGATTAAATTCAGGTTTCCCGGGCGTAATTAACGTTGCACGATGCGAAGAAAAGTTTATTCCTATAAAAATCGCACTGCGCATGCGTATCAGATGTCTGCTTTTTTCAGTATTTTAAACGATATATTATCTGCATATTAATAGACTCTGCCTTTATTTGTGAGACGCAATCTAATGTCAGTTTATTCCAATTCTCAAGAGAATAATAATAATAAAAAGAAGAAATTTTTGAAAAGTTGAAGACAGGAGACAGAATATTACTTGTCCATTCGCCATTAAATATGGCGAAAGAGGCCTTTATGTTTTCTTGTTATCTGATATCAACACCGTTATCAGAAATATCATGAACATTTTCGTTTTGTTTTATTTCGGTTTCTACATAGTGATTTTGTCATTTTCTTTTTACGTTTTATATTTGCTGTGCCATTATTGTTTTTTCAGTTTTGCGTTTAACAAAAGGAAAATGCATTTTACAGCTTGGATTTAAGGATATGGGCCACATTTATTGTTCGGAAGCATCGGTTTTTTATTCAAAATGGTGGAAACATATTGTAAATTGATCGAAACGTTCTTAGTTTCTTTCTTTCTTTTGCATATTCTAAAGTCACTTCGTCCAGTGTAGTCTTTTTTTTTCTTTTTGTCATATCCTTCCATTGTTTCTTCATTCTCTGCCATAATTTAAAATCTCTTTCTCCAGTATTCTTTCCTCCTTCGTCCGTTTCTTCTTCTTCATACATAATCTAAAGTCCTTTTGTCTAGTATTTTTCCATTTTATTATTTTTTCTTTATTCCTTTCTTTCCCTCCTCCATATTCATATGATAATGTTACTTTCTATAGAGTTGTCTGCCTTAAGTTTTCCTATTTCGTTTCCTTTATTCAGTCCTATTCCGCCTCTTTATTCTGAAAGCAATTATTTTTCACTATTATCTTCTTCTGTTTTTGGTACGTTTCCCTTTATTATTTTCTTTCGCCTCCATATTCTAAAGTTATTTTATTAAGTTCGTTTTTTTCTCTCTTTTTATTCTTGACACCTGGATTACCAGTTGGTTTCCATTGAAGAACAAAGGACAACATGTATCTTAAATAATTTTCTTCCTTGGAGATTTAACTTTACTAATGTTTTCTTTGTTTAGCGGCATATCAACTCCTTATGGGTCATTTAATGCCAAAATTCAATTTTATTGAGAGTTTTGAAGTAATAAAGTATATATGTTATTCTGCTTTCACAATTGTATCCATGGTAGATGATACTCAGCTTTTGTGCACATGCATGTTTGTGTGGACGTGATTATAGAGGCGTTGATATGTGTGTTTTATTTTGTAATTTTCTTGAACTTATATTTTGGAATACATTTCGTTTTATAAATTATAGGATATTATATGGATGAATATCATGAAAGAGTTATTTCATGTTGATTATTTCATTGGTTGGTTGATCTTCTTTAGCGACATATCAGCCTCTAGGGGTTAAATAATGCCGAAATTTAAATATATTTTAATTACAATTGTATTCCTTCAACTACAGATTAAATTTATCCCCAGTCATGTTACTATGAATATGTATTTTTGTTCATTCTATTATTGAATATATTGTTTGTAATCCTGTATATAAAAATGTATTGCTGGTATTTTTACTTAAAAATGTATTTCTATACTTTCAAAGTATTTTCTTTTTGTTTTGGGATTCACTGATTGCCCATATCTGGGACCCTAACTGGTTCTACCACCCCTGGTAAGTGTAGCACCTGGGAACAACAACAATTAAGTGATGGTTCTCTGCTCCTTAGAACCTACAATCTCCAGATCAGAGGACAGACTGCCGGATATGTTTTATTATCATACCCAGGACTATATAACTTTTCTACGAAGGTCTCTCCGAAAGTAATGTATTCTACACCTGTCTATATTTCCGACATGTGTTATCGTAACTATTTACACTATTTTCATCATTCCGACATTTGTCCACAACTTTATTGCCATATTCACGACCTTTCGAAGGTTGTACGATCCAAACTTCTTCAGGTAAAATTTGTTTCCGAAAATGCTATTGGAGATTTTTGTATATTATTTGAATTGTTTGCGATGATGGATTTCTCGCCAATTAAATCATTAACCTTTGCATTTGTTTTTGCGTGAATAATTCATGAATTTGTAAATTGATTGCACGTTTATCGAAATTAAAATAACTGATCCAAGTGCGACTTTTGGATAATAAGTGCGACATTACTGTAATTATTGAACAATATAGTTCATGCCACTTTGACAGAAAATTTACCAGTAAAAAATTCGTTCATCACCATATTTGTATATGAACGCACAACTGTAAAAAATTTAAAATCAAACTCAGCGTTGCTACTGCACGCTCCGAAAACAATAACTCATTTCCAATAGCATTTTCGGATACAACAATACATATATTTTCGTTGTCCTCTTATTACTAAGAGAAAAAACAATAACAACATCTATTCCATACCTGAAGATGTCTGTAGGAACAGACGAAAGCTTGTAGTAAAAACAAGAACTAATGCGGCAGAAATTTATAGAAACAAGGATCTTTTCATTCATAACGGATTCGGAGGTTTTTTTATATTATTTGAATTGTTTGCGACGATGGATTTCTCGCCAATTAAATCATTAACCTTGCATTTGTTTTTGTGTGAATAATTCATGAATATATATATATATATATATATATATATATATATATATATATATATATGAAAAATATACTGAAAAACAAACAAAAATCCTAATATATATATATTTGATGTTTAATGTCAACAGCATAATCGCATATTAGGATTTTGTTTGTTTTTTCAGTATATTTTTCTTATATATATATATATATATATATATATATATATATATATATAGATAGATAGATAGATAGATGACGATACCGAAAGTTTGAAACCAAGGTAGCGTGAGTGGCTGATCTCCTAATTTTTTTAAATATATAAAATTCCTGACTTAAAACCTTTACTTTGGTGCTTCATTTCTGTCATATGATTAATAATTAATATTTAAGAAATGTTTTTAGTACTTATTATATTGGTATCCTTTTCTTTGTCCTTGTTTTATTAACTAACCTATTTTCCATACTATAAGAGACACACGTGAACCCTTTCTTCTTATATATATATATATATATATATATATATATATATATATATATAGTAATAATGCAATATGTTACTCCGTATGGAATGTACAGGAGGACATAGATCCAGGGATAGCTCTATGTCAAAAATACAGAGCAAAATTATTATTAATTAAAGAATATCAAACACTTAAAAACTCATAGGGTTTTACGTGATTGATATTCTTTAATTAATAACATACACACATATATATATATATATATATATATATATATATATATATATATATATATATATATATAGGTTTGAAACGGTACAAAAAGCGTATTAAGGCATTAAAAAGTAGAAATAAAACACACCAGTCGACCGTCTGTCATGGGTGACATGAATGAATGGACAGGGAAGGAAAAAAAAATTATATCAACCAAGCTGCTAGAAGCGCAGAACAGCAAGTCCAAGCAAACAATCTCTTTGTTTGCAAAGAGCAGGTTGCCTGGACCTGATGTAAAGCGTCTCCAACACCTTAAGATGGAATAATGAGTGGGAACTGGCCAAAACGGAAAACCAGTTCACACTGAAATCCATCGCACAAGTGGGATTCTTTATAAAAATGTTCTGCAATCGAAGACCCATACATGTTACGAATGGTATCGCCCAAAGAAAATTTTTTATTCAGTATTATAGCAGGTACATGTTGTTTAATTCTAACGCATCCACAACCACATTTAAAATAGTAAATAACAGAGTTAATATGGTGTAAAGATGTTCTACCCCCCCCACTATATTAACTCTGTTATTTACTATTTTAAATGTGGTTGTGGATGCGACTACATAGGTAGAACGACACAGCGGTTGGACGTTAGAATTAAACAACACGTACCTGCTATAATACTGAATATTTTTTTCCTTCCCTTTCCATTCATTCATGTCACCCATGACAGACATTCTCTTTTCCCCATAATCTTAATTCCCCGTAAACAGTTCTGACGAGAGGGGACGAAACCGGTCGACTGGTGTGTGTTTTTATTTTAAACTTCTCATGGCCTACAATACAACATTTCTAGTTTTTAATGACTTAATATATATATATATATATATATATATATATATATATATATATATATATATATATATATGCAATGATATAATTCGGTAAGCTGTATAGTTAATTCCAAAGAGGTTATAAATCCAAAGAGATCTTAATAAAAAAAATAGCACATGATAATTATTGTAAAAAAAAAAATGAGAGATCATGTTGATTGATATTTTATTTTGGTAGAACCGATACCGGTTCCAACTCATCAGATCGCGTATTCAATATGCGGTCTAATGAGTTGGAACTGTTATCGGTTCTAACGATCAATTCCAGGTCATAGATTCTGTTTTTAGAAAATTTTAGAGTGAGTCCGATTTTTTAGAACACTTTGAAGAGAAGGCGTATTTTTTGTTCTCGATCATTCTTAACCCAGCTGTGAATATCATCGATAGACCCCACTCGCTCTCATCATCAATACAATGGAGGGAATGAATTCTTTGTTTATTTATCTGGGACCAAATTCCTCTTTTCTTCGAGATTTATAATATTCACGTTACCAATCTTTATAAAACGTGTATAAACAACAAGCATTGAACTAAAATGGCCCGTTCCTCTATTCTCAAAGAACAACAATCTATTCTCCGGAGATTCCTTAAAAATATAGAATTTGGCTAAATTTAGAAATTTCATAGATATTTGTTTAAAATGTTAGAATTGTAAAATTTACTAATATAAAAACATTTGCTTAAAATACGTTTCCTATTTTAAAATTATTCCAATTAGAATATTGCTGTCATATCTTGTTTGGTGCATCTGCTAAGTATTTAGAGGTTTTTTGATGAAATACAAGGAAGGATATTGGTCCGTAACGTGGCTTCCTTGTGCCTTTTCTATATGTTTTCATGGTAATTGTTCTGATGGACTTTTTCCCTTTTGAACTGAGTCCCTCTCTCCATTTGTAAGAAATTTAACTTTCAGATAACACAATAATGATTACTATAATATTAATTAATGATAAACAATACTCTGATGATGTCACGGACATGTCGAAAGTACTTGGAAATAAAAGAAATATGTATCAACATGGCGATTTTGTCTCCTCCTTCAATAATGATACCACAAAGCTTATCCACCAGTATGAAAGGATCTTATCGAAAATAAGTAGACAGAAGTAAACAGTATATAACGAAACACGTTTTAATAAAAACATGCTACTGAAATATATATATATATATATATATATATATATATATATATATATATAAAAAAGAAAGAACAGTATGGTGTTCTTATAGATATTTTTATTTTTACAAAATAGTGCTCAATGTAAATTTACAGAGCATTAATATTATTCGCTTGAAGATGAAATGGAACTAATGCTTTTAATTTAATTGCAAAATTAAATTCGGGGTTTTTAGCTTCTATTTTTGAAACATGGTTGGAACTGTGTAGCGAAAAAAAAACATATTTTAAATCAATTAATTTATAATATATATATATATATATATATGTATGTATGTATCTATGCATGTATGTATGTATGTATGTATGTATGTAGTGATGTGGCACAAAGTATAAGATCCGCTCATTTTAAACAAAATTTACTTTATCTGCATACTTGAGAAATCTTAATATAGAAAATGTGTTTTTTTTTATATTGATTCGTTTTCTAAGGCTTACTAATCCTTTGCAGGTTATTTAAAGCCAGAACATATTTGTGATTGTTTTGATTAAAATTGATTTAGCAATACAATTCTTCCTAATTAACCCATAAAGGGGATCAGGAGAGGGGGATTCTTACCTTTGTCAAAGTGTAAGTTAATATAACGAACTCAACGGAAATTGGAACTCGGCTCTCCGATGAACAAATGTACACCATCCGGTATTCAGAAACTGTCACCGATCAAGGTACTAGGCAGGCTCGACGTTGATTAACTTCGGTGATCGTACAGGAACTGGTGTTTATTAACTATATAGTCGTAAGACAAATAAACGTTCGCCAGGCAAGTTTTCTCAGTAGACGAAGTAAATATTGTTTAAAATAAATGCAGTGTCTACTGAAATACGAGTGTGTATACACACACACACAAATATATAAGCGCCTTACGAGGCTGGCATCCCGCTCTCACCCCCTCACTGTCGAAACTCCTAATTGTAGCCGACTCTTCTACTCTAATAGCTTCATGTCTCGCACCTCTCGCTAGTGGAACTCCCTCCCCTTCCCCTGTTTCCCTGCGAGCTATAATCTCCAGCTATTCAAGTGTAATGTCAATCGACAACTCCAGTTGCCTTGATCTATCTACTACCCTCATCCTTTCTTCTATCACTCCTATCTGATCTTGCTATTTCCTGTAACCCCTTGCATCCTAGTGGCTTCCCGCCTTGCTTGGGGTAAAACGCTTAAAATATATATATATATATATATATATATATATATATATATATATATATATATATATATATCAGCGCAAGACAAAGAAAGGGAAAATCTAACGGATTATATCCGAATGTATACAAACGCCATCAGCCAGAGTGCTCAATTCCTTAATGAAGAGCGGTGCGCTAATAGCGGCGACGGCTACTCTTTTGGAATAAGCTTTTTTGTCTATAGTGCTTGATCGAAATGACGGGACCGTAAGATAGATACATACACACACATTTTGAGAATTATATATATATATATATATATATATAGATAGATAGATAGATAGATAGATAGATAGATAGATAGATAGATACATTTCAGACAGTCTAAACATGAAGAGAAACTAGCATCACCAAAACAACCCTCTTGAAAATGGCTAACGTTTTTCTCTATACGAAATATGACAGCGGCTTGAAGAACTCAGTTCATAGTTGAAGAATAATGCTTAATAGTAGTAGGAGTAATGCTTAATAGTAGTAGGAGTAATGCTTAATAGCAGTAATGCTTAATAGTAGTAGGAGTAATGCTTAATAGCAGTAGGAGTAATGCTTAATAGTAGTAGGAGTAATGCTTAATAGCAGTAGGAGTAATGCTTAATAGTAGTAGGAGTAATGCTTAATAGCAGTAGGAGTAATGCTTAATAGTAGTAGGAGTAATGCTTAATAGCAGTAGGAGTAATGCTTAATAGTAGTAAACCCCTTTCACTATAGAGTTCAACCGGATTTCAGGAAGCCTATATATATATATATATATATATATATATATATATATAATAAAAAGGTTTAAACACTAATATTCCATGGTCATAATTTATTCCATTGGAATCGTAAATACGATCCAAATCATCAGACCTACAAATTCAAAATGAAAACAGAAAAAAACAACTCCGGAAATCAAAACAGAATTTAGAGAAAGTGTAAGTATGAGGATGAGTGACATGAAACCTTAACAGAGAGAATTTTTGGAGATGTGGGTGGGTGGATTTAAAAGAGGAGAGAAAGAAAGTCGACGGATGTCTAATACATAAAGATACATTTCGTGGTGATATATATATATATATATATATATATATATATATATATATATATATCTATCTTTCAAACTATAATTCAAGCCCAAATACACTTTTAGAAATCCATCTCTTCACCCTACGACTATGGATTAATTATTAAGGATTGTATCACTAAATCATTATTTTCCCGCCAACAATTCTTACAATTTAAAAAGATGTTATGGCTTTAAATAGCCAGTTAAGGAGTGATACGCCATAAAACAAAAAACGAATCTATCTATCTATCTGTTGTGGATTCCGGGATGAAATCCGGTCTCAAATGAATGACAAACGCGGGAATGAAATATAGCAAATAAATGTATTGACGTAATAATACAATTGGTAATACGGTTAGTAGATCCAGAAATGCGGTTAGTAGCAATTATATTATATATACAGTCTGGGAAATTCAGTATCGAAATATGACTTTTTTCTGAGTCTACGTGCTCGCATCTGTGACTCCTACAAAGCAGTTACCTCACACTCTTAGTGCATCACTGTATCACTCCGTCTCTGTTACTTATGGGTATTCACCGGCAGCAGTACAAGTACACACTGGTCGAGTCCACTTGTATCAAAAAGGGGAGTACCCCATAACACTATCTATACTTTTGCATACTAATAAATGTATATGAACCCTTATAACGCATATCTATATATCCATATTAAAGTCTCTCTCTTTATCTTCTACTCCAATAGCTTAATGTCTCGTCAGTAGAACTTCCTTACTAGCTGTCCTGAAAGTTACAGTCTTCAAATATTTAAATATAATGTCAATTGACATCTGATGTCTTTCTCTTTATCCAGTTGGATTGCGTACAGCAAACAAATGCTTATTATACTCACTTATAGAGAATGAAAACCTCGAATAACAATGTTATATATGTATTTTGAGGCATAGAATCAGAATCTGAAATTTAAAATTAGAAATTCATCGATAAGTGATAGTTATGCAAATTTTTATATTTCGAATAGTGGAAAAAGTGTTCGTACAGTATCAATTTTTGCATTATAATACGTTAGATTTTGGTTGTACTTCAAAGTAGAATATTCTAAACTGTTCTAGATTATTCTCAGTAACTCTATTACAACATTCAGTTCAAAATTGGATCATTCTGCAGTCACTGTTCACTGATAACGGTTCTAATAATGGCTAGACGCAAGGAAATAACTTGTGCTCAAAAAAAGCTAATTATTAAGCTATGGAACAATGGAGAAAGTTACAGAAACATCTCCAGTGACACGAACATACCTTTCTCAAAAATTGGTTCATTCATTGCAAGATTTAAAAGTCGTAATACTGTGGAGAACAAAGGCAGACCCGGTGATCCCAGGAAGATCTCTCCCAGATTACGAAGAAAGTCGATTCGACAGGTCCAATATAACCCAATGGCCATCAGACAAGATCTCTCAGAATGATCTGAGTTTGTCAGGAGTTAACGTAACTAAGCAAACGATTAGTAATGAACTACGCAGAGACGGTATAAAGTCCCGCTCCCCAAGAAAGACGCCACTCCTTCTGAAACGGCATAGAGATGCCAGGTTGAAATTTGCGACAGAGCATAAAGATAAGGAAAATTCTTATTGGGAAAGAGTTCTTTGGACATATGAGAGTAAAATTGAGTTGTTCCTTCGCAATTCCCTGAATCATGTATGGAGGAAAGAAGGCGAAGCATACGCACTCAAGAACACCATACCAACTGTCAAATTTGGTGGGGCTAGTATCATGATTTGGGTCTGCTTTTCGATGCGAGGTGCTGGCAAACTAGCAATTATAGACGGTAGAATGAATGCAGAAACATATCTACAAATCCTAAGCAAAGATGTATCGCTTTCTGTAGAGAATCTTGGACTTTCTCCTGATTGGATCTTCCAGCAGGGCAATGATCCCAATCATACTGCTAAGAAATACGAAGAATTGGCTTGCTAATAACAACGTTTACATCTTACAATGGCCCAGTTAGTCGCTGGATTTGAATAGAGACTTTATGGCGGTTTTTTGAAAATTAAGATTCGTGATAGAAATCCAACAAACATCAAAAACCTGAAGACAATTACTCAGGAAGAATGGGACAAAATACCTACTAAAGTATGCAAATCGTTAATTAAAGACTACAGGAAGTGATTGGTTGCTGTTGAACTTAATAAAAGGCTTTGCTGCGAAATATTAAATGGAGAAAAATGTTTTTTTTTCTGTACGATCGTTTCTTAAACCCCTAAAAACCTTGGTTCCACCAACTCAGACTCTCACAATTAGAATCCGTTATGCAACTTACACATAATCACCTCAGCCTTTAGATTTCATTAATAAGGAAGAAGTACAAATCAGAGGGTATCTTCCCCCAAAGTGGTTTTTATGTCGAACGGAAACTTTGAACTTGTATTGGATGAATAATAATAATATTCAAAAAAATGTCCATCAATGAATAGATTGAGAGATATAAAGAAATTATTGAGAGAGTTGCAAAGAGAGATAGATAGGTAGAGAGAAGAAAACAGACAACGTGAGAATGGAAAAGAGAGTGAGATAAAGAATTTTCTTTCTTTTTTTTTCTTCTTCTATAGATCTCCAGATTATATCTCCTGAGATGAGAGCAATTTCCCGAAAGACAAAAGAGGATTCATATTTCTGAAATTAACGTCATGACAGGATTCAGCTGAGCTGTAGATACCAACCCCACTTTTGTAAATACTGGGATAAGCGTTACCCTGAAGCCGCAAAAGGTGAGCCGGGAGAACGAAGACGATAATCATTTTTGTCATTATAACACAAGTTGGCCACTGTTAATTTGCCCTCTGCGCTAAAGGCATTTTATCGTTTGTCTTATTGGTTAGAACAGTGGGCTCTGTCTGGAGGCTTGGCGCCTCTTCCCTAGCGCTGAGCGTACGAGAAACATGTTAAAAATAATGCCACTTATTTTCTTCCCAGGAAACTACAGCAGATACATTGGAGATAATAACGCCGCTGGATGGGGTAGGATTTCAGTTATAAAACACTAAGCTATGCATTTTCGCCAGCGATTATCAGGAGCCGTTGTAAACGTGATATGCCATACAAATAATTGTCCCTACTTATGAAATGCACTGGCCAACACATAACTGAACTCATATCCACTATTTGGTCCCTATCAACAGTCAGGAAACGCTTGCCTGTAGGAATCCAAGGAAGAATTTTCTATTTCTCAGATGACATTTTACAAGTCTCTTTTTCTTAAGGAATCAAAATGGATTGTTGGTAAGAAGGTTCAAATCTATATAAGCGATATTTATTACGGGGGTCCTGGGTAAATATAACAAAATATGAAGTCTTCATTTCAGAACGACAATCAGCTGATATAATGGTAGAGATCTACTTTTCGTGTAATATTATCTTTGAAATGAATGTGTTCAGTTTATGCGACAAAAATCAATGCGTAATTTAGAAGAGAGAAAATGGACATTGATACGGAAGGAAACATGAGAATAGTGACTTTTTTTTTTCATGGCTAAACTAGGCGAGCATAGAGTGCCAATGTTTTGTTTTTTAACCCAAACAAGTAGATATGTAGGAAGTGTAATGAAAAATCGGAGAGCCGATACTTAATGCAATTTTCACTTGCAAAAAAAGAGAATTATTCTTAAAATTCAAGATATCTTTCGGTTTAAACCATAAGAATTCAAATCAAATCTCAAACAGGAATTCGAATGAGAACTTTTAAATAGGCAGGTATTCGATACTTGAGTTAAGTTCAAAACTGAGGTTTGCAAATACTTTTACGATGATCGTGAATGTGGGGTTTTATCTCATTTAAAATCTGTCTATCTTTCTATCTATCAATATATCTATCTATCTATCTATGCAATTCTGTTTCTATCTATCTATCTATCTATCTATATATATATATATATATATATATATATATATATATATATATATATATTGCAATCTGTCCATGATCTGTTTATGCAATTCTGTTTCTATCTATCTATCGCAGCTTGCTCCTATTTCTCAGATTATTCATTACTTTTTATGCGTGTATGTATATAACTGTCTCACCTTTTTTATGTATATCTCAGCCTATTCATATATGTATGTATATATGTATCTATGGATCGATCTTTCTAGATAACATTTTCCATATATATATATATATATATATATATATATATATATATATAATTTAATCTATCTATGTGTCGATCTATTATTGTTCATAATTATCTGTCTTTGTCAGTCTGTTCAAATCTATCTGTGATACTATAGTAAAGTTCTACTTCTTTCTGTGCGAGGTGCCATACCTATATTTTTTGAAATGTTGATTTTCTAAATAAGCAAATAGATTATACTTAAAAAATTAGTACTACACAATATTTCCTATTCTGTTTACTCAATCTTGACTAGTGTGTTTTTAAGCTGTTCTTAGTAAATGTAAGTTATGTAAACAATGTTTGGAAGTTAGATTCTGCATTGTTTCATGTTTATTTATATATTTCCAGTAGCAACGGGTATGAGTTCTTTTCTCTTGTGTCTTAGCATCATAAACTTCGTCTATTTTCTCTCAAAATCTCCCACCAGGTCTTTTTCTTTTTAGAGTGCATATTCCGTCCTGGTATTTAACGAGGGTAGTATGAATCCTTGTTTTTCACTGTGGCATTAGAACGAAACTGGACGCAACAGACCGAACAGGAATATGAACTCGGCTCGACGATATCAATTTCCGCGCCGATAGCCGTTACGCTACCCGCCCATACCAATGAATATTTTCAAATAGAGAGGAAATAAAAGCAATAGTTTTGTTTTACTATCAACTCCCCTCTCGTCTAGCCCACCGGGATACATAAACGATAAAAAATTCGATCTGCGTCGATTCAAAGGATTTCTGACTCATATGTTGGCAAAACCAACCAAAAACTTAAAGCTTATTTTCTTCTTCTTTCTTCTGCTTCTTCTTTTTCTCGCTGCCATATCCCTTCAGGACTATGGAGGATCACGGCTCTTCACAACTTTCTCTCCTGTGTAGCTGAAATAATAAAGTTCTATTTCTACAAAAAAAAAAAAAATATATATAAAATACAGGAATTAGAACTCAGCGATCCGTTTAAAAGTTAGAGCCCTTTTTATACAGATCACCGAGTTCCACTTGGGAAAATATGATTCCATCTCTTCCTCCCTAAACTATGGGTTAATTAGTAAGACTTGAATTACAAAATCATTACTATCTCACAAAAAACGTCTTGCAATCAAAAATCATTTTCTTGCTTTAAATAACCTGCAAGGGTTTGATCAGCCGTAGAAAACGTATCAATCAACCAAGCAAAAAAGCATTTGATGACCAAGCCGATATAAATATGATCGGGATACACTATATTCCATACAAGAATGGTTCCATAGAAAGAGCTTAACGATAGTAATTTTAATATTAGCTGTTTCCTCATAAGGAAACATTCGACATACATTAGTTCATTTTCTAGTTCCGTGATCTGTCAAGATGTGGGTAATCTTTGCTCTACACGACTTCCTGTCATTTGTTCCACTTACTATGGTTCCTCTTTTTTGGTATCTCTACTAATCCCTGTTCTTGCCTTGTGTTTTGCTTATCTTCACGCCCTAGACACCCTGCTACGATCTCAGTGTATTATATGTTCTCAGGTTTAATCGTAATGGTAATGATATTAGCCGTTTTACTTATAAAGAACAAATCAGCATTTACTGACTGATCCGAAAGAGCTACTTTCTATTGATATTTTAAATCATTCTATTTTTTTTAATCATATCACCCCATGCAAGGCAGGAAAGCCACTAAGACACAAGGGGTTTCCGAGTGTAGAAGGATTAGAAAAAAAGAGAGGAATAGGAGGGATCGAGAAGAATAAAAGTGACAATCGATGATAAATGACATTGCATTTTAGATCAAATTTGGTTAGATAACATGAAACCGGAAAAGAGTTCTACATGTGAAAACTACCAGAAATTAAACAATTAGCACAGAACTTATGGTTACATCTAGTAAGTGTGAATTGATGAGACCTTGCCGCCAATCTAGTACAGCGTTTAAATTCATAAAATTTACGTGCCATAGTAAAGAATTAAAAGTTAATGTGTGAATTATTCCCATGAGTAACACGTTTCTTTATCATATCAGCTGCGTCTCTGTCTTTGGGCAGAGTCCAATCAAGGGCGGCCCCGTCCAAGGACAGAGTCGCAATTGAGGAAAATTATACTGAGAGGTGCCCAAACCTGGGGAACAGCTTCCTGAAGCCGCGCCCTCTCATTGCACCAGAAAGAGGGATCTGTGCTCGCACCGAGGCCAGTGCAATCGATGGTTGAGGGGGCTGCGGGCAATTTTTGTTCCTTGCTCAGGTGTACGTGCTCGGGTACCCACCTTGAAAAAGACCTCAACTCAGACGAGACAGAGTAAAGAGTTAATCCGGCCAATTACCATGAAATTATTTATAGGAAAAGCACAGCGATGCTACATTACGGCGCTGGGAAAGAGACTGAAGTCGAGATGCCAGGTCAGAACCAATAATATTGCTGATTCTTCTTTGGGTTTTACCAAGAATCTCTAAATATGCAGCAGAATCGATAGACCATATTTAGCAGCAATATTCAAATCATGGACTAGTGGTCGACTTGTAAATATGTTAGAAAGATTTGGCAGTGGTTAATTATTTCGCCTGATTCCGTGAGTTAACTTTCTTGGCAGTAGACCTAGCAATGGATTTAATATATTCTTCATGAAGAAGAGACTTGAGTCAACAGAAATGTGGTTCTGCAGAAGGAGGCTGTGGATACCATAGACCGAACATGTGAACAATAACGAGGTTTTGCAGAGAACTGAAACAAAAAGGAAATACTTTACATCAGAAAGTGTCAGTTGAGGAGCACATAATGAGGAAGGAGGCCTTGGAAAATTTGATACTCACGGGGCAGATTGAAGGAAAGAGGAAAATAGCACGTAACATAATTAGTGAGCTTGACTAAATGGATGACAGAACACGGAGAAATAACAGAAAGACAAGCCACAAGAGTCAGCCATGATTGCCTAATTCCTGGAAGGACACCGTACATAAAAGACGAAAAACGTGACTTCTGAGGATAGAATAAGTCATTATGAAAGCTGGTAGATAATTAAATAATTTGATCAGTTCCGCGGTTGGGCCAGGATCTGTCGCCCGGGACACAGAGATGAAAAAAATAGTTAAATATTCTTCTCTTGCTGATAGATTTTTTTACTCCTGTGGCAGTGGAGACTTCAGGGGTTATTGGCCCTCGTTCGATGGTGTTCCTTCGGAGGATTGGCGCGATTGCGTCTCGATTAAGGGACGAGCCTCGCGAAACGGAGTGGCTCTTGCAGCGTGTCTCACTGGCGATGGTTCGAGGTAATGCTTTCTCCATCATTGCGCCTAGCAGAGGTTAGAAAAAAATTGTTTATAGTTACGTTGTTCTGGAATTGCCATCAGTGGTCAACTGTACTTGTTTTGTTTCAATAAATTTTGTTTAAAGGTTTTAATAAAAAAAATTTTTTTAAATATGTTTAGAATTGCCAGGATTGGCACAATCGCAATGCACCCATTGGAATTACAAAGAATCTATCGGTAACCGACTGACACCAGATTCCAATTACTGACATCAAATATTAGAAAAGTATCTAATTCTAAGATGATACGTACGCTTCCTACTTTGTGTTTTATGTATTGCTTTCTAACTTCACTGGTTCTACATTCAAGAACTCAATTACTTCCTCTGACTATTTCATTTCTTCCCACTTGCTGCAAAAACGCTTCTTCTTCTTTTTTTTTTTTTTTCTCAACCTGCAGATTTTATTTTTCTTTAAATTGCTTTATCACACACTAATCTTTGAATGATTATTTTCGACACATGGTGAGTAATTAGCCACTGATAAAGGAATCTTTTCATTGCTAGGGTTTTGCAAAATGAATGAACGCGGACAGAAAAGTCAAGCAAACAGAGCGAAATTATTTTTTTACAAAGAATATTGAGTTTACTGGAAAATAAACGAATATTTTTCAGAAACTTATGTACATAAATCTGTATCCTAATGGTCAAACCCAGTTAATTTACACAAATATTTTACTATATAATCGCCTTCTTTGTCAATGCACTTAATCCAATGATAAATATTAATCATATACATTTGTACGAAAAATAAGTGTGTAGACTAATGATAAAATCAAAGCAAAACATTTATTATACATAACAAATATCTATTTTTCAGCATAACCGCTTTCCTTGACAATGCACTTAATTCAATGACTAATATTTATTATATATACATATATATGTCTATATTTTTGACATGAGGTATTATAAATATTTACTTAATCTACAAAGTTCGGACTGTTTTCCTCATCTTTATTATCATGTTCACGACGTTGCAGAAGAGGCATGGCACGTGGAAAAGGAACAATATACCCCGCTGAAAGAAATAATGGGTTCATTTTGAAATTCCAATCACCTGAAGAAGGTCGGAGCGTAAAAACAGCTTAAACGTCGTGAACATGACAATAAAGATGAGGACAACAGTCCCATAAATAATGTAAATAATATAAATATTTATCATATAGTTTGACGATATACAGATATTTCAGATAAAACGTGACATAATGGAATCTGCCTGTGTTTATAGTAGTGGACAGCAAATAGTTATATCTGCTTCTGAAGTGTAATGGGCATCCATCTAATCACAAGTAAAAACTTTCTGGAATAAGTGATACTTGGTCGGAAGTCAGAAATTTCCGTTCGCATGCTTATATAGGCAGGCATGGTTAGTACTGAAGTAACTTTCGATTGATGCACAAACTCCTTGCTACAGAGTGTTCTTAGCCTCCCGTAAGATTGAGCAAGTTGCGAACAGCACGTTGTTATATAAGGTTGGAAAGAGATGTAGAGAGTAGAGGCCTTGCTGTCCGAAGTGATGAACGTCCAAAATAGCAGACTGCGCAAGTGAATCCTTGTCATCGCAAGCTTCTCACCACTCTGTCGATATTTCCTTTCTGGTTGGCTATATTCTTTGGTTCCACAAGTTCAGACCGTTACTGCTAATGCCCATTATTGCAACGTACATTGGGACAAACCTTCCCCACTACTTTCTTATTCCATCAGTATGAAAGCGGTTCCATTCAAAGATCTCTTTTCCAAGAAGAGCTACTTGCGGAACATACTCCCAAGAGGATGCACCCCCACCTGATCTCTACAATCTCAACCTCTTCACCGCAAAGGTTACCCGTTATGTTTCCTATTTGGTCTCACCCTGTCCACTGACATGATGTGGAATAAATACATTGAATCAATAGATGCATCTACCGCAAGGAAAGTTGGTTCTCTGTGTCGTGCCAGAAGGTTTTTCTCATCTGAGTCCATCCTTCAAATCTATAAATCAACCATCCATTCTTGCATGGAATATTGCTGTCATATTTGGTCTGGTGCTCCCGCTGTACATGTCGAGGTTCTCGACAAAATCCAGAGACAATTATGCAAGATGATAGGTTCTAATCTGGCATCTAGTCTACAATCGCTATACCACAGACGTGCATCCCTCTGTCTCTTCTACAAGTATTTTCACGGCAACTGTTCGCTGGTTCCTGAACTACATCAATTTGAGCGAGCAACCAGGCTGGTATTTCGGTCCCACCCTTTCACTATTAAAAAGGTTAAATGTAACCGCTTCTTCTACTCAAACAGATTCTTCTCCTGCATTTCCCGTCTGTGGAACTCCCTTCCCATTACTTGTCTCCCCGATGACTATAATCTCCAAATATTCAAGTTTAATCGACATCTGACATCCTGAGCCATTCCCCGTCCTTCTCTGTATCCTTTCCTCAAATATGCTTCTTTACTCTTGTTCTCAATTCTCTGTAACCCATTGCTTGCTAGTGGTACTCCCGCCTTGCTTGGGGTGAATTGCCTTAAAAAATCCTGATAATTACACTTCTTACCTCTTCTTATAACGGCTGATACGACAATTATATTCAGTAACTATCTACATTGGGTAGATTTTGGAACTTGTATTAGAAGAACATTAATAATTAAAAAAAACTCAATCAGATGTATTGGAAATAGGATTAGCGTTTTTATTAGCGTTATTTTCAATTTCCGTTTTGTTGTGAGCCTAAGGTGAGATGATGTGTCCGGTCGGCACAACACAGTTGTATCTTGACACACAAAAAAGCAACTTATAATTACATGTGAGGCCGTGAACTGTTTGTTCGACCTCATATTATACTATTACTATAACATACTAAGTTTATACTCACTGGGTGCTTCTAATCGAAGAGTACGTAACTGACTAAACTATCCATGAGTGAAAATCATGTATTAATCAATTCTCTGTATCAGACTGAAGATGGATCATTGAATGACAAAACAGGAAAAATCCATTTGGTCATTCTTTTGCCCTTCTAACTATGTTGAGTTTTAAAAAGATGGGGACTGGTTTTTGGCATGCAAGTAAAAGCCAGGATTTTGAATAATGGTAACAAAGTTAAACACAATCTTTTTACCATGTATTTTCGCTTCCACCAATATGGCATTCTACAGTACTAATGTCAACTTATTAAAAAATAAAATTAAAAAAAAGCTAATAGCCTGATCTGGCATCTCGACTCTAGTCACTTTCCGACAGATCTGATACGGTTCCCTTGTCTTTTCTAGAAATATTTTTAATGGCATCTACCCTGACGAGCTATTTTCCCTGGTGCACCAACTGCATGAATATAAGCATACTACTAGGTTGGCATCTCGATCCTACCCCTTCATTGAAGAAACAGTTAAATGTAACAGCCTCTTCTACTCTAACAGCTTCTTCTCTCGCACTTCCCAACAGAAGAACTCCCTTCCTCTTACTTGCTTCCCTGATAACTATAATATTCAAATATTCAAATGTAATGTCAATCGACATCTTCCGAGGCCTTGATTTTGATCCCCGTCCTTCTCTTTATTCTTTCCTCAAACAGCTCCTCTTTACTCCTAGTTTCACTCTTTGCAATGTGCAAGTGGTACTCCCGCCTTGCTTGGGGTGAAATGCTTTAAAAAAAAAGGTAAAGTTTCATCATCACAGAGAAGACCTTGAGTTTTTATCTAGGCATGATGAGTAGTTCAAATCTGAATGGGGCTCCTTGCTTTGAGCGTCTATTCCGACTCAAATTTATACCTCAAACTTCAAGTGGAACTCATATGTACGATCCTTCGCTAAAGATGCTCAAAAATTGGTCGATTCCTTATATCGCTTGAGAAGGTATTTGGCTCCTACCATGTTATCTCTTTACAAAAACATATACGGTCAAAATTGTATTGAGCTATATCTGGGCTGAAGGTGTGTAATATTTGCCCTCCAAAAGCGTTTACCCATCCTTTTCGAGGGCAACTTATTTTCTAGCATTCAGATGCAACGTTGCAAGACTATCGCTACTCTATCGCTGCTTCTATAGTAAATGTTACGCCACGCTCCATTCTTTAGTGTCACGAGTTCAGACATCTACAACCAAGACCCCCTTGCTACACCGTCAATGTTGAATTAACGCCCAATCACAATGTAGCCCCTTTGTAAGAAGTGCGTTTACCTTTCTATACGTTTTCCTAAGTTAGTTTGTGGAACAGACATCACCAGTGGATGGTTCTCAGAACGCTGCAAACTTAATCTCTTCATGTGTGGGCTTATTAGTATTCAGTATCACTCTACTTTGAGTGGCGTTCGGGCCTTGGATTGAACGAAATTTAATTAAAAAAATACAATACTGTTTTTGTCGGTGCAATAATCGATACTGCATGAAAAAACATCTCAGTCCGAAGAAATAATTTTAGAATTATATTATTGCTTTTCGCCCAGCAATACTTTGATACGACTATTTTATTACTTAGTTTTATTTTCTTTCAATCTTTTCTTCCCCCCCAACAAGCAATTAGAACGTCACAGCCGAAGTTTTCTTCCGATAATGAAATATAACTAAGCTTTTCTCGATGAGAATAATGCTGGAAGAACAAACGGTTTTCTTTTCCAATTTAATGCAGTTTGTTTGGTGCAAGGTCACAATTAGTGTCTATCAAGTTATGACTGAACTCATGTTTAACGTTATACACTAGGTGGTTGGTTGATTTTGTTAAGTGGAATATTGTTGTGGAGTAGCTGAACACCCCCATAAGATGGACTATTTAAACAGCACTCTCTCTTGCCGAGGGAGAGGCGGTAACAATTAACTGCTTATTACATTAGTCTATGTTCTCAACCGTATACCATATTATTCTCCGGAATAAGCTTCTTATTTCCTATATGTGTTCCAACCTTTCCTATTTAAAACACAACACATATCAACCTCTATAGGTTATTTAATGCCCAAACCTAAATATTTTGAATATAATTATTTATCTTCAGCTAAATATATTTCGAATGCAATTGCCTTCTTTCTACTACCCATGAAATTTATTGTTAGTCATTTTACTATAAAATCTATTGTTAGTAAGTCTACTATATCTACTATAAAATGTGTTGTTTGTGATTTTACTATAAGTATGTTTTCTTGGTAATTCTATTTATAGAAAAAAATGTATTGTTCATGTATTTGCTATAGAAATGTATTTCCATCGTGTTTTTTTTTTTCTTTTATTTATTTGGTGGTTCACTATTTGCATATAACTGGGTCCTTAACAGGTGCTCCCACTCTGCTACAGGGTGGACCTGGGAACAAGAGCAATTAAGAAGTGGTTCCACGCTCCTAAAACCCTCAAATCTTTTAATCAATCGATCAAAGGCATTTTAGCCGGATGAAATTTATCGTCATACCGAGGACACTATATACTAGTTAACTCTAATTCTATATTGAGGGATATAAATTCCTTTTCGTAATAGAGTGGATGGCATTCCGTAGCCGGGTTTTACTTTACGTTAGTTTCTGGTTGAATAAATCTTGTTTCTCTTCATTAAATATGCAGTTCTTGATTATTTCAAATTTCTTCCATTCTCATTGCTTGCGTATATTCTGTGATTTCTAGACTTAGCGGAATCATTACTTGTTCTTTCCGTTCATTTTTCTTCTTTCTATTTCATCCATTTTGAAAGTCTTTTATGATTTCTTACTAACACATTTTTCTCTCTCTCTCTCTTATTTTAACCGAATTCCTTTCTTGTTAAATTGAGTTGTTTTGATTGACTGGTATTTTCTTTCTATATCTATAGAGAGAGAAAGAGAAAGAGAAAGAGAGATAGATATAGAGGGAGAGAAAGAGAATGTAATTTGAAGGCGAAAGATTTACTGTAGGTTCATCAGGATAGGGTTAAATCGTAAACAAAACCGAAAATTTACAAGATCGAGTTAAGAAAGGAAGGAACTAGATGGAAAAACGTAGAGAAAGAATGGAACAGAGAGAGAGAGAGAGAGTGACAAAAGAGGGAGAGAAAAAATAAATTAAAATTTAAAGAATTAGTGTCAGTTTATTAAGGAAGCTTGTTAAAAATCGAAAATAAACGTGAAATAAGAAAGAATGAATAGAAAAAAAGATAGAAGGAGAGAAAGAACAATAGTGACATGGAAGCAAACATTTAGAATGGAGCATTAAACAAAAGGAAGACGAGACCCACTAAGCGGATACGGCAATGGGAGAAAGCTCTTCACACATGTTGTATTAGATAACCAGTCCCCGTTGTTAAAAGCCCCCAAGCAAGAGATCGCGGATAGTACAGATCAGAGTCAACCGAACATCTTTGCGATAAAATTAGCTTCTGCGTTATAAATGAACTTTATAACGAACAGAGCAGAAGGTTAAAAGCAAGTTACACGTTAACTTCAGAGATAAGTAATCTTGGTTCAACAAAGAGAAAGAACTCGAAAGAAAAAACAAATTCTGTGTAACGCGTTTCTGCCTCTAGAAGAACTTCATCAGACTAAAGTAAAGTTTTTGTTAATGAAATTATATATACGTAGGCAGCAGAAGGAAAAATGTAAAAAAAGCAAGCGTCGAATATAATTATATAATAATAGGAAACAACGAAAATGTTGAAACATTGAAATTTAACTTTTAAATTAATTTTATTTTTTTAGTTATCAACGTTACTATCGCTTACAAAAATTTCGACCACAAGCCTAGATTTTAATTTTCAGCTTCTCTTTAATGGCAAACTGATACTGTTCTTCAAATTTGCCGATGCTTTTTAATCAAGGACTTCAAATCAAATAATACGATGTACGAATTGCCCCAGCTTTACAAACAAATGTCAACAAAAATTCTTTTTTTTGAAATGGTGTCGAGACACCAGACATGTTTTTAGATAATTTGAGGGCGATGAATCTGAAAATAACCTTACCTTTTCTTGGTTAGCTACCATTTTTGCTGTACGGAAATGCCTCATTTTGAAAAAAACATTTTTTCATTTGTTTTCTGTATATACAATATTGACCGATGGCAATATTTCTCAAAATAAAATCGTAGAAATCTCTTAATTTTTATTTAAACCAACAAATATTGGTCTGCTTATTGAGAAATACTATTTTTGCAATAACAATCACATTCTAAGTCTTTAAAAATAACACGACTGAATATAACAAGACCAACAAGTATTTTCATCAAATTATTTAATAAAGTAACAGCAGAAATAAAACCTTCGTGAACATAAAAACTATAGAAAAATTTCTCTTTTTTGATTGTCTGTCATGTTCAATGTTATTTAAGTCCCTTTTGATATTCCAGCAGTATCATGTATAATAGTATAGGTGCATTCAATTGGGATGTCTTTAGTTGCAGTTTCTTTCCAAATGGGAAAACAAAATGCTCTCAATATGCTTGGTTTCCTTCTATAGTGATGGGATAAATTTATGAATATCAAACAGAAGATTTTAAGGTTTCATTTTCTTGATGTCACCTTAATTATCAGGTTTATTAAAGTGTTTATTACTGATAAAATTTGTTAGTTAATTTACATTTTGGCGATAAATTAGAACATTTCGGTACATCTATTTTAATTCTTTTCTCAAAAACTTTTTTCTTACAAAAATATTACCTGAAAATTGATGGGTTTCTACGACCTTTATTAACTAAATTTTGTGTAAACTGATCTTTTTTCTGTACAGCAAAAATGGTAGCTGACCACGAAAGCAAAGATTATTTTCGGAATCAGCAGCATCAAATTAGCTAAATAACGTGTTCATTGGCACCAAAAATCGTTCTGACCAGTATAATAGTTAACATCTTCTGGAAACAACATCCAACTAAATCACAGCTCTAAGAACACTGGTATTTTAACAACCTTACACGAACAATGAATACGATTTTCAGGACACTGCTGGCGATCAAAACAAGAACTCGCCAGTGATCTACTCTTCTGGACATATAACCATGGAGCATGATGAGTTGCTCTCCCATCAAGCCCCCAACATCGAATGTTATGACACAAAATGCCTCTATAATGACCTTTCATTCGACCTTGATAAAGGATCGTGATGGTTGGCGTGGTAGACATGTCAATGCCCGAGCTAATTCGACCGAATAATAATTTTTTGCAGCTGTGTACTATTGATATATGTCTATTGATTCTCGTCTACTTTTCGCTTTCCTTCTCCCTGTGTATTCACTAAGCAGTGCTGTTGTTCCTTCATCGCGGTTTCATGTTTTAGGTTGTAGTTATCCGCGGCCACCAGCCGAAATAATCCATAAGCTTTATTTAATAATATTCACGAAGCGCAATGATTTGATCTGTTAGATTTGTCATTTTTTACGGCTTGTCAACCACTGGTGTGTTATTTAAAACGTAACATATTTCTGATTGTAGGAAATTTTGTACAGTGCTATTAAAACATAAGAAAATAAAATGAAAAGTATAAAGCGAATCAGAGATAGAAGTGATAAGCTCAGCTTCCTAATATCGACAGCAAGAACTAAATTCATTTACACGCGATCAACTCCAGAAAGACGTATTTCTGGGATGAGTAGATATCATAATATACGTCATTTACATGCAGACTATTGTCCCCAAATTTGCTGTTTTTATCACAGCGTTTCGATTGTCATGTTCTTCGGCCTTCATCAGGTGAATGTCTATCCACATAACCTGCAGGAAATTCTCAACTGTACCCTTCATTTAATCTACGGATGTATTTTGTTCTGTTATCCTTCTTACATCGTTTTTTTTTTTTATTTATTTGAATTCCTTGAATAAAAACAATCGATATCCCATGTCTTCTAATATCTCATCTAGTTTTGTTTTAATGCTCAGTTATTGCAATGCCTGCTTCCACTGCTCGGCCCAGGGATTGAACACACAAATTATATGGCCCCAAATTCTCAAACCAACGCTTTAATCTACTAGTCTACTGTCCCGCAGAACAATTCTCTATAGAGAATACGAAGTTTGAACCTAACCTTCCAGCTGATGCGTTCTGCTGCAACAGCATCTATTTGCCATGCTTGACTGCATACATTGAAGCTTTCCTATTTTGGTATAATACATTTTATTGTAAAATGGTCAATATATTTCATGGGTAATTGAATGCACACTGTTGCGTTATTCAGTTGAAGATATAAAATTATATTCAAAATATTTAGGTTTCGGCATTAAATAACCTATAGAGGTTGATATGTGTTGTGTTGTAAATAGGAAAGGTTGGCACACATATAGGAAATAAGTAATTTATACCGGAGAATAATATGGTATACGGTTGAGAACACAGATTAATGCAATAAGCAGTTAATTGTTACCGCCTCTCCCTCGGCAAGAGAGAGTGCTGTTTAAATCTTATGGGGTTGTTCAGCCATACAATGGCCATGAATCCGCCCTTACAAAGTTCAATGGACTATCCGATGAAATGTTGTGGGATAGCCCAGACAACAAAAAAATAAAGAGGCAGAATTAAACTAGAAATAAGACACGAACAGTATGCCATTGTTAAAACCCTGAAAGAAAATAGTGCTAAGTTCATGATTATAATGCTATCAGATCGAATTATACAAACGCAGAAAAACCTACGCCCAGGATACATCGATTGCATAAAAGTACTTAAAGGTACGACACAAAGAAATACATTAAATACTAGAAAAGCTTCATCGATATGAGTAAGTTGGGTAATCCGTTAACTTCAAATGTCACACGATCTTTCTTTCAAAAGCCACTGGATCGATTATTTAATTCAGAGACGGCAATATTGTCCTAGTTTTTATCTTCCCAATTATAGGCATTATTATATCCATAATATTATTTCACAGACGGAACCGAAAGGGAATGACAAACATGTTTTGTTCACAGAATGAGTTTTATAACGCTAAGTCATACACAAAATTATATTTACATTTGTCCCAAGCAGATAACCTATAACATATATCTACATGACGAGCAGTATGAAAAAGAAACGAAAAGAGTTTTAATTTGTAATAATTCCCAACAGAATTGAAACTGCTAGAGATTTTCCAGTTTCTGGAGAAGCCATAGTTAGGTTCCAAATTCCAATCCGGCGGAGGCAGATTTAACGAGATTTAGCAAGACAAGGTTTGACTACTGGAAGTTGACTAACTGACTAGTTCATTTTGTCACTCTACAAAGTGACGTCTCTAAGATAAGTGGTCACTTCGACCAAGTCTTTTGTATCCCTAGAGCACAAAGAAATATCACTGATTCACTGGATCAACCATTCAAAGATCCTGGTTTATATATTCATATAACACTGGCTCTGAAGTACAACAGAATAGGCCAGGGAAGGGCATTCGTTACCCATACAAAGCGAATCAAAACCATTCGATAACCTAATCAAATACCGTGCAACAAAGGACACTGGATCACCTAGGTGTCCAACATTTGTCACATAAAAACAGTTTAGCGTACCAAGGATTTCAACTGCATAATATGTAATTGGAAAGGAGGTAACGGCCGTGCTAAAAACAAACATTGTGAGAACGAATGAGATTAGATGAGCTATGCCACTGCATACATCGGGGCCAGTAATTTGGAAGTTTCAAATTTAGCGTCTCGACGTCTTCAACGTTTTGCCGTGGTGAATAATTATAACCGACACTTAGGTTCTATTTCCACGCTCTTTCTACACTTATATAATTCCCATCAAGAAAAACTTTCATTTAATATGATGAAGTCCCTTTAGAAGACGAAACGCGTTGCAGAGAATTTTACCACTTTGTCATTACGTCATCTGTCTATCTATCTATCTATCTATCTATCTCCCAGTTTCTTTCTACGTTTTTTTCTTTCTACGTCTGTTCGTATTTATCTAAGGGTACATATCTATCTATCTATCTATCTATCTATCTAGAGTTATGCATGCAAAAATCAGTTTTGCTGGAATATTCCGGTTTTCTGTGACGTCTGAAAATATAAACACACATACGTCCAAACCTTTCTATGATTTATATATATATATATATATATATATATGTGTGTGTGTGTGTGTGTGTGTGTGTGTGTGTGTGTGTGTGTGTGTGTGTGTGTGTGTGCGCGCGAGTGCGCCGATATCATCCTGACTTGACATCATTCACATTTCTTTTGGAAAATTTTCCTCTCCGTCTGTCAACTTTTGTTGATTCAATGTCTAACGTCTACTCTAACCCTTTTCCCCAATAGCCTCACAGAAGCGGAAAAAATCCATTAAGAAATTTCAAAGGAACTGATTCCCTAGCGTCCATGGCAGAGTTCTGCCCACTCATTAGGCATTCATAATAACGGCGGGAAGGAAGCTATATTTTGCCAAGACCGACCAAATTTGTATTCATGCTGGCGCTGAATTTCACGTGTCCCTCTTGTTAACCCTACAAGTGTTTTGCTCGCTGTTCTTCCGTCGCGTGTGTCTGAATTTATCTAAGAAAGTTTATACTTGTGTACAGCCGCCTGGATATTGGCGTGTTTAATAAAGTATACTGTTACCATAATACACATCGTTTTTCCAAACTACGTTTGTGCAAATACAGGCTGCGATAGACACATTGTCGTCTAAACAACGCAAAAATGAAAATAACACTGGCATCTCATTTTAACAGATATATTTACCAAAATGACAAGAATATCTTGAAATACGAAAGAGTAAAATTATTCAATAAAATCGCCACTGGATTAAACCACGCCCTCCAGACCACTTCGGAATTTCCTACAACTCTTGTGGACGGCGTCCTTGTTTAAGTTGGTGAATGATTCCATAATCCTTGACTTTAGTTTATCTTTGGTGTTACAAAGATTTTTGTTGATCTGTCACTGAACTGCACCCCAACATAATAATCAAGGGGTTGTAGAATGTGGAGTTAGGTGGCCAGATGTAAGCGAAGATGGGGGTCGTAAAATTGACCGCCATGACTGGGTTCTCTTGAATGTCTGACATGTTGAAGATTCTTATTGCCTGATATAAGGTCTTCCAACAACTACTCTCTAGTCCCAGAGCAGCGCTACCTCGTTAAGGCACGTATTTTAGGTCTCTATGTTGAGTCTAAGGCCCTATATACATATACATGATGAAGCAAAACTCGTCTAACACTTAGTAGGTATGCACTTTATATAATTTATTGCATTTTATTACATTTATTTTTATTTTTTACAACCATATTTGTTCAAATCTTTTTATGTACATTATATATTACTTCTAGCAAAATTTAATCTCTTAAGTTATCAAAACGACTTCCTTCAAATTGCAACATCAGTCGAACCATTCTAGAACACTGGGACACAGAGCGCGACATATATCTGCATCAGTTTCAACAAATCTTTCTGAGATATACTCTTTTAATTCTCCCACTGTGTGGGGACTTCTCCCATAAACTGGTACTTTACTACAACCCAAATAAAGAAAATTATAATTGATTTTAAATTATTGTTATGATCTGTGGAGAAAAAATATGCATTTCAATATTACTCAATGGTTTTGCCGATGTGACCTCCATCTTCTGACTTTCTCCTTCTATATTTTGGATAGGAGTCATTCCCTTGTTGTTTAATTTAAATCAAATGGAAACTTAAATTTAATTTAAATCAAATGGAAGAAAATTTCAGGGTGGGAGTGCTTTGATTAAAATGAAATATACTTATCTAAGAACACCTGGAGTCATTTCCTTGTTAAAATTTAATTTAAATGAAAGGGTAAAATATTTTCAGGGTGTGAGGGGGGGGGGGGTTAACCCCAATTTGATCAAAATGAAATATGCTTATCTAAGTACCCTGGATAATGTAGTTTCAGAATATATGGTTTATCTCCGAAACCCTTGGAGGATTTCGATAACAAACTGACAGAGGCTACAACGTCATTCCCTCCTTCCCTCCCACTGGTCCGATTTCAATGATTCATAGCTCATTTAAAAGCCCGAGAAAAGGTAAGCGCAAGAAACAATTTTCGTTGAGTTCAGATTACGAAGTGCTAGATTATGCGATGTTTAAAATATATATTACTATTTTATACTAGCCATTATTGTTGATTTCATGGTTCAAGTGGAGTAACTATTATTTTTCTTCTCTATCCAAAATTACAGTGTGCGTTTTATTATATACTGGCTTAAAAGCTGCCCTATCGAGCAGCATTTAAGCTAGCTCCTTTCGAGGACTCTTGGTTTACCATCATCACAATATCTAGGGAGGGCAGATGCAATAGGCATCAAGAAACTACAGAAGAACTCAAAATTGATCTCTGCATTTAAGCATTGGATGAATGGTTAAGTTTACCTTTTAAAAGTTCTGCTGTCATTTAATTTAAAGACGATTCGATGTACATAGATCATTATTTTTTATTTCATGGCTGACAGAACTGGGGACAATTTATAACATAAAATTAATATAGTTTAAAAGATGGAAAAATAGAAATTAGAATTAGTTATACATTCAATATTTGAAAATTTAGAGAAACATAAAAGTTAAGTAAAACCTATATTATGGAATCTATATGAATAAATGAAAAATTGGATCACAATTATTCAACGAATCCTTGGGTAAAATGCACCAACACTACTTTATAGTAATTTACACATTAATATCTGTATCATATATTATCAAATTCTAGGAGATATCACTCTTCAGGTTTAACTAAAATGAATATTGATTTTTTAAAAGTATATTTCATTAATTAACTGTCTTTCAATAGTGTTCTTTTATTGAATGATTGGTTTAATTTTCAAAAAATAGTTTTTGTTTAGAATATCATCTTATATAGTTCAGAAAAAGTTTTGAAATTTGCATTTCACTTGATCTTCAACAAGTTGGCATCTATTTGTAAAACTTTCCAACTATAACAAACCAATTTATGAATGAAATGTTCATTTAAAATGTTTGTTTCAAATATTTCAAGGAGTGAATATATCTTATTTTTTGCGAAGCGATAGCAAGCTGGCAAGCCTGCTAGTATCTCTCTCTCTCTCTCTCTCTCTATATATATATATATATATATATATATATATATATATATATGTATGTATTAATATTGAGTCTTTGCTTCTTTTCAAGTAAATGTTGTCAGTATTCATGTGTTTATAAGAATGAAAGACTTGTAGTTTACTAGAAATAGTTACTTTAGTCGATATCTACAAGTGTTCAGCTTAAAGAATTCTGTATGAACTAATGGACTGACAAGCAAGAACTCGAGAGAAAAGTTGCTCTGGACAATAAATCAAAGAATAAAATGCAAATCAATCTATTATTTCGACAAGTCACGTTTAAAAAAATGACTAACAATAAAATCAATATATTCGTGTGAGAAAAATAAATACTTTCGTCTGAAATAAATAAAACAGAATCCATTTTTTCGTTGACAATAAACAAAAAAATACATTAGATAAAAAATGATGACGCATTGGTCAGGTGAGGCGAGCATATTCAATGTTAATCGACGAGCGGGAAAATATGACTGGGGGGGGGCATCACATTTCGTTTCTATGGATTCTTAATCAGATCGAAGAGAAAAATCAATTTCGTTTCATGAACTTAGGCAGGACAAGCAGGACAGAAAACGGCATTTCCTCTCATGAGAAAAAGAAAATATGAAACGATAGGAAAGAGAAAAATAGAGAGAGATCAACATCTTTAAAAAAAAGAAAAAAAAAAAAAAGAAGCAGAGAATTTACTAAAAAATAACGTTTGAAGGAATATAAAATTCATTAACTATTTACACACATATATATATATATATATATATATATATATATATATATATATATATATATATATTACAATGAATCATTCATACAAAAAGTAAGTAAATTAATAGAGTTAATGATATGAGATGGCGATTTCACTTCGCTAACTAAATTCTAGAAATGCATTAACTCACTAACGACTCGCTGAATAATATAATCCTTGTTTTTTTTAAATTATAAACTGTATTAGGTCTTCCTTAAATATGCAAGTATTTCTTTCACAGGTTCTTCGGTCATCATCAGGCATGGAAATTATCTTGTTTTTTGGTAAAATTCAGGTAACATCGAAGACGAAAAATATAACGCAAATCGTAATATGTTTTTTTTTTTATGTGTTATTGATAACAGATACAAACTCGTGGAGCGTGCAGTCGCAACACTAGTGTTGAATTTTTTTGAAAATTTAAGTGAGAGCGTTTTTTCCTAATATGGCAGTTTAAGAATATTTTGTTGTAGGAGTTTCTCAGTAAACGTGGCATGAACTAAATAGTTCAATATATAATGTCTCAGTTGTTTTCACGAAAAACTTTTTTTTTTACCAAGCCCTTTTGGCTATACGTTTAGCCATTATCACGAATGAATTATATTTACTGTTAACGGAAGATAGATTGTTGTATGTCCGACGCGTTTTTGTCTTCTTATGGACTTTAGCAAGGTAAATATAAGAATTTCATTTTACAAGTATTTATAAATAGATGTATACCTATCTATCCATCTATCTATCTATCATATATAAATATGTATCATTTCAACCCAAGTAATGCGGTAAAGTGCTAGTACATATGTGGTTGCAGGAAATGAAAGTGAAAGTGAATTAAAAGACTGAGTATGGGGAGGGTCGAGGAAAGGACAAAAAAGGAACAGGGTTCAAGAAGATAGAAGATGGCGATTGACGTTGCATTTAAATTTTTTAAAGAATTTAGATCTACAGGTGGGAAGTGAGAGAAAAGAATATGTTGACGTAGAAGTTGCAGTTAAATTTAGTTATTATCAACAGATGAACGTTGGGACCAAGTTGCCAATCTACTAATACGCATTAATTCTTGTAGTTGGTGACCCTGGGTAAACAAAACTCGTCAGAGCAGTTACCAAAAAATATTGGTTGAACAGACAGAGGGAAGTAACATGTCGGTGGAAAGTGTCATAGGACTCGATGCCTCGTCAGGATCGACTACATCACAAAAAACTTCTCTGGGTTTTGTCAACAATCTTGAGATATACAGCAAGAACACCAGATCAAATATGGGAGAAGCATTCAAGACACAGACGAATGGTATATTTTTAAATGTGTAAGATAGATTCTGACGTGAAATATTATCTGGCACGACACAGACAACCAACATTCCGAGACGAAATAATTGACTCGGTATAGATGCCCTAATTCATGTCTGCGGAAAACTTGAGGCCAAGAACGCGTAGAGTTTTGCTTTCCTGAAGCTTAACATCAGCCATTCTGATGGCAGGCAGAAAAGTGTCCCTGTGGTCTTTAAATGAGAGCAGTTTTTTGTTTTGCCGGCGATGAAATTTATGCCATTTTTATCTTAGTTGACCACTGATTCGGGGCCCTTTATAATAGCATTTGCCAGGTTTACTTTTGGATTTTCTACTGAGACAAGGAAACGGTAAGCTCATCTGCATAAATACCAAGTCAAGAACCGATGACATCGGGGAGATCGTTGAAAAATATCAGAAACAGCGTAGTTCCCAGGATAGAGCCCTGGGGATATTCGCGTAACGCGTGAATAGATCTAGAAGCGACCCCGTTCAATACGACATTCGTTTCAAGATTTTTTAAAAACGATTAGATTAAATCAAATATTCGTCCTGTGGCACCGTAGCCCTGGAGCTGGCATAGAGTGCCATCATACTAAACCGTATCAAACGCCTTCGAGATATCTAGAGCCACAGCCGAGCTTTTTTACCATTCTTATCCAGACTTTGATAGACAAATCCATTGATTACCATTAACACATCGTTGATAGACCTGAAGGGGATCTCAAGAGTTCTTAAAAATATGAACCACGAAAGGCGGACGTTCAAAAAGCTGGAAAGCGTGAAGCAGTGAGTCAGATTTTGTAAAGTTTAGAGAAAAAAACAGGAGCCAGCTCAGAAGCACATTTTTCTTAGGACGACGGCAGAGATCCCGTCACATCTACTTGCTTTAGGGGGATCTAATTTAGGAGTTATGTTTGAAAGAAGTGATTGTGTTATGCGCATGTCATTCAGCAGAGCCTCCGTTCTAGAGGAATCTGGCAGGGTTGCTCCAGATCATTCGAGAGTAAGGTTTGAAGAGAGTTTCTGAGCAAAGCTTTTTACATTATCTACAGTAGATATCGTACTTCAAATTGCTTCAAAGGAAGAATGAATGAAGATTTCCTATTGTTCAGTACACCCTTGTAGAGCCGCCAGTAATCTCTCGAACCGAACTTGTGAGAGGTTATACGTTGTTTCATTCTATCAGAAAACAGTGAATTGGCTTCTTTGAGGACACGCTTGAACACATTACGAACAGTGACAAAGAGACGTCTGTTACAATCTAACCTGCCGCTCTAGTACAGTCGGGAGAAACGATTCCTGTGAGCTATAGCGTCTGAAAGAATAAAGGAGATAATCGTGGTTTCACTTGGTATTTCTTTGCTGAAACAGAAGTTTCGATGTCGGCTTTCACACAGGTGGAGACCTCGGGTGTATTTTTTTAATAGGATGACTAAAAACATCATTTAAGGGACATCGCGAAGGAAGTCCCGAAACGCGCCCCAATCGACGATATTCTGTTGGTAGGAGGTTCGTGACTTATGGGAGAGAGGAAAGAGATATTTACAGACACCATCTCATAAATAAGAATTGCCAAGAGAACAGAGCTGCAAAGCATGACAAGAGTCAAGGGTAGAGGGAAAGAAGCAATCAACTATAGAAGCGTACCCGTTAGGATTATTGTGGAAACACGGGGGAATCTACCACTTGCTTGAGAGTTTGAATTCATGGCCTAGATGCCAGAGGGATCAGTGTCAAATTGATCAGTCTGTCCCATATGGTGGGAATTGATGTCGCTAAAAACAAAGATATTTGAAAACGGGTGTAAAAGCTGGCTTCTCTATCCTCTCAGAAATTCTATAACAGTCCTGAGATGGAAAATAGAGAAGAAGAGATAGCTGACTGAAATTAATAGAGAAAGACGGAGGCACATGTAAGAACAGTCTGGAGACTCAAGAGACAGTTTTCAAATTAGTAGGACATGTTCCCAGACCTAAACACCAACACAATGTTTTGGACACTAGACATTCTCCGAAAGAAATAAATCTGGCTAGGAACCGAGAATTTAGAGGAAGGGTTTGAAGAATTAAGAATATTTTCACAAAGAGTTAGGATGTCTGGAGAGTGTTCCAAGAGGAACGATTTTATACTATAGTCAGGTTATTCTATGTATACTCCTGGGTTTATATAACCCCTTACTACCTACTATATGTCGGGTTACTGGCTACTAAACCACTTCCCCCAACAAGCTTTTTTCCGGTGGGGAGGGTGTACGTGAGGCCAAGCAGGATTAAAAAACAAAATAATAAAAAAACTAAAAAAACGCGCTAAGAAAGAACGACTTAATCCTTTCATAATCGGGAAGCGCACAAGCGAGGAGTATTAGAGTTCACTTAGGCGTGTGGGATCCTAAAATTCGTTAAATTAACCAACTTGAAGAAGGAAAACTTTGATGTGACACCGGCGTTTTAACATCATCCAATGATGTTCACTGTTGTTTTCTTTTTAGCGATGTAATTTTTTTTTTTTTTGGCTAATAAAGACAAAACAGTTATTTTTTATGACTGAAGATAATAAAACAGTTCAATAGAACACAGTATACAGCAATAAGGCGACGGAATACCATGCGCAGAGTAATTGAATTTGTCTCTGGTTCCAGTTGCAATAAGGGATTAAATGGTTTGGATGGAAATACTACAGTAATGGACAATAATATACGATGTTTGTTGTTTTAATTAAAACAGATCATTGAGTTGTTCATTTAAATATTTGTGTGCTTACGAAGCATCATATTTGCTTTTAATGATAAAATTAATTTAAATAATTAAATAATCTATTGTCAAATAAAACAAATCGGGTATTTTCTTAAAGAAAGCATAAATAATATATATATATATATATATATATATATATATATATATATATATATATATATATATATATAAACAAGTTAATAAAATCCTTACGGTAAAAACGGAAAATATTAAAAAGAACTAACATTTGTAAATCATTAAATGAACCCTGATTCTTATGTTTGTATGAAAATCATAAATAACCAAATTTGCTGACAAAAAATTCCTGTTAAACCAAAGGAATGAATTGACCGTAAATTGCCGACACAGTTTATCTTTTGCCTTAAAATATAGTTTATGTTTTTTTTAAATTACGTATTACCAATTATTATAGCCATAATTTATTAGTATATAATGGTCCATCCATTACAGGTAATTACCTTATTTTGTTTATTCAGCTTAAATATTGATATGTATTGCCGTCCAGTTAGTATTACTAATATCTTATATAGATGTTCCAGATTTTTAATTTTATCTACTTTTAAGAAGCTTGCTGAAGCTTGTCTACTATCAACGATACATTTGTCGCTGGTATGTTTTCCATAATCGTCAATGATGATATGCCTATGTCCCAGTTTATCATGAGATGAAATAATAACTCGCCCACCTCCGCCCACTGAATTTACTTTTATATTTAAAATAGATCTGAGATTTAATTGGTTAATGAAGACATACCCACAATTTTAATTCTGACCTGATATTTAATCACCAGTTACTTACTATCATCTGAAGAAGTAGTTATAATATTGAAACATAAAAGCTTTTGTGTAATGATTTCAAAATGTTTTATTATAATCTTTTATTATATATATATATATATATATATATAAGGAATAAAAGCCTAGATTTGATAGATTTTCAAAATAAATTATTATAAATGTTAACATTTCTTACTCCCTTTTATAAATGAGATATTTCTCTTAACTCTAAATGTGGATTATAAATAACAAGGCGAGCAACACTTTCAGAACAAAGGTTGGTTTTATATAAATAACTGTGCAATTTAATTATAAAACATTTTAATATAATCGATTATTTATAAATATCATTAAAAACCAATTGAAAATGGATAATATCTTTTTTTACATTTGATTATTGAAATCGAATATGGAAATAGAGTTTCTCAAATAAAGAAGAACTACTGAGTTGGACAAGACATACAGTGCATATTTACGCACATGTATATCGATGAAAAAAAACAATTTTATATTAATAATTGTAATTTTAACTTTAGTGAACTTTATATATTAGATAACATTTACACAGTTTTACAGTGAAAATAGAATAATCCAGAAGATTAATAATCGCATTTAACAGTAATTGTTTTTTTTTCCCTAGGGTGATTTATGTGTGTGCGCGTGTCAAAATGTATTCAATAAATATGGAAAGAAAGATCTCTAGTGAAAAAAAAAGACATGGCGAATAAATGCATTCATAAAGGATGGAATTTTTTTTTTTTTTAAATTTAAGATTTTTAAACCAAACCGTAGAACAATTTTCTTTCCGCTCATTTCATATAAACTCTGAAGACTTCCCTAGCGAAACATGATTATCACATTTGCTGCCGGCGATGACGCCTCGGTTTCTCATCCCAACATTGTTCTTAAAACAATTGCTGAACAAAAAATAGCATTTTACTAATTTCATTAAAAAAATATGATTTTAATTTACTTGGAATTGTGTTGGGCCACTTCAGTACTTGTTGATTTTCGACTTAATTAACCAAAGTTTGTTTAAATAAATGAATGAAACAAGCCATTGTGATTATAACATTTTAATGTTTTAATTAAGGCCAGACTGCAATTAAAGTAAATCTTTTCTTCTCTGAAGAAGATAGAAAAAATTTCAATAGATTTTTTTTATTTAGGCCATGAGTTAAATTATTTTTTGTGTATTTTTACCTGTAATTCTTTTGGTAGCGCCATTCAGAGAGTTACTTGTTTATTTTCCTGGGCTATGTAAGTCTTCTTCCAACATAACCATTTCAGAAAAGAATTGGAAAAGTGATTGCATCACCGATGCCGGGCAAATGTGAAAACATCGATAAATGGAATAGATTGAATGGAATCAGGCAGCAACATTTAGAAAACTTCAAATATCCAAGTTTTTTTTTTTTGTTTTTTTTTTTTGGCGGAAATATACGTCGAAAGTTTTATCAACATTCATTTTTTAAAAAATAATTTTGTGTACATTCATCCGAGAAAATGATCATAACTCTCCACAACTCTCTTTTCTTTATTTAGTCCAGGGTATGACGATAAACTGCATCAGTCAGCAAGGCTCGGGAAATTGGAGGTTTGCCGGAGTGTGGAATCACCTCTTAATTGCTGTTGTTCCCATGTCCACCCTGGCATGGGTTGGCAGCACCAAATAGTGAATTCTCAAAGAAAACAATATGAAAATATAAAAATAGTTTTTTTTTTATAGTAGAAGTACCAACAATGCATTTTATGTGTATTCGGAGCCTTGTGTTCAAAATATATTTAGTTGATGTCATAAAATTGTATTTCAAATATTTTGATTTCGGTATTAAATAAACAATAGAAGGTGCTATTCCAGCAAATAAAAACAACTGACATGAAAGAACTCTTTTTATGAATTTAATCCATATAATATCCTTTGCTTTCTCTAAATCAAACTGTATTCCATTAATCTAACTTCAACAAAACTACAACATTAAACACACATATCTCTAGTAATTATGTCCACACAAACATACGCACAAAAAGCTGAGTATCATCTACCATTTTATTCAATTGTGAAAGCACAATAACATATATCATATTTTTATTATTTCAAAAGCACCTAACTAAATTTCGGCAGTAAATGACACAAAAAAAGTTGAAATGCCGTTAAACAAACAAAATAGTTTTTTTTTCTTAATTATCTGTGACTTAGCATGAATTCTTGGGAAAATTAGTGAAATGGTTTCCATTCTTCACATGTTCTTCTTCTAGACTGGTAGGAAGATCTGGCTGAACTGTCGATTCGGTCGCGCAGTATAATTATGCATATATTAATGTACCAGCTGTAACCTGCACTTTCCACTTACCTTTTGGGTTCGGCTGGAAATAAACTATGACTTAATAGTCTTAATGACAACTCCTACTTCCAGCGTCCTGGGTAAGACGATGAACTACATCCGACAGCAAGTCCTTTGATCAGGAGGTTTTGAGGAGTTTAGAACTACCTCATAATTGCTGGTGGTCCCAGGTCCACCCTGACCCGAGGTGGTAGCACCTGTTAGGGTCCCAGCTATGGGCAAAGAGTTAACCCCACAAAAGAGGTCAAAACACTATGAAAGTATAAAAAATGGGTTTTAATACGAGCAATACATCTTTTAGAAAATTCTTTAACAACAATAATTAAAAAAAAACAAAAAAAAAAAACATTACCAATAATACATTTTTTGAAAAAAATATTACGAACAATATATTTTCGAACGAAAATATTACCAGCAATACAATTTTGGAAAAAAATATTACCACTAATACATTTCTGAAAAAATTTTACCAACAATATATTTTTGAAAAAGAAATTATTACCAGCAATAAAAATCTTGTCGGCATTAAATAATCCATTGAGGTTTAGATGCCGTAAAACAAAGGAAACCAAACAAAGAGAACCAGACAGTAAAAGTCCTCTTCAACGTTGGCTAGTCTCTGCGAAGCTCCTTTGATATCTTCAATGTGAGTAATTGATTCTCATTCAATAATTTATATATATATATATATATATATATATATATATATATATATATATATATATATATATCATGCTTTTAAATTCCTTGAGAAACATAGGGCCGCAAGATATCTTTGCGGTTTCTATAACAAGCCAGTTTTTTTAAGTGGGTAGGTTGTTAGCACAACCCTTAACCTGAAGGTTCAGGATTATGAATTCAGAGCTGTCCTTCCCTAGACCAGTTGCTATCCAAGGCTATAGAACCCCGGCTGTCTTACTATTTACCCATAGATTGGGGGGTAGAAGAAGAGGATTTATACGCACGTAAGTGAATGTAATAGATTCGATGAGAATTCGAACTCGGCCTCCGATTCCTCAATCCGAGCCGCTATCCATTCAATAATTTAGTTTTTCTATTTTTCTGCATTCATTAGATCCATTACAGTACACCAGTTTCAACATATATTATGGAAAATGGTTTTATTCGATTCCAGAGACCTTAATCTAATATTAGTTTCATCTGCATAATAAATTCAGACTTCAGTTTTTGTAATAAATCCTTTAACAAAACATGTTGAAAATATCTCAAAGTTTAAATCGGGTTTTGTTTTAACGTCTAAATTAATCGCTTAAAATTGACAAAAATTGTTTAAAGCATATTCGAGTTATTGAGGTTTGTGTGATTTGCATAATAACTTCAGACGGACTGTACTTTGATCGCGAAAATCTGAGTGAATTGCTCAGTGAATAAGTAAATATCCGATTCAAAAGGTCGAATGAGAGTTCCGGATTCTCGGAAATTTGCAGGGGGTCTCAGAAAATATTTGCATATATTGAAAACGCACTCAGATATTCTTCTAGAATTATATATCGTTCATACATCATATATTTAAGATGCATTGCAAAATATTTCATATATTTAAGACGCACTCTTTGAGTACATCTTAAAACTCCATGCAGAAAACCGGAGTAAATGACAAAAAATGTTGCAAATAAAGAATATTTATCGCAATATTTTTACCAAGATTTCCTAAAAGGACATATTTCAAAAATAAGTTAATTCATAAGCGAATAAGTCTTCCATAAGATTCCACCAAATTCAACAGTTATATGATTTTGCAAGAGTCTCCAAATAACTGCACTTTTTACCATAAAAACGCTAAATTTTCCACATTCATCTTTAACCCACGGGCTGAAACAAGAAAACAAGATTTTTAATCAAGATTTCAAACATGTTAGAAAGGATTTAAAAACATTAATATAATAATCAAAAGTACTTTGGATTTTCCTCTTAATAATAACATAAACATTTTGACTATAAAACTTTGTTTTTATAAATTTTGGGGTATTTTTCATCATGCACTTTTTTTTAGAAAATCTTTAGAGGTACCAAAGTAAAATACAGAAAAGGAAACTCGTTTTTATTGGTGTGAAAAGTTCAGCTTTTAATTGGGAAATAAAAAATTGTATTTCCTACGCATGCTCATAGATGATGTACTGTTTCTATTATCACCTTTAGATTAAACTATGTTATTTGAAAGTATTAATAAAATTATTTTCTAAGGCTAAATCTTGCAAGTAAAGAAAGTTTCAGCAATATTATTTTTATTTTAAAAATATCTAAAGCTCACAAAATTATTTTTACTGTCTGGTTTGTTTGTGAAAGGTCGTCAAGGATCATTTCTCTTGCGTTTGGCTTCTGGACAAATGTCCTTTGTCTGCAGCTCATGTTTACTGGACGAATAATCCAGTGACCCATTGATTATATTTATTCGGGGTGGTTGTATTTTTGTCCCGTTTAACGCTTCTGCTCATTATTAAGGGGTCAGTCATGATTCGCACGATCTATTTCCGGCATGGGTGATGGTGAAGGAGCCATTTGCGGAGATCTGGGGTGATGAATGACAAAGAGGGAAAAATGTTCGTGAGAAGAGAGAGGAAAAGAAAAGAAAAGAAAATTACAGCTGAATAAGGACAATATAGGAAATCTGCAAAAGAAATGCATAAACTAAAATAAGGAAGGTTGATTGATTGAAAGAAAGAAAGAAAGAAAGAAAGAAAGAAAGAAAGAAAGAAATTTTGGTAAAAGGAAACAAGATATAGTGTAGAAACCAATAAAGAAGGATGTATAAAAACAAAGATCGAAAGAAAGAAAGAAGAAATGAAAGAAAGAAATAAAGGACTAGAAAGAAAGAAAGAAAGAAAGAATGAATGAATGAAAAAGGAAAGAAGAAAAGAAAAGGAAGAGAGAAATCAAAGAAGAAAGAAAAAAAGAACTGAAAAGAAATAAAGAAATAAAGAACGAATGAAAGAAAGAATGATAAAAGGAAAGAAGAAAAAAAGAGAAAAATGAAAGAAGAAAAAATAAAGGTGTCAATAGAGAAAAATAAAGAAAGAAAGAAGGAAAGATGAAAAGAAAGAAAGAAGAAAGGAATAAAGGACTGAAAAGAGAAAAATAAAGAAAGAAAGAAAGAAAGAAGAAAAGATGAAAAGAAAAGAAAGAAAGAAAGAAAGAAAAAAGTAAGAAAGAAAGAGAGAAATTAAAGAATAAAGAAATAACGGATTAAAAAGAAAGAAAGAAAGAAAGAAAGAAAGAATGAATGAAATAAAAGAAGCAAAGAAAAAAGGAAATTGTTCAATGTTCCGATTATTTTCAACAATAGTTGGACATTTTTCAGGAATGAAAGTTGAGACAGCCAGTAGATGGTTTATGTTCTAAATGTTTGGGATTACCAAATGACTATAGGATCTCACGCAATGGTGCCTAAAAAGGTTATAGGGTCATGTGACTGTACATTAATCTTTTTTTCTAAGGTTGGCGCTGGTTGTCAGTTTCATTTCTGGAAGGCATGACCGAGAAGTGCAACAATTTGGAAATATTTTGTAAGCACCAAATCCTTTTGCTAAGCAACTTGAATCAAACCCTCTGCCACCAGAATAAACCTCGGAAAAAATTGAAGCGATGGTTGTCAGCGAATTGGGAAACCAAATCAAAAGGAAACCATCGCAGTAACAAGATGCAAAAATCTGTCTGAAGACATGATTGTAATCGACTGAAGATCTTGGTTGGCATGAAACTCCGGGTAACTGTTATAGATCGGCATATCTAGATGGACTGTTGCATAATGTTGTTATCATATATATATATATATACATATATATACATATATGTGTGTGTGTCTGCGTATTTTTGTGTGTGTATGCATGTTTGTGTGTGTGTGTGTGTGTGTGTAATTAATGTGTAATAAATTGTCACTTAACTGAGTGGAGTTATTCCTGTCATGTCGACTTCGAAGTTTATGAGCGCATTGTTGTAATGCCTTCACTCTTCATGGCTATTGACTTCTCAAACTTTACATATTTATGTATAATTTGGTGTAAATTTATAACTTTGTGTAAGTGTTTGTTTTGTTTTTTTTTTTTGTTGTCGTTTTTTTGTTTTTTTTCATTTACTGGCTGTTGTATTATCATTTTTAACTGTAATAACAACGGAAAAACAGCAATTTTGGCACCTAATATACTTACATTTAATACTATATATATATACATATATATACATATATATATATATATATATATATAGAGAGAGAGAGAGAGAGTGATAGATAGATAGATAGATAGATAGATAGATAGATAGATAGATAGATAGATAGATAGATAGATGCGTGTGTATGTATATGTGTCTATGTACATATTAATTTATCCATTTTTATACGGCTAATCAACGCTATGGAGATTATTAAAATCTAGGAAATATATTTAGATTTAGATTTTTTTTGGAACTAATAATGGTTTAGTGATACAGGTTTTACTAATTAGCCAATAGTTTGAGCGAGAAGAGGTGGATTCATACCATTCCCAAGGGCTTTGCGCGTAAGTGAATATAACGAACCCAATTGAATTGGAACTCGGCACATCGATTAACATTTCCATTACACTGATATTGTTGAACTTCGATGATCGTATGGGAACAGTTGTTTCAAGTTGATATGGATGGATATATATATATATATATATATATATATATATATATATATATATATGTCATTACATATACATATATATATATATATATATATATATATATATATAGTTTTAAAAACAAGAATGTATTGATTTTAATTTTAAAAGTCTCTAAGGCCCTTTCAACCAACATCTCACCAGGAGACAATACCAAAGGCTTTATGGTCTTCCTAAAGTTCATAAGAAGGACGTTCCATTGAGACCAATACTTTCAATGATTGGTTCATCCCAACATTCTTTTGGCTCAATGGCTTCTGCAGGTCATACAACCGGTTCAAACATTTTTTGCTAAACATTGTATACCTGATTCTTTCTGCGTTTGTTGAACGCTTACAGGCCATACAATCTGCCCTGATACTGATTTTATGTGTTCTTTTGATGTGTCCAGTCTGTTTACCAACGTACCATTAAAGGAAACTATTAATATCTGTGCAGACTTTTTTATACGAAGGTAACATTGCTCCACCTTCTTTCCTAAGGATATATTTATAGAACTTATGATACTATGTACCAGTTCAGTGGAGTTTAGTTTTGATAATGTTATTTATAGTCAAGTGGATGGGGTCCAGATGGGCAGTCCCTGGCCCCTGCATTGGCTGATATTTTTGTGGGCTACTACGATGTTACTTTTTGGCAAAGTGTCTAAAACCGTTTGTTTATGTCAGGTATGTCGATGACACTTTTGCAACCTTTTTCTAACGAAAGTGAGGCTGTTGAGTTCTTTAATGAGCTCATTTCATTACACAATGGTTTGTCCTTCACTATGGAAGGGGAAAAGGACAACTGTCTGCCTTTTTTGGACGTTTTTGTTGAGCGCAGTAGAGGTGGTTTTCTGACAACATCTATCGTAAACCCACCTTTACGGGTCTCCATTTGAATTGGTGTTAATTTGCTCCTGCATCAAGGAAAATCAATCTTGTTAAAACCTTGGTGTATAGCGCGCTTAAAATTTGTTCTCCTATTACATTGGACCCTGAATTTGAAAACATTAGGGAGATTTTCCTCGGTAACGGCTATCCGGAGGCCCTTATTGATTATATTATTAGTAAGAAGACTAAGGAATTTCATTCCCCTAAAGTCCATGGGCCTTCTAAATGTCCGGTGTATTTGAAGATTCCCCGGATTGGGGATAGTGGTCAGGGCTTAATTAAGCAGGTTAGCAAGTCGGTTTCCGGTTGTTTCCCATCAGTTGCTTTACGTAGCATTTTTCGAACTAGGTCTGTGTTTCCGTCTTTTCGCAAGGATGTATTGCCCTACATCAAATTGAGTAATTTAGTATATGAGTTTAATTGCCAGTGTGCTGCTGGTTATGTGGGGCGTACAACATTGCATTTGGAAACTAGAATCAATCAGCATGTACCTTCAAAAATACGACTTGGTAAGATAGATAAAATATGCTATCTTCCCCCATGAATATGGAATCGGCTATTGCTCAACATTTAGTTGAGAATATAGCCTACGCCAAGTCGTATAAAAAAAAAGAGTGGTTTAAAATTATTCATACAGTCGATTCCAACAATCATTTGAAGATTTTTGAATCGGTCTGCATAGGATTAAAAAAACCTTCTCTGTCGGCAGAAAGAATTTGTAAAATCTTTTTTTAATCTGTTGGGGATATTTTATTTTAACTGTCCCTCGCTAATTTATTTACACAATTGTTTCCCTCCCTCGTTACAAGTATATACACTTGTTTGTTAATTTAGTGTGTCCCCCCTCCACTTTTTTTTGCTCTTCATTGTCGTTATTATTCTTTTCGTTGATTAATTATCCAACGATTGTCTCCTGATGAGATGTTGGTTGAAAGGGCCCTTAAAAGACTTTTAAAATTAAAATTCCAAGGTTGGAATAAAAACTATTTAGTCTGCCCAAAAATTATATATATATATCTCTCTATATATATATATATATATATATATATATATATATTTGTACGTACACATGTGTGTGTGTCTGTGTTTTGTAGAATTAATACAATATAAACGTTTCCCACTTAGCTGATTGTTGTTATTCTTCAACATCACGAAACAAAGAGTTTCGTGTTTTATATATATATATATATAAATGTGTGTGTGTGTGTGTGTGTGTGTGTGTGTGTGTGTGTGTGTCGTGTGTGTGTGTAATATATATATATATATATATATATATATATATATATATATATATATATATATATATATGAATCTCTATATGTGTGTGTGTGTGCATTTATGCATATAAATATGCAAATGTTGTTTAAAGATAGTAATTTATTAAAACAACAGGCATTTTGCCCTGACTGCGATTAATTTTACTGCTCGTTTGAAATTACTGACAATCTTCCTAGATAAGGGAGATAACTGTCAATATTGTCACCTAAGCGATGTTTCAATGTCTTTTTTTTAAATATTTGTCATAATTATACAGGTTATTTTAATTGTGTAAACATAGTTCATCGTCTATGAAGTTTTTTTTTTTTTAAAGTGAAATTATTCTCCAAATGATCTATAATGAGTAGCCCTATTAGAGAAGTCATTTTTGATAGTCCGATAGAATTTCCTTTTTTATGGGATACAGGTTCGATTTCAGTCAAAGGAATTAATCATTCTTTAGTTGGTCTTCTCAATCCTTTTTATTAGTCTCACTTCTTTACGAAAATATAAAAAAATAGCGATTTCAACTCAGATACGTGGACAGACTAAAAATAAATTGTGTTGTAATTAAAGAATAACATGTGACAAAATATCTATTCATATATATATATATATATATATATATATATTAAATAATAAAAAAAAAGTTTGTCTATGTATTTAAGTAAGTTCCTTTCATATTGTCTGATAAGCTTAATAATGTTATCATTGAAAGATAAAAGTGTCACCATATTATACATATTGAGAAAATAAACAATGAAATCTCCATAAATATTCTTAAATGCCTATAATTGATAACAGAAGCTATTGGTTTATAAATTACGGCTCCCCATATATCTTAATACTTTCGTTTTTCGCCCTCGCGTGGTATATATATATCATATATATATATATATATATTTTCGCTTCCTCTCTATATATATATATATATATTTATTGTTGCTTTATAATATTTTCCAATGTAACAAACATGACTATCATTATTGTTTTGTCCGTATATATTTTTATATATTGAAATGTAATTGTCCTCTTTGATAATTCCTGAAGGTGTAAGCTGAAAGCTTAGATAAATTAAAACATCTATTTCAATATGATGATTACTAAAAAAATAAATAGCCAAAAAATGGCGGTCGACTCTATATTATTTAATGAAACATGCATTAATGAAAAATTGCTGCCTAACTACACACGTGAATATATATATATATATATATATATATATATATATATATATATATATATATATATATATATATATATATATATATACAATAAATCGAAAGACAAAATCGAATTCCAGCTACGTTCAACAAAAAAAAGCAAAGAAAAAAAACACAATAAACTCGTAGTACATGAAAATCAAACAGAAATAAACAGTGAAACAAACCGATAAATTCAGCCAAAAAATAAAGTGAAAAAAAGAAACTAACAAAGAATGACCTTTCACACACCCGCTTTAACCTTTTACTTAAAGGAGGAGCGTTATTTATTTAGGACATTGTGCAATTTGATGCGTTATTTTTTTTCTGTGTATGGATTTTATGGAAAAAATATTTAAGAATGCTGAAAAACTAAATATAAAAATTAATTAAATTTTCCTTGTTCTCAGCCATTTAATGAGAAATATTTAAAAGAAAGTCTATTTTCTCAGTTGACATATACTTTTTATATATATATATATATATATATATATATATATATATATATATATATATGTATGTATATTTGGAGAATGTCCGTATATAATATATATATTTAATCTACGCTGGTAAATTGTTCAAATCACATATCTAGGATTATATTTTCCATCCCACAAAAAGTTTAATATATAAAAAAATCACTAAACACTAATTGAGTTTATTTTTCGTAGGTTTTCCACCAAATTTTAACGATCTTGTTACCATTTGTTTAAGAATCAGTGATAAACCGTTTGAGTTATTCAGTTAAAAGAGAAGAGAATAAAATCGTTCCATTTTGTCACAGATCGCAACTTAGATAATGGTGTCTTTTAAATTTCAGGCTTCTGTTAATGGTTTCATTCATACTTTAGCACGTTGTATTGTTGAAGAACCAATAGTAGAACAGAATATATTTTTGGTTCTAGGAACATTCGTCACAAATTATTTTTGCTCATAGTAAGAAAAATGTTATACAAACCTCGGAATTTTTTTCGCCTTAGAAAATATTTTTTAATGATTTTGCCGTACAACGGTTCAAAGCTTTTTTTTTTAATAACAATTTAGGTTACACTGTTACACCCATTGTTACATATATTTAAATATATTTTAATAAGCGAAGTATAGGATCAAATCCAGTTCAATGCAAAAAACAAATCTATTATTTATGAATCATTGTTGAATTTGGATTTTAAATCAATTCTTTTTAAATATTCTATATTTTCGTCTTATTTTTAAAATAAATGTTTACTATTTAATTTCTTTTATGATGTTTGACCCTGTAAAAAAGACATCCATATAGAGGTTAACAAACAGGAATTTATGTTCTCGAGACGTCTCATGTCAAAAAAAAATAATTTTCGAACAGAAAATTTGATGATGAATAAAAAGGTTATCGAACAAAATTTCGGTTCTCCGAACAACATTGCCGAACCGATTATAGAATGGAATCGTTTCTTTCTTATTATTTTAACATATATTTTTTTTTGTTTTTTTATATTACTGTCACTTTTTTTTCTCTACATGGATTCCTATTGGAAAATAAAAGTGTTAAAATACATACACACATATATCTGAATCAATTTAACGGAAGTCAATTTGTGTATTCTATTTCAAAGATGGGATGTGTGGGTGTAATTGATAGCTGATCTAAATGAAAATATCTTTTTTTTTCTTCTTAAAATGAAAAAAAGAAATAAAGAATACCAGTCAGAAAGAGAGCCAGAGATACAACATTAAAGATCGGAAAATCCAATGAAGAAAGGCAATTTTTCCCCGAAGTAGGTTGCTAATTCTTTCTGGAAGAAAGGTTGCCATCCAGGGCTATAGAACCTGGTCTTTACGAATTTATCCATAAAAGGGGATGGGAGAAGAAAAAGCAACAAAGAAAAAAACTAAATATTTAAAACGAAAAAAAAAAAAAAATTTAAATATAGAAAACTTTAAAAAATATTATCTTTAATAGTAAGTCAGGTTAATTCATTAAGGTCAAATTAGGCATAACTTATCTATGTAGAATAACAAAATAAACAGCATCTTACCGGTGTTAAGGTCCCAGCTAGCGTCCAGCTGGCAGATAAAAATAAAGCAGGTTGTAACTTAATACAAAACCCTGCAAACTAAAAGATAAATCAAGCTGGTGTTTATATAGAAATACACTCCACTCAGGTACCAGCAGCCAATCACAGCCTAAACAATGGACTATCCCACTTTTAGCACAATGAGATGCTCCCTGGCAACATAAATAGCTCTCTTTCTAAAGGTTGGATTATTGTTCATCTAGTTTCAACGGAGATTATAGTGTGGAACAATTATTATTATTATTATTTTTATTATTATTATTGTGAACAGGATTACGAGGGTAACCTGTGAAAGGAATAACCCATTAGATTTCGAATCCTGTTCACAGCGCCATGTAGAAAAAAATCACGTGGTAGAGATAAACACTCCGTTGTTAACTTAGGCAAGAAAATCCGTTGTTAACTGGGGCAAGAAATTGCTCTTTTAGTCGTCATAAAGGGTCTTTTTTTTTTCTTTTTGTCTTCCATTGACATTGCTGATGCTAAAACTCAGGACAGTGAATCTTTGCAATTTGGCTAAAGCATTTCAGTGATATAGAATAAAATTACGAGATCTGCTGAGGAAAGTTGGTTGCCTGTAAAATGCTAGAAAATTTTTTATCTCCAGAATCTACCTTAACAAATTTACAAGTCCATTTTTAATATTGGCGACATTTGTGGTGGTACTTCTTATTATTCAGAGATTCTTAATAAAAATACAAAGAAGAATCTGCAATGTTATCCATCCTGATCTAGTATCTCGGCTTCAAACACTTCAAAATCCGTAAAGTAGCTTTCCTTTTTGATTTAATCAGTACCAGATTAGTAGGTAGTTTTCATCATTTTAAAATTGAAATAATTAGAATTAGACTCAGCAGGTTTTATGATGAATAGTTTTTCTCGCAAACTTCAATTGCTTGTGGATAGATTCATCTTCTTGTCCTTTCAATTGTGATCTTCAAAAGGGGTAAATGCAATGTCAACTGTTATCTTCTTTTAATGTTGTCCTTTATTGTGCCATTTTAATTAGTTTTCCCATATTCTTTCATCCACGCTTAAACCCTTTGCGTCTTAATGGCATAATCACCTTGTTTGGGTTGAATTGATTTTTAAAAAACTATGTATCTAAGGAGAAAGCAGATCCCATTTTTAGTCATTAATTACTAATCTATTAGATATAATTATAAATGGTCAAGTCCCAAAAGACGTTGAGTTCATTGGTCCCTTTCACATTTGTTCAGGTTGATGTTTATAAATCTTCAGCAGGTAAGCACACTAATAATATTGACATATGTTCCAAATAAATATACTGTCTAAACTATCATATTGATCTTTATATTCGTTCGACAGGATTGAACAACTGCAGTAATTTATTGATTCATTGATTGATCTGTTTTCACAACTTATCAACACTTTGCAGGCTATTTACAGCCAGAAAATATTTTAGCTAATAAAAATTATTTTTTATCAGAATAATGTTTTAGTCATACAAGAATAGATGGATTCTACCTTTCTCAAGCTTATTTTAGCGTCAATGAATATAACTAACCCGACTACAATTGGAAACCTGGTTTCCGATTAACAATTCTGAGTCATTATTCATTACACCACCTGCACATCTCAGCTTTCAAACACATGGGTTATCCATCCCAGGTTTGTAATCGTAATAGGAACCGGACATCAAGTAGGTCAATAGTTTCAATATGTTGTTTATATAAAACTATATAATTTTGACAGGTAGTATGCGCATTCCTATATTTAAAAACTCACATGTAAAAAACTCAGTAATAGCAAAGACTGAATTAAAAATATGCCGTCATTTTTCCAGGAGTTATATCTATTCTATAATATAAAAGAATATGATTTTATGCATTTATCAGTCACGCAGACTGGCCTTCCTTCTTAGTATTGAGATATCCAATTTTTAGATGATAATGGTGATTACGTCAATAAACAAAAACAGATTCATGGTGCCATAGCAAAGGAATATCTTAATAAGCAAAGCGAACAGCTTGCAAAATTTGTTGTCTTTGATACCTTTACCAGAACTTTCTAACATGGACAAATGATAAAAAAAAAATATACATTACTCATGAAGAAAATGTAACCAAATGCAATTAGAAATTAATCAAACATGGCGACATGTTTTGGTTCTAAGTGTAAGTACCAATTAATTGCTTTTTTGGTGAATTAAAAAGGAAAGTCTTCTTACATTAAACAATAGAATAAATTGTTTAAATTAAATCCTACAGGTGCAAAAAAAAATGACCGTTATGTTTGGGGAGACATAAGTCCTGTTAGTTTTATATATTTATTTTAATAATATTTATTTATTTTAATAATATATAAATATATATTTATTTTTAATAATATTAAAAGAAGACTTCTTTTGCAGGTGGCAATTGATTTAAGAGTAGAAAAACTTTGGTTTTCCCCATGTAACCGGTTTTTTTTGAAAAAAAAAATTTTTTCAAATCCTTGAACTTAGGCGGACAAGCAGGACAGAAACGGCATTTCCTCTCATGAGAAAAAGAAATATGAAACGATAGGAAGAGAAAAAAATAGAGAGAGATCACCATCTTTAAAAAAGAAAAAAGAGAAAAGAAGCAGAGAATTTACTAAAATAACGTTTGAAGGAATATAAAATTCCATTAACTATTTACACACACATATATATATATATATATATATATATATATATATATATATATATATATATATATATATTAATGAATCATTCATACAAAAGTAAGTAAATTAATAGAGTTAATGATATGAGATGGCGATTTCACTTCGCTAACTAAATTCTAGAAATGCATTAACTCACTAACGACTCGCTGAATAATATAATCCTTTGTTTTTTTTAAATTATAAAGCCTTAATAGGTCTTCCTTAAATATGCAAGTACTTTTCGACAGGTTCTTCCGGTCATCATCAGCATGAAATTATCTTGTTTTTGGTAAAATTCAGGTAATATCGAAGACGAAAAAATATAACGCAAATCGTAATATGTTTTTTTTTTTAATGTGTTATTGATAACAGATACAAACTCGTGGAGCGTGCAGTCATAACACTAGTGTTGAATTTTTGAAAATTTAAGGAGAGTTTTTCCTAATATGGCAGTTTAAGAATATTTTGTTGTAGGAGTTTCGCAAGTAAACGTGGCATGAACTAAATAGTTCAATATATAATGTCTCAGTTGTTTTCTGAAAACTTTTTTTTACCAAGCCCTTTTTGGCTATACGTTTAGCCATTATCACGAATGAATTATATTTACTGTTAACGGAAGATAGATTGTTGTATGTCCGACGCGTTTTGTCTTCTTATGACTTTAGCAAGGTAAATATAAAAGAATTTCATTTTACAAATTTATAAATAGTGTATACCCATTATCCATCTATCTATCTATCATATATAAATATATGTATCATTTCAACCCAAGTAATGCGGTAAAGGTTAGTACATATGTGGTTGAATGAAATGAAAGTGGAATTAAAAAAGACTAGTATGGGGAGGGTCGAGGAAAAGACAAAAAAGGAACAGGGTTCAAGAAGATAGAAGATGGCGATTGACGTTGCCTTTAAATTTTAAAAGAATTTAGATCTACAGGTGGGAAGTGAGAGAAAAAAATATGCTGACGTAGAAGTTTGCAGTTAAATTTAGTTATTTCCAACAGATGAACATTTGGGACCAAGCTGCCAATCTACTAATACGCATTAATTCTTGTGGTTGGTGACCCTGGGTAAACAAAACTCGTCAGGAACAGTTTTACCAAAAATATTGTTGAACAGACAGAGGAAGTAACATGTCGGTGGGAAAGTGTCATAGGACTCGATGCCTCGTCAGGATCGACTACATCACAAAAACTTCTCTGGGTTTTGTCAACAATACCAGATATACAGCAAGAACACCAGATCAAATATGGGAGAAGCATTCAAGACACAGACGAATGGTATATTTTAAATGTGTAAGATAGATTCTGACGTGAAATATTATCTGGCACGACACAGACAACAACATTCCGAGACGAAATAATTGACTCGGTATAGATGCCCTAATTCATGTCTGCCAGCGGAAAACTTGAGGCCAAGAACGCGTAGAGTTTTTGCTTTCCTGAAGCTTAACATGGCCATTCTGATGGCAGGCAGAAAAAAAGTGTCCTGTGGTCTTTAAATGAGAGCAGTTTTGTTTTGCCGGCGATGAAATTTACAAGCCATTTTTATCTTAGTTGACCACTGATTCGGGGCCCTTTTATAATAGCATTTGCCAGGTTTACTTTGGATTTTCACTGGAGACAAGAAACGGTAAAGCTCATCTGCATAAATACCAAGTCAAGAACTGATGACATCAGGGAGATCGTTGAAAAATATCAAAACAGCGTAGTTCCCAGGACAGAGCCTGGGGATATTCGCGTAACGCGTGAATAGATCTAGAAGCGACCCCGTTCAATACGACATTCGTTTCCCCAAGATTTTTAAAACGATTAGATTAATCAAATATTCATCCCAGGCACCGTAGCCCTGAGCTGGCATAGAGTGCCATATACTAAACCGTATCAAACGCCTTCGAGATATCTGGGAGCCACAGCCGAGCTTTACCATTCTTATCCAGACTTTGATAGACAAATCCATTGATTACCATTAACACATCGTTGATAGACCTGAGGGGATCAAGAGTTCTTAAAAATATGAACCACGAAAGGCGGACGTTCAAAGCTGGAAAGCGTGAAGCAGTGAGTCAGATTTTGTAAAAGTTTAGAGAAACAGGAGCCAGCCTGTAGCACATTTCTTGGGATTACGGCAGAGATCATCACATCTACTTGCTTTTAGGGATCTAATTTAGAGTTATGTTTGAAAGAAGTGATTGTGTTATGCGCATGTCATTCAGCAGAGCCTCCGTTCTAGAGTGAATCTGGCAGGGTTGCTCCAGATCATTCAGAGTAAGGTTTGAAGAGAGTTCTTGTTAAAGCTTTTACATTATCTACAGTAGACATATCGTACTTCAAATTGCTTCAAAGGAAGAATGAATGAAGATTTCTATTGTTCAGTAATACACCTTGTAGAGCCGCCAGTAATCCTCTCGAACCGAACTTGTGGAGAGGTTATACGTTGTTTATTCTATCAGAAAACAGTGAATTGGCTTCTTTGAGGACACGCTTGAACACATTACGAACAGTGACAAAGAGACGTCTGTTACAATCAACCTGCGCTCTAGTACAGTCGTGGGAGAAACGATTCCTAATGAGCTATAGCGTCTGAAGAATGAAAGGAGATAATCGTGGTTTCACTTGGTATTTCTTTTGCTGAAACAAGTTTCGATGTCGCTTTCACACAGGTGGAGACCTCAGGTGTATTTTTTAATAGGATGACTAAAAACATCATTTGGCGGACATCGCGAAGGAAGTCCCGAAACGCCCAATCGACGATATTCTGTTGGTAGGGGAGGTTCGTGACTTATAGGAGAGAGGAGAGATATTTACAGACACCATCTCATAATAAGAATTCACAAGAGAACAGAGCTGCAAAGCATGACAAGAGTCAAGGGTAGAGGAAAGAAGCAATCAACTATAGAAGTACCCGTTAGGATTATTGTGGAAACACGTGGAATTCTACCACTTGCTTGAGAGTTTGAATTCATGGCCTAGATGCCAGAGGATCAGTGTCAAATTGATCAGTCTGTCCCATATGGTGGGGAATTGATGTCGCTAAAAACAAAAAAGATATTTGAAAACGGGTCTAGAAAGCTGGCTTTTCTATCCTCAAAATTCTGAACAGTCCCAGATGGAAAATAGAGAAGAAGAGATAGCTGACTGAAATTAATAGAGAAAGACGGTGGAGGCACATGTAAGAACAGTCTGGAGACTCAAGAGACCAGTTTTCAAATTAGTAGGACATGTTCCCAGACCTAAACACCAACACAATGTTTGGACTAGACATTCTCCGAAAGAAATAAATCTGGCAGAACCGAGAATTTAGAGGAAGGTTTGAAGAATTAAGAAGATTTTCACAAAGAGTTAGGATGTCTGGAGAGTGTTCCAAGAGGAACGATTTTATACTATAGTCAGGTTATTCTATGTATACTCCTGGGTTTATATAACCCCTTACTACCTACTATATGTCGGGTTACTGGCTACTAAACCACTTCCCCCAACAAGCTTTTTCCGGTGGGGAGGGTGTACGAGGCCAAGCAGGATTAAAACAAAAATAATAAAAAAAGCTAAAAACACGCTAAGAAAGAACGACTTAATCCTTTCATAATCAGGGAAGCGCACAAGCGAGGGAGTATTGAGTTCACTAGGGCGTGTGGGGATCCCTAAATCTTCGTTAAATTAACCAACAGAAGAAGGAAAACTTTGATGTGACACTGCGTTTTTAACATCATCCAATGATGTTCACTGCTGTTTTCTTTTAGCTATGTAATTTTTTTTTTTTGGCTAAAAAGACAAAACAGTTATTTTTTGGTGACTGAAGATAAAAAACAGTTCAATAGAACACAGTATACAGCAATAAAGGCGACGGAATACCATACGCAGAGTAATTGAATTTGTCTCTGGTTCCAGTTGCAATAAGGGATTAAATGGTTTGGATGCGATACTACAGTAATGGACAATAATATACGATGTTTGTTGTTTTAATTAAAACAGACTCATTGAGTTGTTCATTTAAATATTTGTGTGCTTACAGCTATCATATTTGCTTTTAATGATAAAATTAATTTAAATAATTAAATAATCTATTGTCAAATAAAACAAATCAGGTATTTCTTAAAAGCATAAATAATATATATATATATATATATATATATATATATATATATATATATATATATATAGAACAAGTTAATAAAATCCTTACAGTAAAACAGAAAATATTAAAAAGAACTAACATTTGTAAATCATTAAATGAACCTGATTCTTATGTTTGTATGAAAATCATAAATAACCAAATTTGCTGACAAAAATCCCTGTTAAACCAAAGGAATGAATTGAATGTAAATTGCCGACACAGTTTATCTTTTGCCTTAAAATATAGTTTATGTTTTTTAAATTATGTACCAATTATTATAGCCATAATTTTTTAGTATATAATGGTCCATCCATTGCAGGTAATTACCTTATTTGTTTATTCAGCTTAAATATTGATATGTATTGCCGTCCAGTTAGTATTACTAATATCTTATATATAGATGTTCCAGATTTTTTAATTTTATCTACTTTTAAGAAGCTTTGTTGAAGCTTGTCTACTATCAACATTATATTTTAGTCGCTAGTATGTTTTTCCATAAATCGTCAATGATGATATGCCTATGTCCCAGTTTATCATTGAGATGAATAATAACTCGCCCACCTCCATACTGAATTTACTTTTATATTTAAAATAGATCTGAGATTTAATTGGTTAATGAAGACATACCCACAATTTTAATTTCTGACCTGATATTTTAATCACCAGTTACTTTAACATCATCTGAAGAAGAAGGTAAATGTTGAATATAAAAGCTTTTTGTGTAATGATTTCAAAATGTTTTATTATAATCTTTTTATTATATATATATATATATATATATATAAGGAATAAAAGAAATTTGATAGATTTTCAAAAATAAATTATTATAAATGTTAACATTCTACTCCTTTTTATAAATGAGATATTTCTCTTAACTCTAAATGTGGATTATAAATAACAAGGCGAGCAGCAACACTTTCAGAACACAAAGGTTGGTTTATAAAATAACTATTGCAATTTAATTTAAAAACATTTTAATATAATCGATTATTTATAAATATGTTTGAAACCAATTGAAATGGATAATATCTTTTTTTACATTTGATTATTGAAATCGAATATGGAAATAGAAGTTTCTCAAATAAAGAAGAACTACTGAGTTGGACAAGACATACAGTGCATATTTACGCACATGTATATCGATGAAAAAAAAACAATTTTATATATTAATAATTGTAATTTTAACTTAGTGAACTTATATATTAGATAACATTTACACAGTTTTACAGTGAAAATAGAATAATCAGAAGATTAATAATCGCATTTAACAGTAATTGTTTTTTCCCCTAGGGTGATTTATGTGTGTGCGCGTGTCAAAATGTATTCAATAAATATGGAAGAAAGATCTCTAGTGAAAAAAAAAAAGACATGGCGAATAAATGCATTCATAAAGGATGGAATTTTTTTTTTTTAAATTTAAGATTTTTAAAACCAAACCGTAGAACAATTTTCTTTTCCGCTCATTTTCATATAAACTCTGAAGACTTCCTAGCGAAACATGATTATCACATTTGCTGCGGCATTGACGCCTCGGTTTCTCATCCCAACATTGCTCTTAAAACAATTGCTGAACAAAAAATAGCATTTACTAATTTCATTAAAAAAATAACAGTTTTAATTTACTTTAAATTGTGTTGGCCACTTCAGTACTTGTTGATTTTCGACTTAATTAACCAAAGTTTGTTTAAATAAATGAATGAAACAAGCCATTGTGATTATAACATTTTAATGTTTTAATTAAGGCCAGACTGCAATTAAAGTAAATCTTTTCTTCTCTGAAGAAGATAGAAAAAATTTCAATAGATTTTTTTTATTTAGGCCATGAGTTAAATTATTTTTTGTGTATTTTTACCTGTAATTCTTTTGGTAGCGCCATTCAGAGAGTTACTTGTTTATTTTCCTGGGCTATGTAAGTCTTCTTCCAACATAACCATTTCAGAAAAGAATTGGAAAAGTGATTGCATCACCGATGCCGGGCAAATGTGAAAACATCGATAAATGGAATAGATTGAATGGAATCAGGCAGCAACATTTAGAAACTTCAAATATCAAGTTTTTTTTTTGTTTTTTTTTGCGGAAATATAATGTCGAAAGTTTTATCAACATTCATTTTTAAAAAATAATTTTTGTGTACATTCATCCGAGAAAATGATCATAACTCTCCCCACTCTCTTTCTTTATTTAGTCCAGGGTAAGACGATAAACTGCATCAGTCAGCAAGGCTCTCTAGGAAATTGAGGTTTGCCGGAGTGTGGAATCACCTCTTAATTGCTGTTGTTCCCATGTCCACCCTGGCATGGGTTGGCAACTAAATGATGAATTCTCAAAGAAAACAATATGAAAATATAAAAATAGTTTTTTATAGTAGGAAGTACCAACAATGCGCATTTTATGTGTATTCAAAGCTTGTGTTTAAAATATATTTAGTTGATGTCATAAAATTGTATTTCAAATATTTTGATTTCAGTATTAAATAAACAATAGAAGGTGCTATTCAGCAAATAAAAACAACCGACATGAAAGAAAACTCTTTTATGAATTTAATCCATATAATATCCTTTTGCTTCTCTAAATCAAACTGTATTCCATTAATCTAACTTCAACAAAACTAACATTAAACACATATCTCTAGTAATTATGTCACAAACATACGCACAAAAGCTGAGTATCATCTACCATTTATTCAATTGTTGAAAAGCACAATAACATATATCATATTTTATTATTTCAAAGCACCTAACTAAATTTCGGCGGTAAATGACACAAAAAAGTTGAAATGCTTAGTTAAACAAACAAAATAGTTTTTTTTTTTTCTTAATTATCTGTGACTTAGCATGAATTCTTGGGAAAATTAGTTGAAATGGTTTCCATTCTTCACATGTTCTTCTTCTAGACTGGTAGGAAGATCTGGCTGAACGTCGATTCGGTCGCGCAGTATAATTATGCATATGTTAATGTACCAGCTGTAACCTGCACTTTCCACTTACCTTTTGGGTTCGGCTGAAATAAACTATGACTTAATAGTCTTAATGACAACTCCTACTTCCAGCGTCCTGGGTAAGACGATGAACTACATCCGACAGCAAGTCCTTTGATCAGGGAGGTTTTTGAGGGTTTAGAACTACCTCATAATTGCTGGTGGTCCCAGGTCCACCCTGACCCGAGTGGTAGCACCTGTTAGGGTCCCAGCTATGGGCAAAAGAGTTAACCCCACAAAAGAGGTCAAAACACTATGAAAGTATAAAAAATGGGTTTAATACGAGCAATACATCTTTTTAAAATTCTTTAACAACAATAATTAAAAAAAACAAAAAAAAAAACATTACCAATAATACATTTTTGAAAAAAATATTACGAACAATATATTTTCGAACGAAAAAATATTACCAACAATACAATTTTGGAAAAAATATTACCACTAATACATTTCTGAAAAATTTTACCAACAATATATTTTTTGAAAAAGAAATTATTACCAGCAATAAAAAATCTTGTCGGCATTAAATAATCCATTGAGGTTTAGATGCCCGTAAAAAAAAAATAAACAAAGAGAACCAGACAGTAAAAGTCCTCTTCAACGTTGGCTAGTCTGCAAGCTCCTTTGATATCTTCAATGTGAGTAATTGATTCTCATTCAATAATTTATATATATATATATATATATATATATATATATATATATATATATATCATGCTTTTAAATTCCTTGAGAAACATAGGGCCGCAAGATATCTTTGCGGTTTCTATAACAAGCCAGTTTTTTTTTTAAGTGGGTAGGTTGTTGGCATACAACCCTTAACCTGAAGGTTCAGGATTATGAATTCAGAGCTGTCCTTCCCTAGACCAGTTGCTATCAAGGCTATAACCCCGGCTGTCTTACTATTTACCCATAGATTGGGGGGTAGAAGAAGAGGATTTATACACTTTTTCGTAAGTGAATATAATAGATTCGATGAGAATTCGAACTCAGCCCTCCGATTCCTCAATCCGAGCCGCTATCCATTCAATAATTTAGTTTTTCTATTTTTCTGCATTCATTAGATCCATTACAGTACACCAGTTTCAACATATATTATGGAAAAAATGGTTTATTCGATTCAGAGACCTTAATCTAATATTAGTTTCATCTGCATAATAAATTCAGACTTCAGTTTTGTAATAAATCCTTTAACAAAAACATGTTGAAAATATCTCAAAGTTTAAATCGGGTTTTGTTTAACGTCTAAATTAATCGCTTAAAATTGACAAAATTGTTTAAAGCATATTCAGTTAATGAGGTTTGTGTGATTTGCATAACTTCAGACGGACTGTACTTTGATCGCAAAAAATCTGAGTGAATGCTCAGTGAATAAAATAAATATCCGATTCAAAAGGTCGAATGAGAGTTCCGGATTCTCAGAATTTTGCAGGGGTCTCAGAAAATATTTGCATATATTGAAAAACGCACTCAGATATTCTTCTAGAATTATATATCGTTCATACATCATATATTTAAGATGCATTACAAACTCTTTCATATATTTAAGACGCACTCTTTGAGTACATCTTAAACTCCATGCAGAAAACTGGAGTAAATGACAAAAATGTTGCAAATAAAAATATTTATCGCAATATTTTTACAAGATTTCCTAAAAGGACATATTTCAAAAATAAGTTAATTCATAAGCAGATAAGTCTTCCATAAGATTCCACAAAATTCAACAGTTATATGATTTTTTTAGGAAGTCCAAATAACTGCACTTTTTACCATAAAAAACGCTAAAATTTTCCACATTCATCTTTAACCCACGGGCTGAAACAAGAAAAAACAAGATTTTTAATCAAGATTTCAAACATGTTAGAAAGGATTTAAAAACATTAATATAATAATCAAAGTACTGGATTTTCCTCTTAATAATAACATAAACATTTTTGACTATAAAACTTTGTTTTATAAATTTTGGGGTATTTTTCATCATGCACTTTTTTAGAAAATCTTTAGGGTTTTCAAAGTAAAAATACAGAAAAACTCGTTTTTATTGGTGTGAAAAGTTCAGCTTTAATTGGGAAATAAAAATTGTATTTCCTACGCATGCTCATAGATGATGTACTGTTTCCTTATCACCTTTAGATTAAACTATGTTATTTGAAAGTATTAATAAAATTATTTTCTATTCTAAATCTTTGCAAGTAAAAGTTTCAGCAATATTATTTTTATTTTTAAAATATCTAAAGCTCACAAAATTATTTTTTACTGTCTGGTTTGTTTAGCGAAAGGTCGTCAAGGATCATTTCTCTTTACGTTTGGCTTCTGGACAAATGTCCTTTGTCTGCAGCTCATGTTTACTGGACGAATAATCCAGTGACCCATTGATTATATTTATTCAGGGGTGGTTGTATTTTGTCCCGTTTAACGCTTCTGCTCATTATTAAAGGGTCAGTCATGATTCGCGATCTATTTCCGGCATGGGTGATGGTGAAGGAGCCATTTGCGGAGATCTGGGGTGATGAATGACAAAGAGGAAAAATGTTCGTGAGAAGAGAGGAAAAGAAAAAAAGAAAAGAAAATTACAGCTGAATAAGGACAATATAGAAATCTGCAAAAGAAATGCATAAACTAAAATAAGGAAGGTTGATTGATTGAAAAGAAAGAAAGAAAAGAAAGAAAGAAAGAAAAGAAAGAAATTTTGGTAAAAAGGAAACAAGATATAGTGTGAAACCAATAAAGAAGGATGTATAAAAACAAAGATCGAAAGAAAAGAAAAGAAAAATGAAAGAAAAGAAATAAAGGACTAGAAAAGAAAGAAAAAGAAAGAATGAATGAATGAAAAAAGGAAAAAAAGAAAAAAAAAGAAGAGAGAAATCAAAGAAGAAAGAAAAAAGAACTGAAAAGAAATAAAAAATAAAGAACGAATAAGAAAGAAAAAGAATGATAAAAAGGAAAGAAGAAAAAAAAAGAGAAAAAATGAAAGAAGAAAAAATAAAGGTGTCAATAGAGAAAATAAAAAAAAAGAAAGAAGGAAAGATGAAAAGAAAGAAGAAAGAAGAAAGGAATAAGGACTGAAAAGAAAATAAAGAAAAAAAGAAAGAAAGAAGAAAAGATGAAAAGATGAAAAGAAAGAAAGAAAGAAAGAAAAAGTAAGAAAAAGAAAGAAGAAATTAAAGAATAAAGAAATAACGGATTAAAAAGAAAGAAAAAAAAAAGAAAGAAAGAATGAATGAAATAAAAGAAGCAAAAGAAAAAAAATTGTTCAATGTTCCGATTATTTTCAACAATAGTTGGACATTTTCAGGAATGAAAGTTGAGACAGCCAGTAGATGGTTTATGTTCTAAATGTTTGGGATTACCAAATGACTATAGGATCTCACGCAATGGTGCCTAAAAAAGGTTATAGGGTCATGTGACTGTACATTAATCTTTTTTTTCTAAGGTTGGCGCTGGTTGTCAGTTTCATTTCTGGAAGGCATGACCGAGAAGTGCAACAATTTGGAAATATTTTGTAAGCACCAAATCCTTTTGCTAAACAACTTGAATCAAACCCTCTGCCACCAGAATAAACCTCGGAAAAAATTGAAGCGATGGTTGTCAGCGGGTTGGAACCAAATCAAAGGAAAACCATCGCAGTAACAAGATGCAAAATCTGTCTGAAGACATGATTGTAATCGACTGAAGATCTTGGTTGGCATGAAACTCCGGGTAACTGTTATAGATCGGCATATCTAGATGGACTGTTGCATAATGTTGTTATCATATATATATATATACATATATATACATATATGTGTGTGTGTCTGCGTATTTTTGTGTGTGTATGCATGTTTGTGTGTGTGTGTGTGTGTGTCTAATTAATGTAATAAATTGTCACTTAACTGAGTGGAGTTATTCCTGTCATGTCGACTTCGAAGTTTATGAGCGCATTGTTGTAATGCCTTCACTCTTCATGGCTATTGACTTCTCAAAACTTTACATATTTATGTATAATTTGGTGTAAATTTATAACTTTGTGTAAGTGTTTGTTTTGTTTTTTTATGTTGTCGTTTTTTTGTTTTTTTTTCATTTACTGGCTGTTGTATTATCATTTTTTAACTGTAATAACAACGGAAAAACAACAATTTTGGCACCTAATATACTTACAATTTAATACTATATATATATACATATATATACATATATATATATATATAGATAGAGAGAGAGAGAGAGAGTGATAGATAGATAGATAGATAGATGAATGATAGATAGATAGATAGATAGATAGATAGATAGATAGATAGATGCGTGTGTGTATATGTGTCTATGTACATATTAATTTATCCATTTTTTATACGGCTAATCAACGCTATGGAGATTATTAAAATCTAGGAAATATATTTAGATTTAGATTTTTTTGGAACTAATAATGGTTTAGTGATACAGGTTTTACTAATTAATAATAGTTTGAGCGAGAAGAGATTGGATTCATACCATTCCCAAGGGGCTTTGCGCGTAAGTGAATATAACGAACCCAATTGGAATTGGAACTCGGCACATCGATTAACATTTCCATTACACTGATATTGTTGAACTTCGATGATCGTATGGGGAACAGTTGTTTCAAGTTGATATGGATGGATATATATATATATATATATATATATATATATATATATATATACACACACACGTATATATATATATATATATATATATATATATATAGTTTTAAAACAAGGAATGTATTGATTTTAATTTTAAAAGTCTCTAAGGCCCTTTCAACCAACATCTCACCAGGAGACAATACCAAGGCTTTATGGTCTTCCTAAAGTTCATAAGAAGGACATTCCATTGAGACCAATACTTTTTCAATGATTGGTTCATCCCAACATTCTTTGGCTCAATGGCTTCTGCAGGTCATACAACCGGTTCAAACATTTTTTGCTAAACATTGTATACCTGATTCTTTCGCGTTTGTTGAACGCTTACAGGCCATACAATCTTGCCCTGATACTGATTTTATGTGTTCTTTTGATGTGTCCAGTCTGTTTACCAACGTACCATTAAAGGAAACTATTAATATCTGTGCAGACTTTTTATACGAAGGTAACATTGCTCCACCTTCTTTTCCTAAGGATATATTTATAGAACTTATGATACTATGTACCAGTTCAGTGGAGTTTAGTTTTGATAATGTTATTTATAGTCAAGTGGATGGGGTCCAGATGGGCAGTCCCCTTGGCCCTGCATTGGCTGATATTTTTGTGGGCTACCACGAGATGTTACTTTTTGGCAAAGTGTCTAAACCGTTTGTTTATGTCAGGTATGTCGATGACACTTTTGCAACCTTTTCTAACGAAAGTGAGGCTGTTGAGTTCTTTAATGAGCTCATTTCATTACACAATGGTTTGTCCTTCACTATGGAAGGGGGAAAAGGACAACTGTCTGCCTTTTTGGACGTTTTGTTGAGCGCAGTAGAGGTGGTTTTCTGACAACATCTATCGTAAACCCACCTTACGGGTCTCCATTTGAATTGGTGTTAATTGCTCCTGCATCAAGGAAAATCAATCTTATTAAAACCTTGGTGTATAGCGCGCTTAAAATTTGTTCTCCTATTACATTGGACCCTGAATTTGAAAACATTAGGAGATTTTCCTCGGTAACGGCTATCCGGAGGCCCTTATTGATTATATTATTAGTAAGAAGACTAAGAATTTCATTCCCCTAAAGTCCATGGGCCTTCTAAATGTCCGGTGTATTTGAAGATTCCCCGGATTGGGGATAGTGGTCAGGGCTTAATTAAGCAGGTTAGCAAGTCGGTTTCGGTTGTTTCCCATCAGTTGCTTTACGTAGCATTTTCGAACTAGGTCTGTGTTTCCGTCTTTTTCGCAAGGATGTATTGCCCTACATCAAATTGAGTAATTTAGTATATGAGTTTAATTGCCAGTGTGCTGCTGGTTGTGTGGGGCGTACAACATTGCATTTGGAAACTAGAATCAATCAGCATGTACCTTCAAAATACGACTTGGTAAGATAGATAAAATATGCTATCTTCCCCCATGAATATGGAATCGGCTATTGCTCAACATTTAGTTGAGAATATAGCTGCGCCAAGTCAGCATAAAAAGAGTGGTTTAAAATTATTCATACAGTCGATTCCAACAATCATTTGAAGATTTTTAGATCGGTCTGCATAGGATTAAAAACCTTCTCTCTGTCGGCAGAAAAAATTTGTAAAATCTTTTAATCTGTTGGGGATATTTTATTTTAACTGT
>CAHIKZ030000400.1:1207500-1242500 GCA_903632075.3 Acanthosepion pharaonis | reverse complement strand
GAACCATCAAGAGAACAGTGAATATGTTAATTCTACTGTTAGGTATGGAGAGTAATTATAAATTATTATTGCTCATAGTAGAGATCAATGATGTTATACAAACCTCGGAGAATTCCAGTAAGATATCTTTAATCATTTCTAAGATACAACGGTTCAAAGCTTAATCTAACAATTGAACAATTTTGCTGTTACACTGTTACACCCATTATATATATATATATATATATATATATATATATATATATATATGTGTGTGTGTGTGTGTGTGTGTGTGTGTGTGTGTGTGTGTGTGTGTGTGTGTGTGTGTGTGTCGGGAGGTGAATTATTTTTCTTTTAAAATTCTGATTTCATCGGGACACAGAAATTTCTAAAAATCCAAACGAAACTATGGATTTTAAGTTTAATTTTTATAATTAAATGTATAAATTTATTTTCAGGTTTGAAACAGAAATTTATGTGCCGAGACGGATTCATATTTTTAAAAAAGAAAATAATTATAATATTCTGCTCTACTGCTTGTATCGAATAAAAGAATTTAAAAATAAAAATAATTGCTAAGAACACCGGATTATAGATCTGACTGTTCTTTCTTATTATTTTAACACATATATGTGTGTGTGTGTGTGTGTGTGTGTATGTGTGTTTGTGTGTGTTTGTGTGTGTGTGTGTGTGCGCGCGCTCGCGAGTTTGTATGCGGGTGTACGTTGTGCATTCATGTGTGTGTAAGTGCATGTGTGTGTGTGTGTTCTTTTCTAAATTCGACTGAGATTTATTCTTACCTTCTTTTTTTTCTTCTTTTTCCTTTCACTAATGAAAGAAAGAAAGAAAGAAAGAAAGAAAGAAAGAGAGTGAGAGATAAACATAAAAGAAGGAAAATGAATGAAGAAAAGAATTCTAAAAGAATAAGAATGAGAGGAAATTGTGGAGGAAGAAAGGAATTGTAACTTCTTTTTGTCGCCTCATCTTTTACAGAAGAAATACGACAAAAGGAAAGAAAAGAAAAAAAGCAACAAAGAAAACTAAATATTTAAAAACCAAAAAAAAAACAAAAAAATTTAAGGATAGAAAAGAAATATACGAAAGCTTATCCTACGTAAGCTACGGCTAAAAATATAATAACTTAAATAGGCATACCCTGAGGCCCCTAATGACGTAAATACACTCATATTCATCTCGCTTTTATTTCCACTTGCTTTTCTATACCGATACACACTGAGAAGGTTGACAGACAGTCCATTTTCAATGTTGTTTCTATGCGTGAATGTCTATAGCGACTTCCTTTACAAAGCGTAAGGACAGTCTTACATCAATTAATACTCGAGTCAGTTTCTCAGCAATAGCTCCCTGAACGAAGTAGTTTTTTTATGGAGTTTGATCTCATCTGGTTTCAACGGAGATTATACACAATGGAACAATTATTATTATTATTATTATTATTATTATTATTATTATATTATTATTATATTACGGGGTAAGTCAGAAAGTATCCGCCCTTTCGCCATAACATATCGTCACATAGCATTGTCACACCCCCTTCTGCGAACGCGTGCTTAGAGTGGATACTATCATGGTCACGTGGTCGAAGTTTGAGCTTAATCACGCACAGTTCTCTTGCTGCTGCTGCTACAGTGTAAAACTGGCCCATACCTTTGCAGTGTGCAGTAAGATTTCAGTTTCATGTAGGTTACCCATATCGATATTCACATGAGGAAAGCGATGCAGAAAACAGTTTGAATATAAAAAGTCTAAATAATTAATAAATTTAAAGAAATTTTCTAACTTTTGGCGAAATCTAAATTTTAATTTTTATGATTAGAAAATTAAATTTCTAAATCAAAAGCTGTTGTTATAATTTCACAATAGGTTTTTAGGCACGGATCTACAAAATATGAACGCTTATTTGTACTTTTTGATATTATGATAAACTCGGGTGATCTGGTCGGTAAATTGATACTGAAACTGTAGAACTGAATTTAGAATTAGATCAGCAATGCCTGATGATGAATATTTTTCTATAGAAACAAGCAATTGGAGTAGATAGATTCGCCTATTGTCCTGTTCACACCCCTCCTTAACAGGGGTATATATTTATCATTTGTTCCCTGTTTAGAATTGGATTTCCGGTGCCATTTTAAAGTCTTCCCATTCTCTTTCACTCTCATTAACCCCTTTGCGTCTTAATGGCATAATCACCTTGCTTGGGTTGAATTGATTTTTAAAAAACTATGTATCTATGAGAAAGCAGATCCCATTTTTAGTCATTAATTACTAATCTATTAGATATAATATAAATGGTCAAGTCCCAAAAGACGTTGAGTTCATTGTCCTTTTCTGTTTGTTCAGGTTGATGTTTATACAATCTTTCAGCAGGTAAGCACACTAATAATATTGACATATGTTCCAATAAATATACTGTCTAAACTTATCATATTGATCTTTATATTCGTTCGCTGACAGGATTGAACAACCGGGCAGTAATTTATTGATTCATTGATTGATCTGTTTTCTACAACTTATCAACACTTTGCAGGCTATTTACAGCCAGAAAATATTTTTAGCTAATAAAAATTATTTTTATCAGATAATAATGTTTTAGTCATACAAGAATAGATGGATTCCTACCTTTCTCAAGCTTATTTTAGCGTCAATGAATATAACTAACCCGACTACAATTGGAACTCGGTTCTCCGATTAACAATTCTGAGTCATTATTCATTACACCACCCGCACATCTCAGCTTACAACACCTGGTATTTCCAAGCGGTTATCCATCTAAGTTGACCAGGTTTGTAATCGCACAGGAACCGGACACTAAGTAGGTCAATAGTTTCAATATGTTGTTTATATAAACTATATAATTTTGACAGGTAGTATGCGCATTCCTATATTTAAAACTCACATGTAAAAACCCAGTAATAGCAAAGACTGAATTAAAATATGCCGTCATTTTTCCAGGAGTTATATCTATTCTATAATATAAAAAGAATATGATTTTATGCATTTATCAGTCACGCAGACTGGCCTTCCCTTCTTAGTATTGAGATATCCAATTTTTAGATGATAATGGTGATTACGTCAATAAACAAACAGATTCATGGTGCCATAGCAAAGGAATATCTTAATAAGCAAAGCGAACAGCTTGCAAAATTTGCTGTCTTTTGATACCTTTACCAGAACTTTCTCTAACATGGGACAAATGATAAAAAAAAAATATACATTACTCATGAAGAAAATGTAACCAATGCAATTAGAAAATTAATCAAACATGGCGACATGTTTTGGTTCTAAGTGTAAGTACTAATTAATTGCTTTTGGTGAATTAAAAAAGGAAAGTCTTTCTTACATTAAACAATAGAATAAATTGTTTAAATTAAAATCCTACAGGTGCAAAAAAAATGGCCGTTATGTTTGGGAGACATAAGTCCTGTTAGTTTTATATATTTATTTTTAATAATATTTATTTATTTTTAATAATATATAACATATATTTATTTTTAATAATATTAAAAGAAGACTTCTTTTTGCAGGTGGCAATTGATTTAAGAGTAGAGACATAACGTCTTGCTTCCTCATGTAACCGTTAGATAATTTTTTTCAATCGAATTTATCCAATGAAGGCAATAAATCTGCTAAGACACAATGGGTTACTGGGTGCAAAAGAATTAGGAAACAGAAACATTATCTACAATAGAAGAGTAATCAAGAAGAGAGAAGATAACGATTGAAATTATATATAAATTGTTTTAGCCAATTCAACTGTCAATTGAAGAGACTTTGTTGCCAATCTAATAATGCGCTAAAATTCATAAAGTCGAGGTACCATAGACGAAAATTCATAAAGAACAACTACCATGAAAATAATTATAGAAAAGACACAAGGAATCTACATTATGGTGGTGGGGAGATGACAAAAGAAGCAGGAGTACCGGACAATGTGTATCAGAGACATTCTAAGCCTGGGCGAATGGTAGACTTATAGATATGTAAGATAAATTCAAGAGAGAAAGATTGTCTAGCACCACACAGTGAACCGACTTTCTTAGAAGCTGACTTAATTTAAATGGAAAAAGAAAGGCAAAATACTGTCTTACATGCAACAATATAATGAATTGCTTTTTGCTTAGCGGCATAACAACATCTCTGTCATGGGTCCTTACCTATAACTACAGAATGAACTCTTCCTAACACTATGTATACTACGTCTCCCAAGAGAGAGAGTCGATTCAAGCCGAGCTTCTCGACTTGACGGTCGAACTCTCTGCTTTTGAGCAGAAAGGAACCCGGACGAGGTTCCGCCGAAGGGCAGAATCTCGTTCGGGGTGAAATGACCTACCCTATCTCGTTTTTACGAGTTATACGGGCATATTTTTGGCTGAGCCTACGGGCTCAGGAAACCCACGATAAAATGACCTTGTGTCGCATGCAACCCTCGTGGGGGGGTGGCTGAATACTGATTCAAGCCGAGCTTCTCGACTTGACGGTCGAACTTTCTGCCTCTGAGCAGAAAGGAACCCGGACGAGGTTCCGCCGAAGGGCAGAATCTCGTTCGGGGTAAATGACCTACCGATCTCGTTTTACGAGTAATACGGGCATATTTTTGGCTGAGCCTACGGGCTCCAGGAAACCCACGATAAAAATGACCTTGTGTCGCATGCAACCCCTCGTGGGGGTGGCTAGATACTGATTCAAGCCGAGCTTCTCGACTTGACGGTCGAACTTTCTGCCTCTGAGCAGAAAAGGAACCCGGACGAGGTTCCGCCGAAGGGCAGAATCTCGTTCAGGGTAAATGACCTACCCGATCTCGTTTTACGAGTAATACGGGCATATTTTTGGCTGAGCCTACGGGCTCAGGGAAACCCACGATAAAAATGACCTTGTGTCGCATGCAACCCTCGTGGGGGGGTGGCTAGATACTGATTCAAGCCGAGCTTCTCGACTTGACGGTCGAACTTTCTGCCTCTGAGCAGAAAGGAACCCGGACGAGGTTCCGCCGAAGGGCAGAATCTCGTTCGGGGTAAATGACCTACCCGATCTCGTTTTTACGAGTTATACGGGCATTTTTTGGCTGAGCCTACGGGCTCAGGAAACCCACGATAAAAATGACCTTGTGTCGCATGCAACCCTCGTGGGGGTGGCTAGATACTGATTCAAGCCGAGCTTCTCGACTTGACGGTCGAACTTTCTGCCTTTGAGCAGAAAGGAACCCGACGAGGTTCCGCCGAAGGGCAGAATCTCGTTCGGGGTAATGACCCACCCGATCTCGTTTTACGAGTAATACGGGCATATTTTGGCTGAGCCTACGGGCTCCAGGAAACCCACGATAATAAATGACCTTGTGTCGCATGCAACCCTCGTGGGGGGTGGCTAGATACTGATTCAAGCCGAGCTTCTCGACTTGACGGTCGAACTTTCTGCCTCTGAGCAGAAAGGAACCCGGACGAGGTCCGCCGAAGGGCAGAATCTCGTTCGGGGTAAATGACCCTACCCTATCTCGTTTTTACGAGTTATACGGGCATTTTTTGGCTGAGCCTACGGGCTCAGGAAACCCACGATAAAAATGACCTTGTGTCGCATGCAACCCTCGTGGGGGGTGGCTAGATACTGATTCAAGCCGAGCTTCTCGACTTGACGGTCGAACTTTCTGCTTTTGAGCGAAAGGAACCCGGACGAGGTTCCGCCGAAGGGCAGAATCTCGTTCGGGGTAAATGACCTACCCGATCTCGTTTTTTACGAGTCATACGGGCATTTTTTGGCTGAGCCTACGGGCTCAGGAAACCCACGATAAAAATGACCTTGTGTCGCATGCAACCCTCGTGGGGGTGGCTAGATACTGATTCAAGCCGAGCTTCTCGACTTGACGGTCGAACTCTGCCTCTGAGCAGAAAGGAACCCGGACGAGGTTCCGCCGAAGGGCAGAATCTCGTTCGGGGTGAATGACCTACCCGATCTCGTTTTTACGAGTAATACGGGCATATTTTTTGGCTGAGCCTACGGGCTCAGAAACCCACGATAAAAAATGACCTTGTGTCGCATGCAACCCTCGTGGGGGGGTGGCTAGATACTGATTCAAGCCGAGCTTCTCGACTTGACGGTCGAACTTTCTGCCTTTGAGCAGAAAGGAACCCGGACGAGGTTCCGCCGAAGGGCAGAATCTCGTTCGGGGTAAATGACCTACCTCGATCTCGTTTTTACGAGTTATACGGGCATTTTTGGCTGAGCCTACGGGCTCAGGAAACCCACGATAAAAATGACCTTGTGTCGCATGCAACCCTCGTGGGGGGGGCTAGATACTGATTCAAGCCGAGCTTCTCGACTTGACGGTCGAACTCTCTGCCTCTGAGTGAAAGGAACCCGGACGAGGTTCCGCCGAAGGGCAGAATCTCGTTCGGGGTGAATGACCAACCCGATCTCGTTTTTACGAGTTCTACGGGCATTTTTTTGCTGAGCCTACGGGCTCAGGAAACCCACGATAAAAACGACCTTGTGTCGCATGCAACCCTCGTGGGGGTGGCTAGATACTGATTCAAGCCGAGCTTCTCGACTTGACGGTCGAACTTTCTGCCTCTGAGCAGAAAGGAACCCGGACGAGGTTCCGCCGAAGGGCAGAATCTCGTTCGGGGTGAAATGACCTACCCGATCTCGTTTTTACGAGTTATACGGGCATTTTTGGCTGAGCCTACGGGCTCAGGAAACCCACGATAAAAAATGACCTTGTGTCGCATGCAACCCTCGTGGGGGGGCTGGCTAGATACTGATTCAAGCCGAGCTTCTCGACTTGACGGTCGAACTTTCTGCCTTTGAGCAGAAAGGAACCCGGACGAGGTTCCGCCGAAGGGCAGAATCTCGTTCGGGGTAAATGACCACCCGATCTCGTTTTTACGAGTTATACGGGCATATTTTTTCGGCTGAGCCTACGGGCTCCAGAAACCCACGATAAAAATGACCTTGTGTCGCATGCAACCCTCGTGGGGGGGTGGCTAGATACTGATTCAAGCCGAGCTTCTCGACTTGACGGTCGAACTTTCTGCTTCTGAGCAGAAAGGAACCCGGACGAGGTCCGCCGAAGGGCAGAATCTCGTTCGGGGGTAAATGACCTACCCGATCTCGTTTTTACGAGTTATACGGGCATATTTTTGGCTGAGCCTACGGGCTCAGGGAAACCCACGATAAAAATGACCTTGTGTCGCATGCAACCCTCGTGGGGGGTGGCTGATACTGATTCAAGCCGAGCTTCTCGACTTGACGGTCGAACTCTCTGCCTCTGAGCAGAAAGGGCAACCCGGACGAGGTTCCGCCGAAGGGCAGAATCTCGTTCGGGGTAAATGACCTACCCGATCTCGTTTTTCAGACGAGTTATACGGGCATATTTTTGGCTGAGCCTACGGGCTCCAGAAACCCACGATAAAAATGACCTTGTGTCGCATGCAACCCTCGTGGGGGGGTGGCTAGATACTGATTCAAGCCGAGCTTCTCGACTTGACGGTCGAACTTTCTGCTTTTGAGCAGAAAGGAACCCGGACGAGTTTCCGCCGAAGGGCAGAATCTCGTTCGGGGTAAATGACCTACCCGATCTCGTTTTTTACGAGTTATACGGGCATATTTTTGGCTGAGCCTACGGGCTCAGGAAACCCACGATAAAAATGACCTTGTGTCGCATGCAACCCTCGTGGGGGGTGGCTAGATACTGATTCAAGCCGAGCTTCTCGACTTGACGGTCGAACTTTCTGCTTTTGAGCAGAAAGGAACCCGGACGAGGTTCCGCCGAAGGGCAGAATCTCGTTCGGGGGTAAATACCCTACCGATCACGTTTTTTACGAGTTATACGGGCATATTTTGGCTGAGCCTACAGGCTCAGGAAACCCACGATAAAAAATGACCTTGTGTCGCATGCAACCCCTCGTGGGGGGTGGCTAGATAGTGATTCAAGCCGAGCTTCTCGACTTGACGGTCGAACTTTCTGCCTCTGAGCAGAAAGGAACCCGGACGAGGTTCCGCCGAAGGGCAGAATCTCGTTCGGGGTAAATGACCTACCGATCTCGTTTTTACGAGTCATACGGGCATATTTTGGCTGAGCCTACGGGCTCAGGAAACCCACGATAAAAATGACCTTGTGTCGCATGCAACCCTCGTGGGGGTGGCTGAATACTGATTCAAGCCGAGCTTCTCGACTTGACGGTCCCGAACTTTCTGCCTCTGAGCAGAAAGGAACCCGGACGAGGTTCCGCCGAAGGGCAGAATCTCGTTCGGGTAAATGACCTACCGATCTCGTTTTTACGAGAGTTATACGGGCATATTTTGGCTGAGCCTACGGGCTCAGGAAACCCACGATAAAAATGACCTTGTGTCGCATGCAACCCTCGTGGGGGGTGGCTAGATACTGATTCAAGCCGAGCTTCTCGACTTGAGGGTCGAACTTTCTGCCTTTGAGCAGAAAGGAACCCGACGAGGTTCCGCCGAAGGGCAGAATCTCGTTCGGGGTGAATGACCTACCCGATCTCGTTTTTACGAGTTATACGGGCATATTTTGGCTGAGCCTACGGGCTCAGGAAACCCACGATAAAAATGACCTTGTGTCGCATGCAACCCCCTCGTGGGGGGCGGCTAGATACTGATTCAAGCCGAGCTTCTCGACTTGACGGTCGAACTTTCTGCCTCTGAGCAGAAAGGAACCCGGACGAGGTTCCGCCGAAGGGCAGAATCTCGTTCGGGGTAAATGACCTACCCGATCTCGTTTTTACAGAGTCATACGGGCATATTTTGGCTGAGCCTACGGGCTCAGGAAACCCACGATAAAAATGACCTTGTGTCGCATGCAACCCTCGTGGGGGGGTGGCTGAATACTGATTCAAGCCGAGCTTCCTCGACTTGACGGTCGAACTCTCTGCCTCTGAGCAGAAAGGAACCCGGACGAGGTTCCGCCGAAGGGCAGAATCTCGTTCAGGGGTAAATGACCTACCGATCTCGTTTTTACGAGTTATACGGGCATATTTTTGGCTGAGCCTACGGGCTCAGGAAACCCACGATAAAATGACCTTGTGTCGCATGCAACCCTCGTGGGGGTGGCTGAATACTGATTCAAGCCGAGCTCCTCGACTTGACGGTCGAACTCTCTGCCTTTGAGCAGAAAGGAACCCGGACGAGGTTCCGCCGAAGGGCAGAATCTCGTTCGGGGTGAATGACCTACCCGATCTCGTTTTTACGAGTTATACGGGCATATTTTGGCTGAGCCTACGGGCTCCAGAAACCCCGATAAAAAATGACCTTGTGTCGCATGCAACCCTCGTGGGGGGTGGCTAGATACTGATTCAAGCCGAGCTTCTCGACTTGACGGTCCGAACTCTCTGCTTTTGAGCAGAAAGGAACCCGGACGAGGTTCCGCCGAAGGGCAGAATCTCGTTCGGGGTGAATGACCTACCCGATCTCGTTTTTACGAGTTATACGGGCATATTTTGGCTGAGCCTACGGGCTCAGGAAACCCACGATAAAAATGACCTTGTGTCGCATGCAACCCTCGTGGGGGGGGCTAGATACTGATTCAAGCCGAGCTTCTCGACTTGACGGTCGAACTCTCTGCTTTTGAGCGAAAGGAACCCGGACGAGGTTCCGCCGAAGGGCAGAATCTCGTTCGGGGTGAATGACCTACCGATCTCGTTTTACGAGTTATACGGGCATATTTTTGGCTGAGCCTACGGGCTCAGGAAACCCTGATAAAAATGACCTTGTGTCGCATGCAACCCTCGTGGGGGGGCTAATACTGATTCAAGCCGAGCTTCTCGACTTGACGGTCGAACTCTCTGCTTTTGAGCAGAAAGGAACCCGGACGAGGTTCCGCCGAAGGGCAGAATCTCGTTCGGGGTGAATGACCTACCCGATCTCGTTTTTTACGAGTTATACGGGCATATTTTTGGCTGAGCCTACGGGCTCAGGAAACCCACGATAAAAATGACCTTGTGTCGCATGCAACCCCTCGTGGGGGTGGCTAGATACTGATTCAAGCCGAGCTTCTCGACTTGACGGTCGAACTCTCTGCCTTTGAGCAGAAAACGGAACCCGGACGAGGTTCCGCCGAAGGGCAGAATCTCGTTCGGGGTGAATGACCCACCCGATCTCGTTTTTTACGAGTCATACGGGCATATTTTGGCTGAGCCTACGGGCTCAGGAAACCCACGATAAAAATGACCTTGTGTCGCATGCAACCCTCGTGGGGGGTGGCTAGATACTGATTCAAGCCGAGCTTCTCGACTTGACGGTCGAACTCTCTGCTTTTGAGCAGAAAGGAACCCGGACGAGGTTCCGCCGAAGGGCAGAATCTCGTTCGGGGTGAATGACCTACCCGATCTCGTTTTTACGAGTTATACGGGCATATTTTTGGCTGAGCCTACGGGCTCAGGAAACCCACGATAAAATGACCTTGTGTCGCATGCAACCCTCGTGGGGGGGTGGCTGAATACTGATTCAAGCCGAGCTTCTCGACTTGACGGTCGAACTCTCTGCTTTTGAGCAGAAAGGAACCCGGACGAGGTTCCGCCGAAGGGCAGAATCTCGTTCGGGGTGAATGACCTACCTGATCTCGTTTTTTACGAGTTATACGGGCATATTTTTTTACGGCTGAGCCTACGGGCTCAGGAAACCCACGATAAAAAATGACCTTGTGTCGCATGCAACCCTCGTGGGGGGTGGCTAGATACTGATTCAAGCCGAGCTTCTCGACTTGACGGTCGAACTCTCTGCTTTTGAGCAGAAAGGAACCCGGACGAGGTTCCGCCGAAGGGCAGAATCTCGTTCGGGGTGAATGACCTACCCGATCTCGTTTTTTTACGAGTCATACGGGCATATTTTTGGCTGAGCCTACGGGCTCAGGAAACCCCACGATAAAAATGACCTTGTGTCGCATGCAACCCTCGTGGGGGGTGGCTAGATACTGATTCAAGCCGAGCTTCTCGACTTGACGGTCGAACTCTGCTTTTGAGCAGAAAGGAACCCGGACGAGGTTCCGCCGAAGGGCAGAATCTCGTTCGGGGTGAATGACCTACCCGATCTCGTTTTTACGAGTTATACGGGCATATTTTTGGCTGAGCCTACGGGCTCCAGGAAACCCACGATAAAAATGACCTTGTGTCGCATGCAACCCTCGTGGGGGGTGGCTAGATACTGATTCAAGCCGAGCTTCTCGACTTGACGGTCGAACTCTCTGCTTTTGAGCAGAAAGGAACCCGGACGAGGTTCCGCCGAAGGGCAGAATCTCGTTCGGGGTGAATGACCTACCCTATCTCGTTTTTACGAGTTATACGGGCATTTTTTTGGCTGAGCCTACAGGCTCAGGAAACCCACGATAAAATGACCTTGTGTCGCATGCAACCCTCGTGGGGGTGGCTGAATACTGATTCAAGCCGAGCTTCTCGGCTTGACGGTCGAACTTTCTGCCTCTGAGCAGAAAGGAACTCAGACGAGGTTCCGCCGAAGGGCAGAATCTCGTTCGGGGAAAATGACCTACCCGATCTCGTTTTGCGAGTTATATGGGCATTTTTGGCTGAGCCTACGGGCTCAGGAAACCCACGTAAAAACTCAGCCTTGTGCCACATGCAACCCTCATTGGGGGGGGGGTGGCTAGATACGGATTCAAGCGGAGCTTCTCAGCTTGACGGTCGAACTCTCTGCCTCTGAGCAGAGAGGAACCCGGACGAATCTCCACCGAAAGGCAGAGTCTCGTTCGGGGAGGTTGACCAACCCGATCTCGTTTATACGGGTTCTACGGGCATTTTTGGGCCGAGCCTACGGGCTCGGGAAACCCACGTTAAACTAGGCTTTGTTCCACATGCAACCCTCCTGGGGGGTGGCTAGATACCGAATCGAGTCGAGCCGATAGTAGTTCACTCCAAACCAGACTGACAGTCAGACTAACACCTTCCACATCTTGTATTATTATTTCGTGTAATATACCTTCGTTATTTCTACTCTTGTGTTCGTGTTGTTCTTCCTTGGTTCTAACCTGGACCATAACAATCTGTATGGGTTATTTAATGCCGTATATATGCAATTCTATTCTTTTTCTTGAAGATAATGTTTTAGTAATACAAGTTTTACTAATTAACCAATAGATAGAAGGGAAAAGAGTTTATACCCTTTTATGGGGATATTTGCGTGTAAGTGAATATAAAGTACCCAACAAGAATTGGAACTCAGCTCAAGGATTAATATTACCGAGTCATTACACCAGCCGCACATCTAAGCTTATAGCATCTGGCCCATTTCAGTAATGACCAAGCTCGACGTTGCTTAACTTCCGTGATTGTACAGGAACCTGTGTTTCAACGTGATATAGCCATAAGCCCTAAAATATGAACAATGCAATTTCAATATTACTCTAACAGGACCGGGATATTTTTTTAATCATTTCCCACCAAGCAAGGCACTAAATCCACTAAGACGCAAGGGGGTTAATAAGTGTTGAAGAATATGAGAAAAACTACTGGTCAGTGCCTTTTTTATAAATATTTTATGGTAATTTTTTGAATGAGCTTGTCGCTTTGGTTGCGCAGGTCTCATCGATATTGAGTTGTATAATCTAGATGTAAACGTATGTTCTATGATAACAGTTTCTTGTCTGACCTTTCTTACTTGTAGAACTTCCTTCCGGCTTCATGATTTCCAGCCAACTTTAATCTTCAAAAATGTAAATATAATGTCAATCGCTATCAACTGTTCTCCTTATTATTCTTCTTTTGTTCTCCCCCTCTACCTTAATAATGTTTTTGCTTTCTAATTCTCCCACAACCAGTAACCCGATTGTGTCTTAGTGGCTTTACCACTTTGATTTTAAAGAGGGTTTAGGAGTCGTCCTCACTCCCTGATGTCGTATCCCTGTCACTTTGAGCTGACGTAATCCACTGATTATGAAAAATCGTACAAATCTTTTCTATTTCTTTCAGCAGTTACTGTTGTCTCTGTTAAAAATGTCCTCGTTACTTCAGGACGTAAGCGATCATGACCCTTCTGTTTTTATCTGTGAATGACCATAACTTCTTGGGAATGATACCAGAGAGATTTCCTTTTGTCTTCTCCATGAGATAAAATTCCGAGTACTTCTTCCCCTAGACTGACACAAATGTCTAAAGAGATTAATTTGCCCTACTATATAACATTTTTTTTTCTTTAACCTTTGAGCCTTACCACCGTTTTACCACCGTAAAGAAAAATAGCGTAATTCCAAGTCACCGGTTGAACAATGGTAGAGAAAAATGACGTAATGCCCAGCTACCGGTTGAACGGTGGGTAAACACTCGTAACTTTTTTTATATCTACCGTGAAACATTACATACCAATTATTTGCGAATTTTGACTCAGGAGCGAAGACAGAAGGGTTCAAATTGTTCAGGAACCCAGAGCTCAAATGGTTAAGTGTTGATCTCCAATTCGCTGAAATTAAAGATCACCATCCTCGCGTAAGCGATCAAGACTCACTACAAAATTCATAGCAAAATGATTCCCCATTGCCTTCCCCAGGATTTTAAATGCGGATTACAATTGAAATTTCAAGTTTAGAATTTGTTTTAGGCATTTCCTCCGAAGCAAGGCAATGCAGCCAATAAAACGTAACGTCATACTAAGTATTAAATAACACGAGAGAGAGAAAAAAACATTATTAAGGAAAGAGATTAATAAAAGAACAGGACTTAAGAAGACAGAAGAGAATGATTGAGACGGCATATCAATTTTTGAAAGAAGTCAGTTCCACAAACGAACAGTGTAAGAAAAGAAACTATTAGCAGAGAACAGTTGAATCTATCAATTCGAACTTTAAAATAATGAGACCTTGCCGCCAATCTAGTACTGAGCTTAGAGCCAAGTTCATCAGAACAATTATCATTTATAGAAAAAGTACAGGAAAGCTACGTTATTTAGAATAAGAAAAAAAATTATAGAACACACAATGAGAAAAGTGATATTGCAAAATCTTACACTGACAAGACTTAATGAAGTCAATGATTTGAATTTGATGTTGTTTATTTACGGTCTATCAACCCTCTGTCGGTCAATGAAAGCTGAAACATATATGTAATCATAATTATGCCATTAACATTTTTCCAAGATAACAATGTTTTTTTGAGGCTACAACTCATACTATTTAACCCATAGGTTGGGAGAGAAGAGATGGATTCATATATTACCCTAGGATATTGTAATGAATCTAACAAACCTGACAGGAATTCGGACTCTGCTATTTATATTCAGCTCTGTTTTGGTGATCAAATCCTTTTGACCGTTTTATTTTTCGGCCTTCATCAAGGTATATGTCAATCCGGGTAACCTACAGGGACAATAGGCTAGTGCAGGGGTCGACAAACTTTTGCTAACTATGTGCCGACTTAGGGTTTTCAAATCATTTAGTTTGTCAACAACATACGTATTTTTATACAAGTCAAGGTCAATATATCTGTTCTACAATATATGCTATATAGTAATATATAATATATATATATATACTTTAGTATATATTAAAATTGAAACAACTAAATATCTTCTTTGTGTTACAGTAGTTAATTGTTTGGACTTCGTAATCATTTGCGGCTGCGTGCCATTGGAAATTGCTTAGCGTGTCACGCTTGGCACGTGTGCCGTAGGTTGTCCACCCCTGGGCTAGTGGATTAAATTGTGAGTTCGTTAATTTTTTAACATTGTAATTGCGATTTCAATCCCTGGGTTGGGCGGTGTGTACTTGAACTCAGTGGAAAAAGGAGCGAACAATAATTAAGTAGTACTAAAAATAAGAACTAGGCGAGATCTCTCTCGGACACTGGAACGAAAACAGTCTAATCTCGGAAATTAAATAAAGGGTTCAGTTCTGAACTGCACGGAGGTTACGCGTATCGATACATTCCTGATGAAGTCTGGTCTGAACACTGATCGAAACGTTGGGAAAACAACAATAAAAGACGAGCAATTGTAAACAGTTTAAATAAAGATTGCGCCTCATTCCAGAAATTCAAAAAGAAAACATCTGAGGAACAATCTCCCATGTGGATGCTTCCCTGAACACTTCCTCAATTCAAGAGTTAATCCTGCTACCTATTCCCCTATCATCATAATATTCACGCCATTCTAACTACATCTTCTTACATTCTGACGATAAACTATATCCGGCAGCAAGCCTCTGATCAATAGATTGTAGGTTTTGAGGAATGTGGAATCAACTCTTAACTACTGTTCTTCCCAGTTGCACACTGACTCTGGTTGGTAGAGCCTATTACAAAAATAAAAACAAGCAAGATATATTTATTTACATTATTTACATTGTTCGGACCATTGTCCTAATTTTTATTACCATTTTCACGACGTTTAGGCCGTTGTACGCTTCGGCCTTCATCCGGTGATTGGAATTTCGAACTGAAACCTTTATTTCGTTCAATGAGATAGATTGATCTAATTCCAAGTGCCATGCCTCTTCCAGATGCTTCAGTTATCTCGCTTTAACTCAGCTCCCGAAGTTTTTGTTCATTCCAATCGCCTTAGAAGGCCAGAACGTAAATATTGTAAATAATTACAATAACTAATGTAAGAACTATAGACTCTGAATATGACAATAAAGATGTGGACAACAGTCCAAACAATGTAAATAGTTACAATACCTCATCTCAGAAATATAGACAGACAAGATACGTTTGTAGATAAAAATACCAGCAATACATTTTTATATAAAGATTAGCAACAATACATATCTATAGTAAAATTTCCAGCAATACCTATTTATAACAAAATGGCCAACAATACATTTTATCTGTGCTTGAAGGCATACAGATGCCTTCCAGATTTCGGCTTTAAATGACCCCTAGAGGTATTGATATGCCGCTAAACAATATCAAACAACCAAACCAACCAAAATGTTTCGATTTCGGCATTCAATAGCCCATATAGTTGTTGATATGCCGCTAAACAAAATCCTCCAAACAACCAACGAATACCACTCGTGCCTTGAATTGGGTGGAGCTTATATAAGTATAAGGAAAAGAACTGAATTCGAATTTTCACAACGGTATCTGAATATGAAAAAGAAATATCTATAAACGACCAATACAAACAAACATATATTTCACTCAGTAACAGGTATAGACCAATACATGTTATCAATATACACACACAAGCGTCTGGCCTTCGAGTCGAATTGTCCTTCCTGTCATGTAACAGCAAAATTTGTTCTGTAGATTCTTTTGAGAATTGGGATCCGGACGCGTGCTATGAAATCATACCGAAATGCATTGCGGTCTCTTTCGATATCCGGCCTGACTAATCAATGGCTTGACTGAAGTCGAGGCAGCAGTAGCATTATAATCATCTAGACACATCCGTTGTTTGCTTGCCAATAGTATCGCGGTCGGTTAATTGTAGCGTGTGGCTTGAATACATGACCATGTGAGAAGACTTAAGGACGACGCGTTTACGTTGGAAAAGATGGAGGAACGTTTGTTTGGGTGCCATGTCGATATACCAATCATATTTGTTCTCATATTGACGGATAGGAAGATCGTATTGTGACAATCTTGTGTATAATGACGAGTGACTGACCTGAAACTTTGCATTAAATAAATAAATAAGAAATATTTTAAATGTCGACATAACCTCCTCTACAACGTCAGGCCAAATCCTTGGGATAACAAGGAAGTATTTATAGCATGCTTTAGGAATATGGTGGCGGGGTTAACTGACGTGGCCCAGCTCATCTCCAAATAGTATGCGTCAGGTTGTTCTGGGTTACAAGGTACCGTCAGCATGGAAATAATACGTGTCCTGAACTTTTGGAAGATATGTTTCTGCTGAGGCAAATAATGTGAAGTGGACCAGTATTTGAACTCGTCTCACCGATTACCATTTCCACTGACATTAACCATTAGGGCAAACTCAACCTCGATGCCCTGATTGCAGGTCTTTTATAAGTATTGAATATTTCTCTATTCTGTTACGGTGAAATTTAATGTACCTGTTCATAACTATCTATCCATCGCAGTCTGTTCACATCTATCTATCTCTATCTATCTATCTATCTATCTATCTATCTATCTATCTATCTATCTATCTATCTATCTATCTCAGCCTATTAAAGTATATTTCTGTTTCTTTCTATCTATTGAACCAACGGTCATCTAGCGTATGCAGCATTCTTTTATTATGTGATATCTGATGAGAGGGAAAATCCAGAAAACCTGCGGTTGAAGTGATAAATAATTACGTTGACATAGAGACACAAAGAGTGTCATCGATGTTGCCCAGGCATCTGCCATTATAATCCAATGTCTCAGCTTCTTACTCAATTGTTTCATGTTATCGTCATCTTATCCTGACTTCTCACCGATGTTTCATTTCCCGCCTCTTACAGAACCTTACTAGGTTCATTTTGAGCGTAATAAATTTTATGCTGGTCTCAAAAGACATCTTAGGGGTCATGGACGACTAAACGATACGGAAGCCATCACATATGATGCGAGGTTGAGTATTCGTTTATCTTCTAAGTAAGATTTGGCAGTCATCATATAAGAATGAGTAACAAAATAATTATGAGAAGCGATATGCCACAAGAATGACAGTTATTATCTTATAACACCTGGGATCCATTTTGATCCGTTGAATGCCGTATTTATGCGTAAAGCGAAAGATTGGAATGACTTTGATCAATGCCAAGTTGTAATCAGCTGAAAATGAGCTCATAGTTTTTTTTTCAGACACAGTTTATAGTTTACTCGTGTTTCGTTTTAGTTAGTACCTGTCGGTAGGTGTGGATTTATGTTGATAATCCCGAGACACCGACGGGACATTGAATGGTCATGATTTATCGAATCGAGAACAGAGGGGGAAACATTTCCACCAAGAACCAACAGAAGAGTTGTCGTAGCAGAAACCACAAATCGTTTTAAACAGAGTGAAGGAAGGAAGGGAGGTATCGCAATGCAGGACATCGATCTTTGTTAATATTGGACTGCGTAGCCCCAGGTCTTCCAATATACCTATTCTAACCAAAGACCAAATGCGTCTTCAACTTGCACCTGAGAGTCAGGAGTGTACCTTACATCAATGGAAGGTCACCTGGTTGTCTCATTTTCTAGACGGCCGAATATATGTCCAACTTTATTTAGGGGAAGAGAAAGTACAAATAGACAATAAGATAAACCATAGAATCGGTTGAGACAATAAAATAGTGAGGAATATTCTGCTTAGAACGAATGGATTTATCATTCATTCTCCGTCGCGTATGAAATATCTACACATCATTAAAGACTCGGTGTATCCGTTCAAGACAAAACAATTATACGATTGCAGCTCTGTGTAAGCCTCGAGAATCATTCGAGGTAGAGCGTTACATATTAAGAACTGCAGCGAATACGGACAATATATGCTGGACAATCTTCTCACTGATAAAGAAGAGAGTTGAAGTTACAAAAATGTGGTTCTACAGAAGGATGCTGAGAATAAGCATATGAGCAACGACGAAATTTAGAGAAAACGTAAACAAAAAGGACACATATACTTAACATCGGGGAGAGACAAGTGAAATTTCTAGGGCACATAATGAGGAAAGAAGGCTCGGAAAATTTGATACTCACATGACAGATTGAAAGCCAAAGAGGAAAGAAAACGAATAACTAACCTAGCTTGACTAAATGGATAGTGGAACAAGGTTTAGGAGAAATAGCAAATATAACATTTATTGAGAGCTATAAAAGAGAGGAGAATGTGGAGAGACACAATCGCCAGCGTCCTGAAGGGATACAACGCATAAAAAAGATGTATTTCACATTCTGAAATTTTATGATGGATTCCAGGTAGAATCATTTCACATATTCCAATTTCTGATTATTATTTTTTTGTTTTAGAAGGAAGTGCTATTTATTTGTTCAGATAAATCTCCTAAAATTTGGTATGTCCGAAAACTGGATACAGAGATATATTAGCATAGATCAAAAAGCAAACAGATGCATTGAAAGTAACTGTCATGAAATGTTGACTGATTACCTTGGAAATCAGCCCAGCAAATATATCGAAACAATCAAGAACTGGACGGAGCAAGAGCAATAAAATCATTACCGAGAGGTACAAAGCAAACACAAATATGGCCGCGCAGTGCATGGAGGTATATTTAGCGTTACATCACCACTTGAATAACAGATTCCAATGGCAGCACTTATATTAACTGGATAATGAAAATCGACAAGACGTGATTTCATTGTTTTCAAAAGGAGTTTCAGAAAATAGAAAATCAACGAACGGGATCAAATATGAGTTGACAAACTTCCGAATAATTGCAACAATAAAAGATTGAATCTGGTCGAACTGTTATCCATTATTAATATCAATATATAAAAATAAAGGCTTCAAGAATACAGTACTATAAAAATCTAACGGTTCTCCAGTGGGAAAGTTGCGGGATATGATAGCGCCAGATAATAATTTCAAGCCATTTTAATTCAGTTATTAGAAACAACGACGTAATTTTATGGAAATACTAGCAAGGATACCTTTCGTTTCATTGATGGAGAAATTAAGAACGCCATAAAATGAAAACAAAGAAATTACATCAGTTCCATAAATTTAAGCATTCTTGTAATAGCTGGTCTCATAGGCGGCATGTTAATATATTATTAACAATTGTTAGATATTTTAAGATTACAAATAACAAAACTGCTTACATTTCCTTATACATTTTTTATGCCTGCTTATTACAATGCTGTGATCTAAATGCTGAGATTGTTGCTATTTTCAAAAGCAGAAAATTACTTTATTTGAATAACACAATCTAATTATAAAAGCCATCAAAATGACAGTCACTGAAAAGTTACAAAAGACTCAATTTTAAATTAATTACAAAGCTAATATATTTTGTAAGAGGAAATCTTGGTCTGGCTGAGAACATTTAAGCATTACATTTGATATACATATAAAGACTCCCACCTTGTCGACGAGTGTGCCTATCGCAGGATATCAATAACAGTCTCATTTAGGATATCAAGCGATGCCTGTCACGGAATTTTCAAAGTGGAGAAAGACGTTACACTGGAGAAGGAATGTCGGTTATCCAATAGTGACTGAGAAACGAAACCACTCTATCCGAGTATTACTGGAAAATTAAAGATAGTAACCTCACCCCGATAATCAAATGGGAAATCACGTATCGGTGTCGAAAACAACCTCCGGGAGAGTTGCGATCTGTGTATACAGAAAAAAATCGAAATAATCAAGTACATAAATGCCAACCAATTATTAAACCAACAAAACGAGCTTATCTTCAAATGTAGGCAACAAAACAAATTTAAAATGCCCTAAAAGTGTTCATAGGATTTGTTTTTTCGGAGGATGACAAGTGAAGTGTTGGTTCTTTGACAGAGGAACTAGCATGAACAGGTAGATTTGTACACGTGTGTGTGTGTAAGCGAATGGTGCATACGTGGGTTGCTATTGAATATCACAGGACCTTGTTGCTTTTTGCGAGTTTCTATCCACATAGTTGGAACAATGACTGTCTTGACGATATACACCTTACCCATGTTTCTAAACTAACACATCTTGTATCATTATTCATACTACATAACTTTTAATCTTATTCCTTTATTTTTTTGTATTTTGATTTGAATTTTGATTCGCACTCTTAACTCTCTGAATTTATTTTTTTTATTCATCTATTTAAAAACACTCCAATTGTATCTGACAGTATTATTGTGATTTTTAATTATTATTTGTACTAAGGACTATTTCTTGAAACCAACCACCAGGTAACCTACTGATTCATATAGTTCCAAAAATTAACAAAAACTAGGCCAGTCATTCAGCTAAAGCTACTACTACCCTGCCTTTTCCTTCCCAGGTTCTTCTTCAGCCCACATCCACCCCACCCTTTATAGATACTTCCACCCTTTCTATATCACCCTCTTGCGTTTCCTTTAACAAAGCTCCTCCACGGACCATTAGATTTCGGCCTAAAAAAATGCGTAAGTATTACTATATTAATACCGACCTTTACTTGAATTAAGATCTCTTTTATTAAATTAATTTGAATCGACCTGGTTTGTTCTTCCCTAGAAACAACAAAGCTTATTGGTCAATGTCAAATACAACCCAATATAAAAATCTCAAAATTATAGTTTAAATTCTTTGCTAGGTGAGCCAACTACTACTATCCAGTAACCCTCTAGCTGTCTCTTTACCCATCCCTTCTCTTTCACATTTCCTCCTTACTACCAATCTAATATGTCTGTCTTGTGTATTTTCTCCATTTATGAAGATTTCGGACCGAAGATTTGTACATCTCTGTGTTCACGAAATAAATTTATAGTCGAAATGGATAATGAAAGACTCCCTCTTATCATTATATATATATATATATATATATATATATATATATATATATATATATATAATATAAAGATATTGTTTGTGGTAAAAAGATTTTGTGACTGCCATGAAAAGACAAATTTTATTTTTATTACCACTGATAATAGATAAAACAAATAGAATAATTCCATTATTATTTCCTTTTGTTATTGCATTTTTCCAATGAAACATGCTCACATGTACATGTTAGTACTTTGTATATCCATTCCACGAAGTCATTCTTTTCAGACTGACCACAGATTCTCGATTGGATTTAAATCAAGAGAGTTTCCGTCCCAGTCTATCGTACTTTGACTTGCTCCCTGTTAAGGCTTGTCCTTGTGTTTATGCACCGTTACACTTTTCGTACATTTCCTTGGTGTAACGTCCATCGTCGACAATGGCCGTAGGACAAATAATCAACGATCGAGACAAGTCTGGACGTGATAAACATCTGATGAAAGCATGGATGACGTAATATTTATCAAGGTCAAACAAATTTCATCATGTACTCCGAAAATAGATTCATATTGCTGCACACCACTGTATATGACCTACTCTGAGGGAAAATAGGAATCGCTTACACCCTGTCACGCCAATGAGTCTAAAACTGAGAGTATGCTGAAAGAAAGGAAACTAAAGCGGTTGTTTCAATTAATTTGCATATATATATATATATATATATATATATATATATATATATGTGTGTGTGTGTGTGTGTGTGTGTGTGTGTGTGTGTGTGTATTATAAATTGTTGTAATGATTAACAGATATCCCATATCAAGGCAGTCAATAGATACATGTTGATGACCAGATTGTACTCGGTCGAATCCTTGTGTCTGTAATAATACCTATAGCAACCAACATGAAGAGAATCGTTCAAAAAATAAAAGTATATTGTCAATTAATCATCTTAGAAATGAAATACTAAATGATTCAAAGCATTATGCGCCCGTCATCATGAACAAATATCAAAACCCCGTGATAAGTGAATATAAATAGTGTATATGTGCACATGTGTAGGATGTCGTGGCTATTTTCTTTCATTTTCTTCTCGTTTTATAATCTATCATTATTCCTTTTCTTTTTTTTTTTTCTCTATCTTTTCGTCCCTGAGTATCAAAAGATAACGTAACTATTTTATTTCCTGTATCAGAGATACATTTTCAAAATCCTTTAGTTCTAAAGTTTTAGAAAATATCGGTGTATTCTTTTTTTTAATGTATTTATTTCTTGTTTAATTGACTGATTTTTTTTTAAATGATTGCTTAAATGGCAAAGTGTTTAATAATAAATTATCAACCATAATGTTGTTATACAAAAATATTTAATTTTTGGTTAGATCCCTAAACGGAGACACTAACCTCTTCGACATCAAAACAGGATTCCTCCAGTGTGACACTCTTGAACCCTTTCTCTTTATTATCACCCTTGACTTTATATAGAGATCTTCCCCCGACAAACACCATCCAGGTCTTACTTTATCACCAAGTCGATACACTGCAAAAATTTGACCAATACTGACTATGCAAATGATAGAGCTATCTCTACAGACACCGTTACAAATGTCACAGTTATCCTACATCATCTAGAAAATGCTACCAACACTGTTTGACTATGTAAATGCCTCTAAAACTGAATTCATAAGTTTCAACCAGCAAGGCGCAATACAAATTGTCTCAGGTGAATCAATAAAATCTAAAACCTGACAAACATTGCATTAAAAGTGTCTAAATATATAATTATTGTCATAAAAGAACAGGGGAAATTTTTTGTCTGACTGAACCACTTTCTTTTGAATCAAATGCAAAAATCCTCTAAAGCGTAATAAATTGGAGATTTAACAAAATATTCCCGGAGTTGTTTTCAATTTCTGGAATGTTTTTAAAAAGAAGCTAGAATCTTTGTCCAAAAGTTGCAGACTAAACATTTACAGCCAATGCCAGGTTTCAAGGTTAACATTAATATTAAAAACAGGCAAATATTTTATGTTCAAAGACATTTACCTTTATAATTAAAAGGGGATAACAGTTCTTTCAAATATTATAAGAACAACCAAACAGTATAAGCAAGAAGAAACAAAAAGTTATGTTTCTTAGAGTGACACATCCTTGTACCTTTTCCCTTTGTTACCACCCTTGGCTATGTATTGAGAAATTCCTTCGACAAACATCATCATCATCATCTAGGTTTTATCACCAGATCTTTCAAATATTATAAGAAAAAAACAAATAGTATATGCATTAGGGGTATAGACATTGATTTCTTCATCGCATCATATTCTAACCACAGCCTATCTTTCTACATTTGACAACGTGGTCCGACATTTTTTTTACAACTTGCTACACGCAAGACGTCTTTCTCACGCCTATAACTCTCTTCATCTATGTTTACAATCTCATTCCCTCGCAACTCAATCGTAATAATAGAACTGCCTAAGTCTTTTACACCGATCAAAATTTTAAATTTAAGTTTATTTTCATAAAAAGATTCACACATCGAGGAATTAGACAGATTTTTTTTTGTTGCTGACAATACGATTTCCACCAGAAAATACACCATCTACAAAAAATCTGTCGGTGAGCAATTCTCATTTCTCTGTTTATTCCTCGGTCCATTGATGAAGGACACAGGCGTGTCCGAAAATTCCGAACTTAAAACATTTCTCTCCGTGCTTCATTTCTGTCATATATTTAATAATTAATATTTATATTTATAAATAATAAATAATTAATATTTCAATAATATATGTTTAGGGTACTGATTATATCGGTATCCTTTCGTTTTTCCTTGTTTTACTAATTAACCTATTTAACGTATTATAAGAAGCACACATGGACCCTTTTTTCTAATCATGCATATATATATATATATATATATATATATATATAGAGAGAGAGAGAGAGAGAGAGAGAGAGAGAGAGAGAGAGAGAGAGGGAGGTCAGCCCAGATACTAAGAGAGTCTGCTGCTTGCCGATTGCATTGACGTGCCATAGGTAACCAGTCATCTGAAAACTTAGAAAAAGCCCGAGATTAAAACTTACTGCTCAATGAATATATTGGCATCGTGCAACTTTGGCATTTTATCACAGTGTCTTACAATGTGCCCCATTCCTCCAGAGTGTGCGCCTACCGACGTGGGTTGCGGTGTCAACTTCGGATTCACAAATGAATTGCAAAACAATGTCTTCTTCAGAATCGAAGGACAACCATGAATATGGGTGAGGAGTTACTCCTACTTGGGTGGATATAAAAAGGGGGTTTCTTAAAATTCTTTGGTCAAGAAATAAGAGATTCCCAAAACTTGTGAATCTGTCGTTTCCTGAGATCTCTTTTTGCTGCTGCGGTAAGTTTTGTATTTAGTGAACATGTCGCCTTTAACAGCACTGAACTGTCCAGCCAGTCTCGTGTCTAGCTGTAATTTAGCGGACATCAAGTGACTCCAAATGTATAAGTCAGAGCGATCAGCAACAATGTTGCAAGTATGTAAGCATCCGTGAAAATCTTGACATCCAATAAAATACTGGAAAATCCTGACCCCCGGGGAGGTGTTACTGGTGGTATATGGTAGGAGTGGTTTTGATAAAATCGCTTAGTTAGAGAAGAAGGGGTCATTTGAGGTTGACTTTAAGGAGAAAGTGAAAAAAAAAAAGAAAAACAACGATGAAAAGAGGGAGAGGAAAAAGCAGATAAAATAATTACGGAGAAAGAAAGAAAGAAAGAAAGAAAGAAAGAAAGAAAGAAAGAAAGAAATTGCAAACGGAATGAAAAATGGAAAAAAGTCGGAAGAGTGGGTAGTGAATAAGGATGCAGAAAGAAAGAAAAAGAAAGAGAGAACGATGCATACTGGAAAGAAAGGAATAAGAAAATGGCCACAAAAATAAGAAAGATAATTAGCAATGGCAATAAAGAAAGAAAGAAAGAAAAAGAAAATAAAAAAGAAGGAAGAAATAACGATATAGACAAAGAAAGAAAGAAAGAAGAAAGAAAGAAAGAAAGAAAGAAAAATGAATCATGGAAAGAAAGAAAAAAGAAAACGGTCACAAAAAAGAAAGAAAGTTAATGAATAATGCATAGAAAAAGAAAGAAAAAGAAGGCACGAATCAAGAAAATAATAACTGCAAGCGATGTATGAGGAAATCGCCAAGAAAATAGTTGGGAATGAGATATTAATGAAAATTAGAATGAAAATGAAGTTAGGCATTAAGAAAAGAAGAAATGTTTAAAAGAGAAAAATACGATAAAGAATAGTTAGAAAAGAAATAAAGAATTTAAGAAGAGGAGAAAGGAAGAAAAAAGGTCAGTTAAAACGAAAGAATAAGAGAAAGAAAAAGAAAGAGGAGCGGAAAAAGAGATAGAAAAACGGAAAAGGAAATATTAAAAGGAAGAAGAAATATTAAAAAATAGAAATGATATTCAATGAAGACGAAAAAAAGAAATAAAAAATATGGCCATTTTTTATCATTAGTTATAGAAAATCTCTCCACTTTTTTCTGAGTTGGTTATCAACCGGGATTTTCTGTTGCTGATCCAGGTGAGAAGGCGGGACTGACTTCAGCCATGTTGGTTTTTATTCTTTCTTTGTTGATGCGGTGATAACTTCTTTGAGTAGTCTGAATCGACTCAAGTCGATCGCATGGAATTAGAAAGAAATTGAAAGTGAAATGCAGACAGAAAAAAAAAGAATTTCAAAAGAAAATTAAAGAAGAGAGAAAAGCAAAGTAAACACCCTCCTCCTTAAAAAAACGAATGAAAAAGATACTCAAAGAACAGAGAAAAAAGAGAAAGCAATGATGAAAGAGAATGAGAGGAATGATAAATTTAAAGGAAATTGCGATAAAAACAATAGATTAAAGAAAAAGAGAGAAGAAAAAAAGAAAGTAGAATATATTTTAATAAACACTTTCTTTATTTCTTTAAAGTTTCTTTCTTTCTTTTGAAAAATGTCTTCATTCTTACTTTCTTTCTAATATTCAATTTTTTTTTTATCCAATGTCCTATTATTCATTCATTCTTTCTTTTTTTCTTTTTTATTGCTTTCTTGTAATTTATATTTTTCTTTCTTTCTTTCTTTCTTTCTTTCTTAAAGTTTATTTCTTTCTTTTACGCACTTTTCTTTTTTCTTAGTTTTTTTCTAATATCAACCTCTATCTAATGTACTCCTGATTACTCTTTTATACTTCCACTCATTATTAATGTTTCTGTTCGTAATTCTTATGTAAACATAAGTTCTATTCTAAGGTTTCCTTTTCAGGCACTTTAAATACAATGCCAATCGATATCAGTTGTCTTCTTGATTAGTCTTCTTTTATCGTTCTCACTCCTTAATAATGTTACTCTTTTTCTTAATCCATTACATTCAGTATCCCCTTGCGCATTAGGGGGCTTAACTGCCTTACACATATGATTAATAATAATAATAATAATAATAATAATAATAATAATAATAATAATGATCACCCAATCCAGGCCATGACCGGATTTGATATTTTCAATCAAGAAGAGTAAAATTCGCTAGATTGTAGATTTTATTCTTCCGACCAACCGTAGAAAATTCGTAAGAATTCTAAACAAATGGCAGGTAGAACAAGTGCCGCAAAGTAAAGATCAAATTATTGCTGATATGAAATAACAAAAATGAGGAAGCTGTGGAAAAGCTTTCTCGCATGTGTTCTGAAGGGTATTGAAGCAATGTGGAAAAAATGATAGGTATCACAACCTTGCCAAAAGTTGTTAGGTAGTTACGGAATATTAAGATAACATTCATGCCGCTTATTATCGGAGGACTGGGAACGATCCAAGAGAGCCGGATAAAAGACTGGATGACGTGAAAATAAAACAGAATATTTGGAATAATAAATGATGATTCATAGATCAAAATATCAACAATAGCGAGATCAAGTGATGATTTGGCGATTAGTAATATCAACAATTACGAGATCAAATAATAATTTGGTGATCAATAATATTAACAAGAATGAAATCAAAAATAATTTGTCATTCAGTAATACCAACAATAACAGGATCAAATGATAATTTTTCGATCAGTTCAATCAACGATAACAAGATCAAATGATAATTTGGCCTTCATTAATATCAACATTAACGAGATCAAATGACAATTAGCGAGATTTTATATCAACAAAAACGAGATCATATGATACTTTGGTGATCAGTAATATCAACTGAACCGAGATCAAATGCTAATCTGGCGATCTGTAAACTTCAACAATATTGAAATCAAATACTAAATTGCTGATCAGTATTATAAAAATTAACGAGAACAAATGATAATTTCGTGATCAGTAATATCAAAAATGACGTGATTAAATGAAAATTCACTGATTAGTAAAATAAACAATAACGAGATTAAATGATTTGGCGATCAGTAATATCAACATAACGAGATCAAATGGTAATATGGCGATCAATATTATCAATATTAAAACGATCAAATGACAATTAGCGATCTGTAATATCAAAAACGAGACCGTATTATACATTGGTGAATAGTAATATCAACAATGACAAAATCAAACGAAGATTTGGCGATCAGTAACCTAAACAAAATCAAGAGCAAATGATCATTTAGCGATCAGTAATATCAAAAAAATACCGAGATCAAATTATTATTTGGCGACATGTAATATCAACAATAATGAAATCAAATGATAATTTGGCGATTACTAATATAAAAAATAACGAATTCAAAAGATAACACCAAACTTGACGATCAATAATACGACGCAAAAATATGAAGCACAAAGAATAATCTGAAATGTGTCGACGATGAAATTAATTATACTATGAGAAATTATTATAAGAACAATAGTGTTGAACTAACGACTGATATAATTTCAGTAAAACATCAACATTGAAACGGCGGCATTGGTTAAAATAACAGAAGAGGAATAATAATAATAATAATAATAATAATAATAATAATAATAATAACAGCAACAACGATAACCAGTTTTAATCCGTGGCAATTTCACGGTTTTCCTATTTTAATATTCTCAATAATCTTAATTCTTATGTTAATCATTGAGTTCGCTCATGGCGATATATCAATAAAATATCGTCAGAAATTCCACCAACGCATCCGTAAATATTTGAGCTTGACTATTCAGACAAAATATTGCAATAACAATCAGAAATATAAATACTGATCGTTATTTTAAGAAGTGGGTACAAATGCAAAAATTTGAAACTGAAAACTTTTTCCATTTTACTGAAACAGACGTTAAACACTTCTATCTTCCTTCCTTTCTTTTCATTTTCTCGATGAAAGCAAGTAGTGAATTTCCCCTGATTTCCATGTGATCCAAACGTAATAGTTCATTATTTATGGAGCACTGGCAGGGCGTAACGGTCATGCAAACTATCTAAGGGAGAGAAAAGTACAATAATAATAATAATGATACCAATGAAACAAACTACGACAATATATGAAAGATCAATTAAGTAAGGCGATAAAGTCACTAAGACTGACATTGTATTTACTATTGACATTGTTTAGTAAAAAAAAAAAAATAATACCAGCAATAAATTTGTCTAAAAGAAAAAATTACCAACGGTACATTGTGGCAAAAAAATTATCAGCAATAGATTTTTGTAAAAAAAAAAATAAAAAAATAACAGCAATACATTTTTGTTAAAAAAAAAAAAAAAGGAACGAAAACGCAATCTATTTTCTTAATGTAAATTACTAATGCTCCTAAAAAAAATATAATTTCAGCATTAAATGACCCAATGGGTGGATATGCCATAAACCAAACGAAACCAATCACCATAAAAATCATTTATAGAAAAGGAAAGGGGGAGCTACGTTACAGCGATTGGAAAATGGTTGCTCTCGAAATGTCAGGTCAGAACTGATATGGTTGTGAAGCTTTAGTCTTTAAAGAAAGTTCAATTTGAACAATTTGGTTCCCAACGGTATCATTCCGCTGAGAGATTCGTCTGGCCAGGATGGTGAAATAAGTATCATTCAAAATAGAATAAAAGACTAAAAGACTATGTTTAACAAATCGGAATTAAACAATTTCGACAACCGATTAATCAAGGGAATGAAGTCAACAATAATTCTATTAACGGCTTCACTCGACTGTGATCTCACCTTTTGTGGTTCACTAAAAGGTCGGACAATGACAAATTAATTCAAGTGGGCCGAAAGGATTACAGGGTTGGTAAACGACTTATGGTAGCGGAAATGGTGAGAAAAGCCGTTTCCTTACAATCGAACACTTGGTATTCATTGATTGAATTGAGTTAATGTCAGTTGAAATTTATAAAATCTTTACTTTAAAACAGTCTTTTCTGGAAAATAGATTTCTCAAGTCTACTAACAGCTCTTTCTAGTAATATTGATGGAACCTTCATTTCTAATTTTTTAAGGGCGTGTGGAAAGTCAACATTAATTGGTTAATTATGCTATTATTTTCTCTTCCAGTTAGCTATGTTATCCATTTTAGTTGTTACTGCTGTTGGAAGTCTTCAAGTGATGTAGTTTCTGATATTTTGGAAAGATCTTTAATATTATTTACGGTCAATCTATGAAGTCTGTGAAAGTAAAGATTTTTTTTTTCAGACCAAGAGGATACAATTACATAAAGACATTTTCTTAGTCGTGGATCTGTGAAAACGAGCGCTTATAGTTGTGAAATATCTAAAGAAGCTGGACATCATGCATTGCATTCATCCGAGATCCGAGGTAGAACGAGACTATTTAAGAACATTTCTCTCGAATTAACTAAATGTATCCGTGTGCAGCCCATTTTGTATTCCATAAATTATGCCCGCTACAAATGTCTTATAAGTTCTCTAAAGAATGACTTATTCGAAATGTTTCCTATTTATTAATTCCATATTTCCGTAGCGCTCTATAAAATCTTAAACAGTGGAAAAGAAATTTTGTTAAGGTTTAAATAAAGTTTTATGTCCCCTTATATGAATGCAATCGACCAGTTTCTTTCTAAGTAAGTAAAGTAAAGAAAGATATCATATCAATGACATTCGCTTAGAACTTGTATACAGATGCCGTCCTGTGTCTGAATAATAAAGATTCATAGAGTTTGTCAGGTCAAATGGTTTTTAATAATAATAATAATAATAATAATAATAAAATTAATAATCTATGTGCGGTGAACTAGTGCCAACAGAACAATTGCAACGTCAGAGGATTGTTCAGTATAAAGATTGGTCAATTTGTGAATTCAAACTCCCTCACAATTATAAATACTGAGAATATAATGTTATGGTTACTAAAGGAGGTAAAAGTGAATCTCCGGATTAGCTAGCTTATTGCTGATGCTTGTTCAATAACATTTGTGCTTCTTCAACAGCCTCAGAGCCAACTAGTGGTTTACACTACAGCTATACTGAACAACTATGGGTAAATAGCAGGAGAAACTTGATCCTATATCCTTGGGTGGCAACTGATCTAGGAGAAACAAACTGGAGAGATTTGACTCCTTTAGGCTATCTTTACCAGGAAATACAATTGCTCTTGTGACTGTAGTACATGGGTTATCCTTAAAACTCCTTATAATGGGTTTCAGGTCTCACGATTGTGTAACTGAGCAGTCTTTTATTTGCTGGTTCACTGACAGAGCTTTGCAGTTTGACGGGGGCTTTAGCTGAACATGAACAGTACGCCCAATAATTCGACCATTTAAGTCTTTTCTTTTTCTCATTTATATTATTAAGTTAATGCGTAAATGATTTTCGTTTATATTCTAGGATATCGTGGGAAGGTTGTCGCATGTTGAAAATCTTTCGACTATAAGCTCCCGGTTAGAGTCTCACATTGGTCGACTTAGCAAGGATAATTAATAGCGACATGAGAATACGGCCCAGGCGTGAGGCACCGTTGGTAAGAAGTTGGGAACCATACTAAGACGTTTAATCATTGACGGATTCCGAAAAGTTAAGCTGATAAGAACAGATACTACACTTAGATCTCAGCCGATAGGTGCGGCGACCGCGATAACATCGTAATTGTTCAAATGCACAGTTATTTTCTAAGCGTAGTTTAGATGTGTCACAAGGCCAAAAGTATGGGACACCTAGTGAGGATCGAAATCACTTTTCAGTCGTAACTGATCTAGCTTGACAAGCTTGTAAACCATTACACCACACCGAGGTGTCCTTGTTCAAATGCCCAAAAATGAACTAATGAAACTGATTAAGGCAAAAAGAAAAATACAGTTACCATAAATAAAAGAACATCATTTGCTGAATTATTTTCAAATTATTAAGAGAAATGTTTGAAAGACGATGTTTTGTCTAGAAAGAAGGGAAGAAAGAAGGAAAGAAAGAATGGAATATGTGTGTTAACATCTCCTGCCAATAACATACACCGTATATATTCGTAGCAAAGGGTTCAGGTCTGAATTCCCTGAAGGTTCCCCGATGATGTCCGGAGAGTACAATGGCCGAAAAGTTGTGATAACAAAAGCAAAGATGAGGAAACTGGATTCAACACATCGAGATCCTCATCCTCTCTCTCTATTCCTCTTATCACCACCACCACCACCACCACCACTCCCATGGTGGCAGTGACGCAGATGGTTTTGAAAGGACCGGAATACTCCTGAAGAATCGTAAGCATGAGTCACAGACGAGTGTGGGTGATTGACGCGACTGGCGAGTCGGGCCTTCCTGGCAGCACGTCGCAGATTGTCATTATGTTGATGATTGGACTCAAACATCTCTTGGAAGGCTGATTTGCAGGTTCGATGTTGAACGTATCAGGGATTCCTTAAATTGATCCTTGAAGCAACGTTTTGGGCCTCCGTGAATACACTGGGCGCTGGCAAACTCTCCAAACAAGATGATACGCGGAAGTTGAATGGGACACATGAGGATAATAGTCCCCATGTAAATAACATAATAATTATTAATTCTACAGGGTGGTCTGAAAGTGTTGTTACTTTTCAAATGGCTGATACGAGCTCCTACAAATTGGAAGAGACACAGCTTGCAAGTGTATGAACACATGATCGTGTGCACTCTGGCAACAGCATGGAAGATGTGTGACATGACTTTTTATTTTTATTATTATTATTATTAAATTTTGGTAGGTGGTGATAAGATTTTCGGACCACCCTGTACATACAGAATTTTTATGATTGATTCGAAGTATATGCTGCCACTACTTCAAATCCTTGTTTTGTTTTGAAAGGAAGCTGTGGAAATATACACTGGGGTAGGATTTTTCTGATTCTATGCTAGTGACATTCAAGCCATTTATTCAACATGCTGTGCAACGTAAGTCATTCAATATGGTTTCCTAGTCGTCGACCAACAAACATCACTTCATTCACCCAACGAAAGATGTTCGATTTCACCTATAGAGATGACTGCATGAGGCTATTCACCCAGCATCGCATAGTCTTCTGTAAGCCGATGATGGCTCTATAATATTACAAAACAGCGGAAGGGAGGGTATTTAGCTGATCCTTCTGATAATGAAATGCTTTCTTATTACTCTAAACGTTATTTTTGTAGATGCACGTGTTTGAATAGACGCACTGTTCTTTTCCGTGCATTCGAGAGACTTAAGAAAGAAAAATGTACTCTCTAGCAATATTCGAACTTACGTCCCCTTTATTCGTTGAAGCAATAATCTGATATCACGGGCTTTAGACAGCTCGGCCACAGAGAGTGTCACAACTCATCAGTGGTCAATTAACTTTTTATTAAAATTAAGATTAAAAATGAAATCCATCAATCCCTTATAATTAAGCAATTTTACAGGAGAAACAGAATATTTTCAAATCTTTTTTGTAAGCTAGAATCACTGTTACATTTTTTTAGATTTAATAGTGTAGAGTGACTGTTAAATACTTTATTGATTTTTTTTATAAAATAAACTTCACAAATTAAAATTTATTCATTAGTGAATAAATACCAACACTGTCATTAAAATCAATCATTTTCCTGACTTTGGAAGGTTTACATTTTTTAAACTTGTTATAGCATGAATATTGTGAAAGAGTGCAATTGATTGCAATGTGACTGTCTGCATCTACAGGTAAGCACACACAGTGTTAACTATATATGGTCATTAAAAAAAAAGAATGAACCGATTTCATGACGCATTGCTTCAGTTCTCATGCCTCGTTATCGAATGAGTCAGAGACCATTTGAAAGAGAAGCTTTCGAAATTTTGAATGGCTGCCACATGGGGCTCTGTAGTCGCGTCATATCTCCGGTGACACTCACTTTAGCCCCGGAATGGTGAGGCCTCAGTAAAAGGCGTTCTGCGTTCTCGAGTTCGCGAAATACGGTTGCAGCATTCTTTTCAAAGGCAATTCGACATTAATCCGTCCTCTCTTAAGAACATTCGACTTGGTTTAAACCCTTTTAAGATAGTGTGTGCCCGTGTAAAAGAAAAAGTCCAGGGAGGTTCGCAAATCGATCTAGACGTGAGCTTGTGATATCTAAATCCAATATCTGGCGTGGGCTAAGACGTCTACATTTGAAACCTTACAGACTACGCCTCGTTCAGGCACTTACCAAAACTTTCCTCTTTCTGATTGGCTTGTGAGATCCCAAGATCTCAATGTGTGTGATTTTTTCGTGTGGGGATACGTAAAATATTGCGTTTATGTTCCACCGCTATCAAATGACCTCGATGACCTTAAACATCAAATAACAACGGCGATCAACTCAGTGGATTGATGATACGCGTCTGGGGGGAATTCTCTTATCGCATTGATATCGCCCGTGATGAAGGTGGTGGACACATTGAACACTTGTAAGACAGGAAATAAGAGTTGAATGTGAGTGAAATACTTGTGACTTGGCTGGAGTTTTCTATTGTTTTTTTTATTTATTAAAATATTGCGTAATGAAATCGGTTCATTCTTTTTTAATAACCCTATATAACATTTTAGTGAAGTGCCGCAGAGGTCAAAGAGGCCCAGGGTTGCAAGCATTTTTTGCAACACTAGATAAGAAAATGTCTTACCTCCAGGGCGAACACGGATTCGAACGTGTCTTGCCTGTAAACTGCCCCAAAAGGACAAAATAGCGGCTTTGCGAGTTACACATTTAAAACAGATGCCGTAGTCGGATACTCTCTCGCGAGAGTATCTTTTCACGTATTTAAATTTTGGAAGTTAATTAGGAGTTGAAAAAGAGAATAAGGGGGTGACAGGCAGACAGTTACTATTGTATCGAGAAGGAAATAAGTGTTGCGGAGGAATAAACTAAAGGAAGCAGATTACAGGAATTGTTAACAAGCCAGAGAAGAAAATACAATTTTACACACTTTTCCCTACAAACATAGATTTATTTATCCACAACTAATAAGTACATTTATAAGTAGTATTGTAGTTGTTTTCAAAACCGTCTGGTGGTCATAAAATGGAAGAAATAGTAGTTACAGCGAGCAGACTAGTCATAGAAAAAAATCTGCATTCACAGGGATTCAAATCTCACACAGATTTGTGTCCATCTTCTCTGACGAAATTACTGGCAACTGTCGTCTAAGCTCGCGACAAATTCTTCCATTTAGTTAGAAATTCTAAGAAACGTGCCTATTACATAACATTACAGTGGATTAACGGCAGACAAAACACCAACATAAAACACATTTCTTATTTTCTGTGTGTAGACGACACTCTTCATCCTCAGAAGCT
>CAHIKZ030000400.1:1190000-1202500 GCA_903632075.3 Acanthosepion pharaonis | reverse complement strand
AATTGGTCGATGATCGTAATGGAAATGAAAAATATTGGCAAAGAAAATAAGGTGAATAAACAAGACCTCTGACTGGTGGAAACAAGCAATATAGCTCGACAGGACATTTTGTATGGATATAGAGAAAGAGTTGCTATCCATTTTAGCTGTTGCCGCTGTTGAAAATCTTCAGTTTATGTAGTTTTAGTTATTTGGTAAAGTCCTTGTGGCTTTGTAACCCCAGACTACAAAAAGTCCTCTTCAAGACCCTACTGGCTTCATTCAAACGAATGAACCTAGCCGGGTCTTGAAGTGGGTAAATCACTGATCAACTGATAATTTAGACATTTCCAAAAGAGTAAGACGCCCCATGCATTGCATCCAGATAAACGTCTCGATTTAACAAAAATATTCAAAAAAGTGTCGAATTCTTGTGTTAATGCTTTAATTTTGTTCCAGTTTTTTTATGTCACCCTAAGCAAGGGGCAAATGCTACCAATGTGCAGGTGGGGGGGTTACAGGGCGTGGAAGTGAAAGAGAGAACTGAGAATAGGGAGGATTGAAGAAAGGACAAAAGATGAACGGGATTCAAGAAGATAGAAGATGGCGATTGACGTTGCATTTAAACTTTTGAATATTGTAGTTATCAGGGAAGCAATAAATGAAAGGGAGTTATAAAAAGAAACCTTTGTAGTAGAAGTGGCCCTTGCATCTAATTAGTTCAATAGTAAAAAAAAATGCCAATCTAGTAGCCTGCATTAGTTCATGTAGTCAGAGCATCAGTGAAGAAACTTTGTTAGGACAGTTACCATGAAAATATTTGTAGAAAAGTCAGAGGGAAGCCACACCACGTTTGTAAGTCGAGATTCTTGGTCAGGATCAGTTACATTATAGATCCTTTTTGGGATTTTATCAAGAATCTTGAGATATACAGCAGGAGCACCAAACCAAATATGGCAGCCGTATTCAATGCACTGACGAATGGTAGATATGTAAATTTGCAAGATGGATTCTGACAAGAAAAACCTTTTCGCGCGATACAGTGATCCAAATTTCCTTGCAGTAGATGCAACTATTGATTCTACAAGTCACTGGAAAAAGTGAAGATGGTGCAGTGTGTTGCTCTCCTGGAGTTTATCGTCAGCCATGCTAATGGCAGTTAAAAATGTTCTCTGTAGTTATTAAATGAAAACATCTTTGTTTTGGCGACATTCAAATTTACAAGTCGTTTTTTATCCAAGCTAAACATTGATTGAAGCAGCCGGCATGCTTATTTTGTCAGATCTGTCGGATTTTCTATTGAGACAGGTGTAAAGTGTCATTTGCACATAGACCTAATTAGTAAAAGGACAATGACGAGGTCATTGATGAAATTCATAAACAGCGTAGAATTGAGGATAGAGCCTTTGGGAACACACTCGTACGTGAGAAAAGATCTGGAAGAAAGTTCGTTCAAAATGAACTTCATTTCAAGATTTGATAGGAATGATTAGATTATATCAAACATTTATCCTGTGATGCCCTAGCACTGGAGCTTTTGAGGAAGATCAAGATTACAGACACTGTCGAACGCCTTCAAGATATCTAGAGCCAAACCTCGAGCTTCACCGTTCATATCCAGTTCAGACTTAAAGGTTCGCGAAAAAGAAATGAAAGCAGACATTTGAAATAATAAGAAAGCATGAATCTATCAGACTGACGGAAACGGATAGGATATTAAATCAGCTTTTGAATAAATTGAAAGACGAACTAACAGAAGAAATTTTAGCGTTTATATACATCGCGTATACGTTAGTGGATTTCTTTTCTCTGCCGATAGCTTAGAGGTAGAGTTTCTGACTGATGCCAAATCGGTCGAGTTTCGATCCCGGCTTGTAGCAATCGGTTGTATCACAGCTCATCAGTGTGGTTACACATCCAATTGCTTCAAGCCGGGAATGAAACTCCGTCCTGGGTATGACGATAAACTACGTCCAGCAGCAAGGCCTCTGATAAGGTTTTGATGAGCGTGGAACCACCTCTTAATTTCTGTGTTCCCAGGTCTGCCCTGACCCGGGGTGGTAGCACCTGTTAAGGTCCCACCTATGGGCAAATAGTTAACCCCCAAACTGGGGTCAAAACACTATGAACATGTAAAAATAGATTTTAATACCAGAAATACTTTATTTACATTATTCGGATTATTGTCCTCATCTTTGTCGCCATATTTATCACAACGTTTACCTCAGACAGTACCTCAATTTCAACTCCCACCATCCATACAGCGTAAAGAAAGGGATCGTCCTCAAGGACACATGGCACAGTGGATAAAGGTGTTGGTTAGATCCAGTGACACGACCCAAAGAGTGTGAGTTCAATACCTGGTTAAGGCAGTGGAGAACTTTCAGAGGGAAATTAGCACGAGATAACTGATAACTGACATCCATCAAACATGGCACGTGGAACTAGAACAGTCTATCCCAGTGAGCGAAATAAAGGGTTCAGTTCGAAATTCCAACCACCTGAAGAAGGCCGGAGCGTACAACGGCCGAAACGTTGTGATATGGCAACACAGATTAGGACAATAGTCCGAATAATCTAAATAATGTACATAATACCTCATATCAGAAATATTGACAGACTCAGAAATACTTTTTAAAAAATCATGGCCAGCAATACATATTTAAAAAAAAAATATTACCAAAAATAGACTTATGAAGGAAAAAAATATTACCAGCAACAAAAAATTTTGTTGGCATTAAATAACCCATTGAGGTTGATATGCCGTAAAATAAAACAAACGAAATGAAACCAAACCGGGATCGAAACTCGACCGATTTGGCATATATATATATATATATATATATATATATATATATATATATATATTGGGGAAATTGTATGATAAAGTGGAAAAGTTTACGTGTGACGCGTTTTGTCCTTCAGGACTTCATCGGACTAAATTTATTATTTTGGTACGACTACACATGCGCACGAACAAGAGTTACTGCAGATTTTAGATTTTTTTCACCAGACGAATTCATTTAGAGTCTTTTCCTTATCCTTTCCATCACTTTTGTAAGTAAGTATGCCACACTGTGATATTAGAAGTCAGTGATGTCAGAAATGGTGAAATTTTGTAAGAACCAGAGCGCAAATTTATTGATTCTGCTGATTAAAAAAATTCTAAAATTCACACCCCTTGTGCGCATGTGTATTCCTACCAACATAACAAATTTAGTCCAATCAAGTTCTGAAGGAAGAAATGCGTCATAATTAAACCTTTTCCACTTTGTGATACAATTTCCCCAATACTGTTCTTGATATATAAAAATATATATCATTATCTCATATATATATATCTATATATATATATGAAATGAGAACGGATGAAATATAGATTCAAACGTTCATAACATTAACTTAAAAATAGGACTCAATACAAGAGTCGAGCGATAATTCTTTATTATAGGATATTACATTCGAACATATGTAATCGCTACATAAATGTATTCACGTTTCGATGCATATCATCGCATCTCATCAGGCGGTGGGAAATGATGGTTATTAGGATTTTTAAATTTATTTAAAAACATTCACGTTTCCCGCGAAAAAAGGAAAAAAGAAAATAAGAAAAGCAAGAAAGAAAGAAAAATAAGGACATAAGCTATAGTCTCATCTAAAAAGAAAAAAAAAGAAGGAAAAAAAACAAAATGTAGTCGAAAAAGGGAAAAAAGAAAGAAAGACAAGGTAAAATCTCTTCTAAAAAAAAGAAAGAATAAGGAGAGCGAGAAGGAAAGAAATATACCAAATACAGTCTCTTCACCTAAGAAAAGCAAAGAAGAGGTAAAGATAAATAGAAGGATGATATAGAAATGAAAAGAAGCAAGACAAGATATGTTGAGAATCGGTTAACCAATCAAAGATAGTTTATGTTATGCAAGATGTTGTGAAGGATAGATTCAATATAACGGATACATACAGTCTATTTGAAATAGAATTTTGATACAATGTGACAATATACAAATCGTCGATATTTCCAGTGAAGAGGCAACATAATTTAACAATAATTATTTAATAGTATGTAAATAAAAAAGGAAGAACAGGAAAACTTTATGAGAATTACAAAACAGAAAAATAAAAAAATTACATTATAAAAATGAAAAGATAAAATATAAAAAGTACAAAAATGAACTAACCAAACTTAAAAGTACATAGATCATAAAAATAAATCATATAAAAATAAAATAATAAGATAATAAATTATATAAAAAATATAAATAATAAACGTAATAGAGTATAAAAGTTAACTAAACAGTTTTACATGTAATATTAAAAACCAAAACAACAGATATAAAACATCAGTAGGATGTATATACCTCTATAATGTTACATACTATAATCGATCAGAAAATCTTACTAACGATAAGTTAAAATGCTTACCACAATTTTATTCCTCATGAATCAAGTGATTATTAAATTTTAAGGTTTAGTAAGATACCATATATATATATATATATATATATATATATATATATATATATATATATATATATATATATATATATCTTACTTATTATAAAACGCAGATTGTGTGTGTGTGTCTGTAACGTTTATATATTGGATTGAATTTCCTACATATTTCAACAGATTTCAACAAAACTTCACAGGACTACATAAAATTACCTTTTGGTGGTTCTAACAACGCCAGAAAATGTGAAAAATATAATTGTTTTTGCACAAAATCAATTTGAAAACACGATTATGAGACATCGTGAAAATGGAAGGGGGACAACTCACATCGGTTTGTTTGTGTGTGGGGGGGTTACTTTAAATATGGGAGCGGATTTCCTATATTTTTCAGCCGATAAAACAAAAACTTCACTTGGGGGCAGGTAGTGTTTTTATTCTCTTGCACACTTTTTTCTTTATTTTTAACATTCAGAATGCTTTAAAAATTGCATTTACAAGACAATTGTTTATAAAAAAAATTCTATTCAATCAGTAAACTCATAACGATTGAAAACAATGTTTTTGTTTGAGTTTGGGTTTGACCAATTCGTAAAAAAAAAAAAAATTAAGACATGCGTGTCCGTCAACCTTAAACAATAATCTTTGTCAATTTTATTTTTCAGTCTTTATGATGGTGGATACTTGGTCTATCTCTTACTGTTATATCCCCGGGGCAACGCCGGGCTCTACTGCTAGTATATATATATATATATATATATATATATATATATATATATATATATATATAAATGACAATAGGAAAACTGTCGCGTTTCGTTCAATGTGGACTTTCTCCCGAAACGCGTCAGCAATAACTACAGTTTTCCTATTGCCATTTATATTTATAAATATTGTCTTTTCTACAGGTTAAATTTTCATATATATATATATATATATATATATATATATATATATATAAATTATTTTTATCATAAAATGTAAACATACATATTTATAATCATATATATAATCATCTTTAATCATATATATATATATATATAATCATATTTAATCATAAAGATAGTATATATATATATATATATATATATATATATATATATATAATTATTTCATCCCAAGCAAGGCAGTAAAGCCACTATGACACGGGGTTACTGAGTGTGAAAGAAAAAGAAACAGAGAAAACGAGAGCATAGTTATAAATCAGTCGATAACGATTGACATTACATTTAATATCTTGAAGTTCAAAGTTGCCTGAAAAGTATGGAGACGGACGAGATTTCCTCAAGGAAGGAGTACGAGAAACTTAGTCATTTCTGTTTTGAAAGAAGAAATTGTTTTGGAAGGAGAAACTGCTGCAAGCATTTATATGAAGTTAATCAGTGTTTATATAAAGGATGCCCTTGATGTATTACATTAGAAAGACGATTCGATTGAGTTCATGAAAGTCCAAGAGAGAAAAGTAACAGTAATTTTGTTTTTGCAACAAGAAGGAAGTCTTTGATTTAAAGCTTATGCCCATTGACCCAACTATCGATTCCTAGATAAGTAGATTTTCATAAGTTACATTTACGTGGATTAACTCAAAAAAGATTTGCATAATTGATTTGCTTTTACAAAACCATACATTATTATCATTGTCATCATCATTTATTCAGCGCATTTTGTACCGCTGTCACCACACCAGGGATTGGGATTCATGGTGATATTTAAGGCAAAATAATGCAATGGCTTTTCGTTTCCTTTTGCATTGAATGCTGTTGAGGTTACCCACAATAAAGTTTAGGTACAATGAGAACAGTTACCATGAAAGTATTTATAATAAGGCCTACATTACAGCGCTAGGGGAGAGACTGAAGCCGGGATACAAGATCAGGACCAATGAAATTGCAGATTTTTCTTTGTATTTTATCAAGAATCTCAAAATGTATAGCAGGGGTATCATACTAGATTGACATAGATATGTAGATAGATGTTTTTCCCACTTCTTTTTTCCTATTTTCTTTTACCCCACACGCTTTTTCCTCCCTTCTCTTACTCTACCTTCTTTATCCGAATTCAATTTCTTTTCTCTTCGTTTTTTTTTCTCAATTGCTTACAATTCCTTCATTTTATTCAGTTAGCACATTTTGCACCACCGTTGTGGTCATCACTCCCCTCTATTTCGCAATTGTGCTTCATGGTGACATTCAAGGCAGAATTTTGCACAAAGGATGTTGAGTTTACCTCTTACCTCCTGTCAGACCGGGATTTCTTTTTGATGTTACCTGATTTTGACTAAATAGAAACTAACTGAAAGGCAGCAGGTGGTTTGAATTCAGTTTTCTTTTTCACAGACTGGTTGACATTCAAGGTTCATACGGCATAATCAGTCCTGCTATAGTTTTAGAAAGACTCATACCTTCCCCTTATTTGCTCTTATCCCCCCCCCCATCTCAAAATTCTGGTTCTTGGTGATATTCAGGCAGATTAGTGCAATGGCTTGCCAGTTGCTTTTTGCACCGGGAATGTTGAGGTTACCCAATCCCTCTTCTCAGACAAGGAATTCTTTTTGATGTTACCTAATTCCAGCCATTACCTAAAGAGGCATGATCTACAATTTTAATTCAGTGTTTCCTTCTCATAGACTGGTTGCCCTCGAAAGCTATAGGACCCAGTCTGTCCGCTATTTTTTTTTTTTTTTCACATAGCTGGTAATCGTGTGATTTAAAAAGAAAAACTGTCACGGAAAATGGATCAGACACATCACGCCGTTAGCGTGGCCTCCACCTACCCAAAACCTCTGACCTCAGATTTCTTTATTGGGGGCGGGTTACTAAATTGTAAGTTCAAATCGCTTCAAAATTTGAGGAGATTGCCATCGAATACGGCGTGTTTGTACCTCATTCTGTACGTGACCATCTAAAATTGTAACTTTGATCATAAGAAAAGGGATTTTGGAAGTTGCAATTAAAACAGGTTTTAATATAGTTCCTTCGTAATATTTCTCGAATAAATGTTTAGATAAACACGTCTTTCATTGAGTTCTACCTTCTTTCACACTGTAATATAAATAATAAACAATAAACTGACTAAACTGAAAACAAAAATCGGGCGCTAATTTAATTCACCCCGCATATAAATAAATGTTTATTTCTTTGAAAGACTTTTAAGTCAGTAATGAAAAAATAAACTGATTTAATGATGTTTGATCTGGAAATAAAACAAATCGATTATTGATTATTGAAATTTATTGTGACTATTTATAAAATTTTGCCGGCTCCAGAAAGAGCGAAAATTGATTGAAAGTAATTTGTTAATTAGAGGTCTCATTGGATGAAAAATATTAACGCAAATATGTTATTAAACTTTTTATTGGATAAAATATCGATAACAGCTTTCCACAGTGGAATGTTCGGGATTCTGTTTTTCGCCTTATTCGCTAAACATTATATCTATACGAAAAGACCAGCGTTCGTTACAAGTGTTCCTCGATATCAAAATCTATATATAAAATTCTGTCACTTCAGTTAGTCCGTCAATCCCTCCGTCCATCTCACCGTGTAAAATAGCCATGCATTGACCAATTAAAACTAAGGTTTGAGGCGAAGTGCAAACAGGTAGGGTGTTACAAAAAATAGTTTGTCTGACTAGGCTGCGTAGCTTAGTACAATACATTTTTTTACAGTTATTTTTTGGAACAAGTTAAGTTTATTATTTAACATATAAAACAGTTTTATTATTTAACATACAAAATACTCCCATTATTAAAAAAAAATAATCATTAAAATAACAAGTACTTATTTAATAAAATTCAATATTGTTTTTAGCATATCTTTTATTTTATATTTTTAGTTTTTATATATACATTATGCAGTTTCCCGTTCATCCTGCGTTTGAGACAACTATAAACAAATCATAGTGGCAAACGCTTCAAAGAGTTGGAATTCGGCTCCAGGAATAAATATTTACGCATGGTCAGTTGTATGTTGCATGCTAAAGAGTAAGAAATCCTAAGAATTTATTCCTCGTTGTTAAAAAGGAAAAAAAGAAATAGTTTTTGCCATGAAGTGCTATAAAATTAAGTTAAATTAAAAAAAACTATTTAACTGCAAGGTAGAGTTTTTGTTAAAGTATTTTTCCAACCAAATCCGCTTATTCAAATTTCATCGATTGGTTTGCAAAAATGAATGAAACGAAGAGTTTGTAAATCTGAACAAAATTTTAGCGACAACTTCAACAACACTAATTACTCTGAGGATTTTAACACGTGTCAGCATGTTGCAAATTTCATAGTATGGAAAAATAAAAATTCCAAATTTTACCTGGTCTGGGATTCTATTTTTTATATACACAAAATGATTCCTTTAAAATTGTCTACATGGTGTTTGTTGCATTTTAAAGTCACAGCTTAAAATTCTCAAAGATTGCTTTATTATTATTATTATTATTATTATTATTATTATTATTATTATTATTATTATTATTATTATTATCTCCGACTCTGAATTGATTATCCAGTATTCGCTGATATATAGGAGGACTGGTATCACCTAACAGTTCAGTAATCTTTTCTTTGTAAAGGAAATTTGTCACATTCTTAACACTCTATTTAGCTTTTGGAATACAAGACGTAAACTGCTGGGGACCTTATAAAGGGTTTACTTTCATCTGACCTCTCTTATCATGCTTTCAAAACTGCGACCTCCACCCCTGTTTACTCACAAGATGCACATACATCTATGAAATTTGTTTCTGTCTCTCTTTATCTCTGTCTGTCTGTCTGTCCCTCTCTCTCTCTCTCTCTCTCTCTCTCTCTCTCTCTCACACACACACACACACACACATGAATTAAGGTATTCTTCATTTATGTGCCAGCTTACATGTGTATCACGTTGAATCACCCATCATCCAAGTAAGGCAACCTGGTTAGTACATAAGTGAGTGACCTCTGGGGAATACAAGAGGATGCAAGCTTAGATGTACGGGTGGTGTAATGGATAAAGGCTCGGAATGAAAAAAAACCTCTGAGTTCGAATTGAAGTCGAGTCCGTTATATTCACTTGGGAAAGTTATGAATTAACATCTTCTCCTAGTTATGGGTTAAATAGTAAGATATATCAGAAAATCTTTATCTGAAAAAAATTTTACAATCCAAAAATATGTTTTGGCTTTAAATAACCTCAAAAAGGTTGATAAGCCGGAAAAAATCAATCTTTTATATGACGTGTCCCTTTCGGATTTAGGCAATAATGTTTCTTCGGAAGTTTTGTAGATTTCTGCAATGTTTGTCTTCTTGCTGTCACTCCTAATCCCTGTTCTGCCAACCATTTACAAAATCTCATTATATCTCTCCTATGTGACGTGTCCCTTCAGTGCGTGGGGGATTATGGCTCTCCACACTCTCCTAATCCTTGTCCTGCCAACTATTTACACAAGCAAGTTATGTAGGTTATTCACTGCTTCCTTTACGTCCACTTGCCTTCCTTCATTTTGAAAACAAAGGCTTTTCAAGCACGAATCTAATTTTGTAAGAGAACCTTTATTATTCTATTGACGCATCTTGTTTGCTGTTTTTACAGGTAAAAATGTTTTTTTTTTTTTAATCTAATGCGTTTTTCGTAAGTCGAACGAAAAGAGATATAAAGATAAATATGCGATGCTAATGAAAATATGTCATTTGAAAAATGCATGTGTATCGAATGCAGTATGGAATTTTTCAGAAACCTTTTTTAAGCAGGATCACCATTTCCTTTAATCTTGTACTTCGAAGGATACAGCGAATATTTAGAAAATGTTCAATATTTATTTATTCAACCGTACATTTATTCTCATTGAAATTTTAGCCATCACGTCCTGATTAAGGTTTTGAGAAGCGTCCTGGCTATGACGATACACTACAACCGGCAGCAAAGCCTCTGATAGCGTAGTTTTAGGGAGCGTCCTGGATATGACGATAAACGATACCCGCCAGCAAAACCTCTGATAGGGAGTTTTCTGGTGCGTCCTGGGTATGACGATAAATTACATCCGGCACCAAGGCCTCTGATAGGAAGGTTTGAGGAGCGTTCAACCACATTCAAATTGCTTTTGTTCCAAGGTCCACACTGGCATGAAATACTAGCACCTGTTAGTGTCCCAAATATGAAAAAATAGTTACCCACCCCACCCATAAAACAATTGTTGTCAAAACGCTAAGAAAGCATAAAAGTACATTATTATATAATAAAAATACCAGCCATCCATTTTTATAGTAAAAACAATTAGCATAATTAAAAATGTATTACCAGCAAAACATTTTTGAAAAATAAAATTGACAGCAGTATATTTTTGTAAAATAAAATACTGATGCACCCACAAAAATTAAACTTCAGAATAAATGACCCATAAGGAGTTGATATGCCGTTAAACAAACAAATCAAATCAAAGCTCCCAAGAAAATTAAATTTCGGCATTAAATGACCCATAAGCAGTTGATATGCCACTAAAAAAAGACAAACTTCTAGATGAACTGAATCGAAATAAATATAGAAATATTCCGACGACCTAACCATCATAAGAACGACAGCTAGTGTCTCGTAACCACTATATCTGGTTTAAAGGTATTTAATCAGGTAACCTTACATATATGCTGCAGTTATGGGAATAAAGGCCTTATGGAAATAAAGGCCTTATTGAAATAAGGGCCTAATTGCATAGTCAAACAAACTGTCAGACGCTGTCTGTAACATCATGTCTTGTTGGATGGTTACATTCAGACTGTCGGTATTAACCCGTGGAGGGGGAAAAATCACTCACCACCGGCAAGGCATTGTGCAGCTAAGATTTATCAGTGCGCAAATAGAAAGGCGGCTTTCCCACATCGGACATACCAGCGGTTGGAGTATTTAATCAATGGATTTTTGCGGCATCGTCATCATCACTTTTTCAGTTGGTTCATTTTGCGCCGCCGTGGTAACTTCTCCACACCATCTCACAATTGTGAATCATGGTGACAAGGCAAAATAGGGCAATGCCTTGCCGGTTACTTTTGCATCGAGAATGTTGAAGTTACCCTTAATAAAGTCTAGGTGACATGAGAATAATTAGCATGAAAGCATTTATAGTAAGGACTACATTACGGTGCTGAGAGAAAGAGAGACAAAGAGAGAGAGAGAGAGAGGGGGTGAGGCAGAAGCCGAGATACCAGGCCAGGATCAATGATATTGCAGATTTCTCATTGTATTTTACCAAGAACCTCAAAATATATAGCAGGGGGGGGGCATCAGACTAGATGTGGCATCAATATTCAAAGCAAGGTTGAATGCTAGACTTTCTCTTCTTTTTTATTATTTTCTTTTATTTTACCCGCCTTTTTCCTACCTTTTCTTCCACTACCTTCTTTATGATAATTCAGTGACTTTTCTTTTTCTTTTTTTTTTTTTGTTTCCTCAATTGTTTACAATTCATTCATCCATTTTATTCAGTTGGCGCATTTTGCACCGCCGATCTGGTCACCACTCTTCTCCATCTCCCAATTCTGGTTCGATGACATTCCAGGCAGAATAGTGCAATAGCCTGTCGGTTCTTTTTACGCACGAGATGTTGAGGTTACCCAAGTCCCTCATCTCAGAGGTGGATTTGTTCTTGATGCCACCTTTTTCTAGCCTTTCACTCAAGGGACAGAACCAAAATAGCAGGTGATTTGAATTCAGTTTTCCTTTTCATAGACTGGTTGCCATCCAAGGTTATACGACCCAATCTGTCTCACTATTTAACCCATCATTTGGGAGAGAAGGACTCATACCTTCCACTTATTTGTTCTTATTCCATCCATTTCCCAATTCTTGTTCATAATGACATTCAAAGCAGATTAGTAAAATGGCTTGTCAGTTGCTTTTGAACTGGAGATATTGAGGTTACCCATTTCGTCTTCTCAGACGGGGATTTCTTTTTGATGTTACCTACTTCTAGTCTTTGACTAAAGAGGCATGATCAACAACTCAGCAGATTTTTTCTTTGGATTCATAGTTTCCTTCTCCTAGACTTTTATCAAGATCGATTAATTTATTTTGTATATAATTTTAATCAGATGTATTTTTATAACGCACATG
>CAHIKZ030000400.1:1120000-1185000 GCA_903632075.3 Acanthosepion pharaonis | reverse complement strand
TCAAGGATTTTGCTTCCGATAGTGATCGAACATCATCAGTTGTTGGTACGGCGGTCTTGTGCCTGTGATTCGAACAATTTAGGCTCACGTCCAGTGGATTTCTATGTTGTCAAAACTTGACGTAGAAAGCGTGACTGTTCTATTCCAGCTTCCTGCTCTGAACATCGAAGACGGTGTTTAAAAATCAGCGATTCAATTCCGGGAACTCAAAAACCACGCATGTCCGCTTGACTCAGACTTGAATAAATCGAAACCATATTGTAACCGTCGGCAACAGCTTTATCTTGCATCCAAGAATTTAATTTCTTCTTTTCTGATCGCTTCCTTTATGATGATGGCGTTGATGACTAAGTAGAAGATGGAAGAGCTGATGGCATTGAACGCCTAATAATGTTGGTGGACTTTCTCTCTTGTCGTTTGAATTTGTCCTTTTCCAAGAGGTTTACCTACATCGCGCCGCTGGCGAGTATTGTATTTTTTGATGTTATAAAGATCACCTTTTCATTTCCAACCTCCGTTTTAGTCATTCCTCATTCAGTAACCTTCCCTAGGTTACAACATATACCTAGAACAAAAAATATTAACACTGTTATTCCGTTATATCAACGTTTAGGATAAAGTCGATGGAAATAATTAATTCCCAAAGTAGAAAGTTTCAACCCACATTTGAATTACAAATTGGATTTATCAAAATCAAGCAAGTATTAAAAAATATAATTTTTTTGTATCTCTCCTAATCCCTGTTCTGTCAACCATTAATAAAAGCTCATCAGGCAGGTTATTCTTAGATTTCCTCCGTCGTTCTTGGCTTCAAAATATCCTGTGAATATTAAATTTTCCAAACCCTCTTTCCTCATTATGTGACCTAGAAATTTCAATTGTGTGTTTCAGATTCTAAGTATATGTGTATTTTTTGTTTTTCATTTTCTCTAAAACCTTGTCATATGTTTAGTCCATGTTACACGCAGCATCTTTCTGTAGAACCACGTTTCTATTGCCTCACTTCTCTTCTTCAGCTGTGAGGACATTGTCCATAATTCACTGCCATATAAAAGCGATATTACCTAAGATTATTTTCCTATTTCTTAATACGTTGCTTAACGTTTGGAAAACATCTTTAGCTATTCTAATGCATTTCGAAGATTAAAAATTAAACTTCTAGTATGTGGGCGTTTTTGTTCTTGTTTTCGCTTGCTTTTAATTAAAACAAAATCAGCTATTGATTAACTGGTCACTGGCACCTATCAAGTTTCTTTTCGTTGTGTCCCTGTCTTTTAATTCAATATGAATGTCACCACGTGAATAATGCATGACAATCGTCATTATTTTAATACTTTCGGCTCGAACTTATCACAATTATATTTGCTTTAAAATGTTCCCGAATAGCATTCTCGCTATTCACGTAAAACGAAGTACTTATTCAATTATTTTATAGGCATTTTATAGCAATAAAAAACAAATAGAATTTGACAGGGCTGACAGTTTTTCGCAATGAATATTCAACTTCGCAATCGTCAGGGTCGCCAAAACCACAAACTAAGAACAGTTTTCACCTCTTTGCAATTTATATATAATAAAAGGCGTTCAACGTACTATTCGATTCGTTGGCTGACGAACGCGAGAAAGTGAGAATTGGTTGTTTGGAATTGACATATCGGAAAAATGTTTTGCATTCCTTTCGCGAAACTAAAAGGTCTACATAGATTGAATTAATAAACAAAAAATCAATATTCTCTACCAAGTATTCAAAAAGTAGGACTTTGAATAAACCTTTGCGAAGCAGAAGCTATGATCTGGAATTGGAATGAAAGCAATGATGCCGCCGACTCTGAATCCATCATATCCATTCAGAAAGCATTTCACATATCGTGCTGGGTGGATTGGTCATAAAAATTTTATTGAAAATAAGAAATTTGAATATAGAATAAGAATCGATAGTGTGGCAGGGGCGATATCACCCCTGAAATAATGATAGTGATAATAAGGGATGATACAACTGTGAAGCAGAGGACGCCAGGTGAGGGAGTAAATGTTACAGAAAGTTAATTTAGAACACGAAATACAATCTCTTTGTAAGTGTACAAAGGATATCAGATTACTAACATAAAATTACAGGAACAATATTAATTTTGACACCATAAGAATCGAAGTTAAAATTAAGGTCTTTTGATCTAGAATTTATTTTTAAAACAAGAATTTCTGTAGTTTACAAAGAGCGGCAGAATAATTAATAACGAGGTGATAAACAATAGCGTCTTGTTATGAACCTTGGAAACCAACCGAGGAAAAAGTAAATTGTTTATTCTCGGAGGAGTGAAGTTGGTAATATGTCAGTACGTTCGCACTATAAAAAACAGATACGTCACAGTCTGACACACGTGAATAAAAAGAGGCGAGCCAACCGGAGACAGAGAGTTTGAGGGTTCGTCTGTCTTCGAATGCAGTCATAGAGTTTGGAGACGTCAGAGTTTTAAAAGGAAGCGTCCGTTGTGTGTTGTTGTAAGCTGAGTGCGAAGAAGCGAAATACCGCAGCTAACATCTAAGTACCACTACCCCTGCTACTTCTAATACTACTACTACTACTATTACTACTGAGAACGGGGGACATTGAAGGTTGTAGGAGTTGCGCTAAGAACAGACCAAAAGGGGCTAAAACGAAGGTCACATCTCTTCTTTACCGAAATTATTCGAAGTATTTGTTTTGTTCGGTTATTGTTCACATACAACAAACATTCAACCTTGTGCAACAAGAATTTTTTTTTTTCATAAGTTTGCTTTTTATATATATATATATATATATATATATATATATATATATATATATATTGTCCTTTCAAAATCGAATCGACTTAGTTATATTTAATTTTCTGTTAACCAGATTCTCACCCGACGAACTCGCAGGTGGACCAACGGAGTGCTTTCGGATTTCTACGATCTGATGACTACTCCCTAGGATCAAACAATCACAACGTGGCTGGAGGGTGGCTTCGAATTGGGAAACGGATACTTGTGTCTAACCTGTAATAGTGGACCATACCGGACCAACAGCTGGTCTTGTGGAGTGCGTGGATCTAGTGGGGGGGTGAGGATATGGTGTTACAATAATTTAGCCCAACACTGAAGCATCCTACAAAACCAAAACATTAACCTAAGAAATTGAGATATATACCTATATAGCGTCGGCAGACACTCGAATGGATGTAATGCATGACATCTAGCTTCAGAAATGTCTAAAATATCAGTTAAATATAACCGTTTTCTCAGATCAATGATTAAAAAAGGCTTAAAAAAAATGAACGGTGTGAGTCTTAGAGAAGACTGCGCTTCGATGGAAGCCGCAGGTACAGAAGGACTTTACCAAAATACAATGTCCATATTATTTGAAGCCTTCCAAAAGCAGCAAAAACTAAACCTGATTACACACAACGCAGAGAAAATAATGACACACCTATATACAAGAGTAGAGTGCGAGGTTTTATGATTTTTTTACACAAAAATAGCGCATGGCACAATGCACAATTAATTTTTTTGAAAATCTTAAGATGTTAAACGAAAAAAAATATGGTATCTAAATATTTTACAATAAGTGGGTTTTCTCACCATTTTGGAGTAGCTTTGTACAAAAAAAAAAAAAAGAAGAATGAAGACTATTTTATTTGCTATAAAATATGTCGATGCCCAGTACTGCAATATTTGACTACGGTAGGCCCACCAGTATTGCTCATATCCTGGGGTCGCTTTATACACGTTGCTTAACTTCCGTGATCGTACGGGGACCGATGTTTTAGCGCGATGTGTCCGTAAGCACGAAACTGTCGGAAGGCTGACATTGTGGACAGGATGACCAATATGATGGCCCGTGACCGCGAAGCAGTTAAATCGCAACTGAGTTCCCTGTTTATCTTAGTGAAATATTGTTGATATTTTTTCAGTTGAATTTAAATTACCTAATCTACCCATTGTATAGAAGTTTGATCTGGCACTAATATACGTGGCGCTAGTAAAACAGATTAAAATGGGACGTTTATTCGCCAAACACCGTCGAAGTATTCTAGCTTAGTTCTCTTTAAAGTGTGGTAAGCGAACCGGTGCCGATCTAAAAACCATCGACTGCAGTAGTCACATTACACGACGACGGAGACTGACACGGTTGATTTTTTTTTAACATTTTCATTTTAGTTTTACATTTATTATGGTTACATTTTTCAGTTACTCAACAATGTTAAAAAGTTATATAATTAACAGAAAAATAGTGATAGATAATAAACAGAATCAGATAGATAGATAAATACTTAAGAGACTTAGATAGATAGATAGATAGATAGATAGATAGATAGATAGATAGATAGATAGATAGATAGATATAAACACAAGTAGATAGATATTTAATAGAATTAGATAGATAGATACTTAACAGAATTTGATAGATAGATAGATAGATAGATAGATAGATAGATAGATACATACATACATACATACATACATACATACACACATACTTAAGAGAATTAGATAGATAGATAGATAGATAGATAGATAGATAGATAGATAGATAGATATGAAGAGACGGGTTGTCTGACTCGCTTTTATTTAACATTTTTATTCTAGTTTTATATTTATTATGGTTACAATTTTCAATTACTCACTCATGTCATTGCTATACAACTAACGAATGCGATATAATAAACAGCAAAACCAGTAAACTGTAATACGGAACACCATCCTTATGATGTGGCGTAAGACTGTTTGGGAACCACACCTAGCAATGCCGAGAGGACATTTTCATGGACATATATTTCTACAAAATCAATATAAAATAAAAAAAAATATGATGTGACTTTTATTATATTCATAATATTTTCTCGGATCTATTTATCTACAAGGGCAAGTTAGAAATTATGCGCACTTTTATATAAAGATTTGTTATGGCGAAAGTGTGGATAATTTTTCACATCCAGTAGTGATTTTCAACATGGTATAAATATGGTCCTGATACACTGAGAAGACTTGTTACGTCAATGCAGGTTGCTTTGTTTGATTTTTAGCGGTATATCAACACTTTAATGGGTTATTTAATGTCAAAATCGAAATATTTTGAAGACAATTTTATGCCTTCAACTAAATATATTTTGAACGAAATTCTGTGCCTTCAACTTAGATAATTTTGGTTTAAAATTGTATTGTTGCTAATTTTACTATAAATATGTCTTGTTGGTAATTTAAGTACAAATATGTACTATTGGTATTTTATATATCTATAAAGATATATTACTGGTATTTTTACTATAAACATCTATTTTTATACATTCATAGTGTTTTGTTTTTTGTTTAGTAGTTCGCTATTTGCCCATAGCTAGGACCCTAACAGTTGTTACCACCCCGGGTCAGGGTATACCTGGGAATAACAACAATTAAGAAGTGGTACCACGCTCTTTAAAACCACCAATCTCCCGATCAGAGGCCTTTCTGCCAGATGTATTTTATTGTTATACCCAGGACTAACGTCAATTATGAATGGCTTTAGAATGCATGAGATCCCATGTTCGCATATTTAGTACAGATAGTCCCAAAATGACACTGAAATCATCCCAGCTGGTTTGGAAGTCTTTGCTCGCCGGCCTCTCGTAAATTGAAAAAACCTATTGATACGCCACATCAGATAGTTTTAGGAACGCTGTTCTCTAACTGACATGTGTAATATTGACAATCCTGTGAAAGAAGATGAAGAGTAAGAATATCGGCGTTGTTGTGTTGTTATATAATAAAAAACGATTTATTTTAATTTGAGTAAGAATAACACAATATTGTTGTCAACGTCCAATGATGGTCGAAAATGATTAAGCCAAGATCCTGTGGAATTTCTATACACGAATTGATTATTGAATTACTCAAAACCAAAACCATCCTTTGTTTGATAGCAACATTGCTTGATTATTTACATAGCTGCACTACTTGGTAAACGAATCTGTCTACTATGTTAACATCATTTCATAACTCTTTCTTTTAATCCATTAGTATCTATTTTGTTCATTTATGTACTATTGGTGATAATGGCTCTCAACAAGTCCCTATCTTTTGTAGCTCTTAATAATATTTAATTTTTTTCCCCTATCATTTCCTCCCACTGATCTAGCATTCATTTTAACAAATTTGTTTAAATAATAAAAAAAAAAGTTTTCTTGAATCCCTTCCCCGGCGTAGACGTTTATATACGTTTGTACAGAAAGAATATTTTCCAGACATGGACGAATAAACACGTCGAAAACATAATGGTCAAACACCAGCGAGAGACATGTTTAAACGTTGATCGTCTTTCTTTTTATGACCTTCTGAGCTTGAAACAAGTCCAATTGTTAACTCATACATCTGGTAGAGTTGTTAGCTACCTTTCAGGTATTTCAAGGTGCTTCAGATTCTTAGTCACTCTATTAAAAACAAATAAAAATTCACCTGAAAAATAAAGATTTTTCCCAAAATAATTGTCGGCTGAGAAGTTAAATACGTACACATATTGTTAAATGACTTTATCAAATTTCGCCAAAATCTTAGAATAATTTTATGATCATTATAAATATTAGTGTGTGTTTTTGTATGAACTTATTATTATTATGAACTATGACATGTTTCAATCGTTACAAACTAAAATGTCTATGACATAATGCATGTTAATTCAATTTTGCTTACCAGTTAACATAAAATAAGTTTGATGGATTAACCCATTACCTGCCATGAGCCCCATTTGGGGATTTGTTAAAATTAAACTCGCTACAAGTTATTCCTTGTATTTATATTGATTTGCTTACATACATTGCATTTGCAGAGATATATTTTACAACACTTAGCCTTTAAAGTTTTTATTATTAGCCGTAAGACACGTTCTGTCGTAATTTTACATTTCACGAGTAGAATCAATTCTAATCAATATTATTTTTTGATGTTTTATACACATATATCTTTGATGTTCTAGTTTCTATAAAAGCGACAATGGTAACTACTGAAATTAAACCTAACGAATAAAGAAACTCCTAAGACACCTGTCTGGGCCAAAAATGCACATTAAAAAATTTGGCAGTGAATGGGTTAAAGTGACATTTAGATATCAGTTCATTTCCTTTATCGATTCCAATACCTTAGTCATGTAAATAAAAAAAAACTGTTAACTAGTTTTACTGTTATTATTGTTGCTTCGTTATATGGATGCCATGAAATATCTAAATTATCAACTGTATACAAACGCTTTATAAAATCAATGGTTAAAATGTCTTTGACCCAGTGAAGTGTATAGAGCTTGGTGAAGTGTATAGGTCTTTGTGAAGACCACACTTCTTTGAGCCTTATGAACTGACGCTACAGAATCTTAAAAAAGGAACTGTACCAAATAAAAGAAATCAGATCACATGAGGACATCAAAAAACAGCAATAGCTAATATAATGCTGTGCAGAAGTAAGTGATCTCTTAAGTTAATTTTTTTTGGTTGTCTTTTTTCCAGATAATGAACAAATCTTAATAAAATTATAGATTCAATAGGAAAAACCTTTATTAAACGAATTACAACAACTTTCAAAAAAATTAATTTTTTTTACTTAATACTTCTTGATCATTTGGAAAAAAAAGATATTTTTTTAAATATGTTATCTTAGGGGATTGACTTACCTTTACGCAACGCTATATATATATATATATATATATATATATATATATATATATATATAGTCATCCACCTATAAAGCCTGTTTCGCTGTATCACAGCTCATCTGCGTGATTAGATGTCCGATTGCTTCAAACCGGGATCGAAACTCGACCGATTTGGCATCAATCAGAGATTCTAACCCTAAGCGCACGACAGAGAAAGGGACATTTTTAATGCATTATATACGTGATGTATACAAACGCCAGTAGCCAAGAGTGCTCGATTCATAACTGAAGAGCGATGCGTTAATAGCAGGAGCAGTCACTTTTTTTCTAATCTCTCTCTCTCTTCTCTCTCTCTCTCTCTCTCTCTCTCTCTCTCTCTCTATGTGTGTGTGTGTGTGTGTGTGTGTGTGTCACGTGAGTATCCAAGAGAAAATAATGACATGATCATGTTTGCACTCCACACTACTTTCAATAAAAGGCATGGTGGAAAACCCTATCAATACTGAAAAGAGAGATAACAGCTGTTGGATACGAAGAATATTTTTCCTGAAAAGTTAATTTAATAGAAATATTTTCGTTCAATGAATGTTTCCTTATAAGGAAACTGTTTATATTTCCATTACTGAATGAGGTGAGTGATATGAACGTAAGTGAAAGAAGAAGAAGAAGAAGATGAAAGTGAATATTACGAGGATATGGCTGATAGATAACGATTGATGAAGAGGTTAAAATTGTAGTGTTCGGGAAAGCATCTACACGGGCGGACACCTTTCCTTAACAGGAAATGCTTAATATTCCTATTGTATATTATTTTATTACAGGTGTAGGTCAATGTTATTATTCTTACTTTAGTGTGTTTTAGTCATTTCATTCCAATCAAGGCAATAAAGCCACTAAGACATAAAGGGTTACTGAGTGTGAAATAATAAGAAAAGAAGAGAAACATTATTAAGGAACAAAAATAAAAGAAGAATCAAGAAGACAGTTGATAACGACTGATATTGCATTTCAATTTTTGAAGATCAAAGTTGGCTGAAAAGTATGGAGCCTGGAGATACATAAGTCTCAAGTGCGAGAGAAGAAACTGTTAGCATAGAACCTACGGTTATATCTAGCCAATCTAACTGTAAATTACTGAAACATTGTTGCCGATCTATGACTGCACTTAAATTCATAAAGTCGAGGTACTATCTCAGAAAGTTCAGCTGACCAATTACCATGAAATTTGTTATAGAAAATTCACAGTGAAGATAAATTAGGGTGGTGAGGAAGTGACTAAAAACAAGATGACAGATCAGGACCAATAATATTGCGGATTCTTCTTTTGACTTTATCAAGAATCTCTAAATATATAACAAGAGCATCAAACCATATCTGCCAGCAATATTCAAAGCATGAACAAATGGTAGACTTATAAATATGTAAGGTAGTTTCTGGAGATAAAAATTGTCTTGCACGACACATTGAATCGGCATTCTCAGCAGGAGACCTAGAAATTTATTCAATAAAATTTTTCCACATCATATCAGCAGAAAAGGTTAGGTTGAGAAAGTGAAATGAGTCACTCTGGTAGAGGTTAGCAGTAGCCATGCTGATGGAAAGTAAAAACAGGTCTCTTATATGATTAGATATCATTTGTTTTATCATTGGTTTTATTCCGTTTCTTTATTGTATTTTTGTATTGTATTTACAATCACTGTTCTAGTTGGCCATGACTTTTTTATTTGTCCATCTCTATCTATTATAAAAAAATCATATAATTTCATAAATTTTTCAGATGCAATGATGCATTAATATAAACACATTGATGTTTAAAATGACATGTCATTGCCCATCAAAAATCAATAATTGTGTCTTTCCTCTTTTAATAGCAATAAAATCTTTTTGTTAACTCTTGTTTACCCTAGAGCTTGCGGATCGTTAAGATTTACTTAATCAGGTTGTGGACATAAGAAACAAAAAAAAAGTGTATATTATGAGGCTATGTAGGAAAGACGAGGGCTGACCCTAGACTTGAAGGAGTTAAAATTATAGCGATCTGGGAAACATACTCTTGGAAGTCTGTTAAAAAAGAAACGGTTTTTGGGAAGAATCTTTTCGAATGGAACTTCTTCTTTACCAATGTCATATTAAGGCAATGAGGATGATTTGTTCCGGTGTACATCGTGTGGCATATCTGTAAGTATCTGAACCTGTGGAAATAAGGAATGTATAGCGTCAGAACATTTTCCATGGAAATAATGATGGAGTAACAAGTAGCTTGCGACCTTTCGTCGTTTGGAAAGGGAGTGTATATTGCGAAATAACTCATCACCTACAAGGCCGCGTAGATTAAACTCTACGATAGCGTCCAAAAATGTGCATCATATAAATTTGGTGGACCAGTTTTAGAATGAGGCCAAATATTAGATCCTTTCTTAAATGAACACGAAATTATAAATATTGAAATAAATATTTGTTAACTAGCTTCACCTAACCTGCACAATTATCATTCTTCCTCTCCTCCTCCTCCTCCTCCTCATCATCCTATTCACTAGTTTAATTAATCGTTAGCTGATATAATGACCAGACAGTGGAGAACACTACTACAGAGAACCATAAAAGATCGAAAGAATTCTGAAAACTCCAAAGAATTCTAAAGCACAAATGACTTGGGAGAGGGGAGGCAGAGAAAGTGGGATATACATTCATATATATCTCTACAAGAAAGAATTACTAATCACAGAAGAAATCACAATTAAAAACCAGTCAGATATCTCTAAAAGTAGACATTATGACGAAAAGGAAAATCGGTTTCACTTAAGCTAGGAGAAACCATATTCCCTTTGTTCGAAATTACTAATTAACTAGTCAATGGTTCGGTTTAGTTTTCAAAAGATCAAAGTATTTAAAGCATTAGTTATTGTGAAGACAAATAAAAAGAAATATGGACCATTCAAAATGTCATCACATTCAATCGCCTTAGAAGATCAACTTGTTATCGCTGAAACTTCAAAGAAACAACTTATATCAGTTCATCAGACTTAAGGATCTGGGAAAAGACCAGCCTTCTTCAAACATTGTGGATTGGCGCTACAGAATCACAAACAAACATCTGTACCAAATTAAAGTGACAGCAGTAGCAGATAAAATTGATATCACATTGTTAAGCTGATTTACTCCCCCTATAAAGATCAGTAACTCAAAATATAAAGAGTTACTTACTTTGTCCGCTAGGGGGCAAAAGGTATACACACGTAGAACTCATGGATTAAACACCAAACAATCCTTGCTGTTCTCAGGCAGTAAATGAATATGTTATGTTCCGACAATTCTCGTCGCCACTGTTATATTCCGTGCTAAGGTGGAATCTAAAAGAAAGATTTATTGTACACAGCCATTACAATATGGAATACAGTACAGTTATACACATCAGGTCAATCTAGTCGAGATTGTCACTAATTAGGAGGTCGGACATGCTTGCGTCTTCTCATTCACACTCTCCTCGAACTCTCGTAGACAGTTGACTTTATAGGTCTTTACTACCTATAGTGTAATCATTCATGGGGGTGCCTGGTTATTCCATTACATCAGCATAAAAGTTTTTTGAAAAGTTATTGTGTTAAAATACACTTATCTTTTATTTTCATTCGTCTTTGTACATGCCACCAACCTGGGATATAGCAAACTTGTAAATGGAAGAGAAAATAATAACTTAAGATGTCGCCTATTTACATTGTTCGGATTATCATCCTCATCTTTGTTGCCATATTTATCACAACTTTCGGCCGTTGTACGCTCCGGCCTTCTTCTGGTTGGAATGTCGAACTGAACTGAAGAAGGCCGGAGCGTATAACGGCCGAAAGGTTGTGATAAATATGGCTACAAAGATGAGGATGATAGTTCGAACAATGTAAGTAGTGTACATAATAACTCATCTCAGAAATATAGACAGATACTTAAGATGTCAACGTTCCACACTACGTCAAACAAAAGGTTAGGAAGGAAACTCCCATCAATAATGATAACTGGACTGGAGAACCCTATTTTGTTGATGAATCGTTTTAAGACGATGATTTTATAAATTTCAACAGATAGCAGCACTGGCTTCTTTATGAAAAATGCTGAAAGTTTCCTTATAAGGAAATGGCTAATGTTACCATTTCCATTGCTATCAAACCAGAAAGATTACAGGTTCTCCGAGGATAGAATCGTGAATTTACGGATGGTAGGTAGGAGAACGGAATGACTTATCTGTCTTTGAATAATTCTATGCAAAATTTGTAAATATTGTCTTGAATATTGTCTTTACATGTTACATTCATTAAAAAACTGCTATGAATATTTTGTTCCGACTCAATAGTATTCATAATTACTTTTTCACTGATTACATTTGCTGATATTATCGGCATAAAAAAAGAACAACACTTTATTTGTTCATTTTAATCTTTCGCTGGCAAATTAATATTTATCTTTAAACGAATTCCTTCTTCGGTTTGCTAATAACGAAACAAACAAAAGATTCGTCTGAGGTTTTGTCATATGTTTGTTATTTGACTGTTTTAAGTCTCACGTTTTATTTTGCGTCCAGATCTGCTGTTTCTCAGTGTGTTCAAGCAACAGCACACTTAGAAGCAACCGAAAATATCAGGGCACACTTAATTTTTAAAGGATACACATTCAAATGTTATGGAATAAAACTATAGATTTCTTTAAAAAATACATTCACAAAGAGGAACTTACATTATTTCAATGTTTCTGTTCAACTATTTGTGCAGCTTATTTAGTGTGAAACCTGTGCCTGGTGTTTTTTTTTTTTCTTCAAAGTTGTGTCGAATCTGCGATAAGCAGACCCTCATTTCTTCGTCAGTTGAGCGTAGAGTGGCCGAGATTAGATAAATAATAATAAGAAAATTGCATTAAAACTGAGAAAGCCTTTTTAGCTAATGTGGGATATTCCTCTTGTATTAAAATCTAAAATGTATCAATGAGTACTGTCGATCACAAGAAATGCTGGCCGATTCTTCTTCTTCATATAACTGAAGTCCTTATATTAGAAGCAACATAGGGAAAAGCAACGTAGGGAAAAGCAACGTAGGGAAAAGCAACGTAGGGAAAAGAATTATTTGAAAAAAAAATTAAATATTTATTCATTTATTCAAATACGAACGCTGTACCATTACGACTTCTACACACACACACACATATATATATATATATATATATATATATATATATATATATATATATATATATATATATATATATATATATATATATATATATATATATATGCCGTGACAATATTTTGCGGCACACTTAAGAGGATCGCGCGGCACACTAGTGAGCCGCGACACGGAGGTTGATGATCACTGGTCTGGAGTATTAAATTCAATAAGAATCTTCTTTTTAGCGCCAAGAACAAAGAAATTGACTTTATAACTTCCATACTAATGACTTAAACATCACTTTATCGCCTCGACTATATATATATATACAGGGCGTGAGAGAAATATCTTCCATATATATATACCTCCCCAAAAATACCTGCCACATAATGGCAAAACATTATTTGCAATGGTGTCTTCATTGAGTTAATGTCTTACCATTAGGTGAGAGGTATTTGTGGAAGGTATATATGGGACGTATTTTTGCTGCACCCCATATAAATAAATCTACCATAAACTCACGGAGAAACATAATCAATAACGCGGAGTCTGGGCGTATTTTATTATGTCTTTTTTTTTTTTGTAGGTTTTTTTTTTACTTCGCTTAGAATTTAAAACCAGACACACAAGAAAAGAAAGAAATATTTTGGAAATCAGAAAAGAGTACGACAAATCTAATAACAGCATTAGCCTTCTTCCTTTACATTTTGTTTTTATATTTTGCTCGATGTTTTTCCTTGTCTATTGTGTATTTATTTTACTATTTAGCGATTGCTGAAAACTTAATAAATAATCCAATGTGTGCGGCGTCGTTTACTAAGGATTGCATTACTATAATCAGCAGAACACACACCGATTATCACTTGAAAATTTAAGCGATATTATACATTAGTTCTAAGCAGATTTTCCTCTGCAAATCAGAAGGAATGGCTGGGGGGCCTTAATATAATCGGAATGTGATTATAGTTCTTTCATCCGTAAATTCTCTGCCTGTTTTTAATTTGTTTCTTTTTAAACATTCTACGCAGTATTTACACGCTTGTCCTCGATTGGCTCCGAAGAGCGAGGATCGAAAACCGTTTAACTTTTCTTCTTTTTAACTTTCTTTTTTCTTGTTTATTGTTGTTATTGTTTTGATTCACTCCATTATTGTGATTTCTTTCTTTTTTTATCTTTTCTATTCATCCTCCTATTTATTCTTTATTATCTTCAAACTTTCTTGTCTTTTGTGGGTCTAAATAACATTTTTAACCTCTTCCACGTTTCTACGAGCGTCTTCTGCCATCCATTTACTTCTTCAATTATATATCATGTCTTTTCAGGAAGCGGTTGATCATAACTCTCCACGACTTCCTGTTTTCTTTAAATAATTTTTCAGCCTTTACTGTTCTCCTTTATCCCGGTTCTGTTATTAATTCGCTTCGTTTTCTTTTATGTGACATGTCCTTTCAGAACGATCATGACCATCCACAGCTTCCTATTATTTTTAGCTCTTAGTAAGATTTGACGCTTTCCCATCGTTTATTGTCCCTCTTCTGCTATCCATTCACCTCTAACAATTCATGCGATTCCATATTTTCCAGAACGACAATAGTGTCAATGAAAATGTAATCAGACGTCAATTCAAACACGTGTGTCCACTACAAATAACTATTAGAATAATAATAAATAATATCAGTTATAGAAGCGGTGTCCCTAGATAGGATAATATTATACCGGTCCGATTCCGGTTGTGGGTCTCATTTTTCTTTAGCAGAACTTCTATACCTAGGCCGGTTGACATTATCTTCACTGTTTGAGAAAATAAAAACGGGGATGCAAAATAAGATTTAAACTAATAAGTGATTACAAGAATATATCCATTTAAAAATACTATTTTTTGTTTCGGGTGGGAAAATAAACTTAGCACGGATTGATCCGAAAAGTTTCAATAAGAGATGTGCATTTCTTATGCACGAAGGCCGTTCAAAAAGTTCTGAGCCTCACCCAGAAAGAAGAGCCATAGCTGAACATTTTCCTTGTAGCAACACACTACCACTTCTTATAAAACTAGAAAAACTAATTCAAATTTCTCTCTTAATTTATGTGCTGGTGGTGGACATAACAATGTGAGAGGTCTGCGAAAAATCTAAAAATGAACAAAACAGAGGCCCGAGCTGTCATAAACTAACTGCAGAAGAAAGATATAACACCCAAGAAATCCATGAAGTCGTGGTAGAAACACTGGCTGAGAGTTCCCCTTTCTATGCAGCTGTGAAGAAGTGAACTGCGGACTTCAAGCGACACAAGACAGAAGGTAACCGTCGAAAAGGTCACCAAATGACCTCAACCACTGATGAACAAGGTGAACATTTCAAATGGCTATTACACATAGGATCAAAGTAGTGCAGAAATATCGAAAATCTTTAAGATGGCTTTGAGCGAGCCAAGCTTATAGTTCTGGTAAGGATCATCCTTGCGAACTAGCCCTACAAAATCGCAAATAAAGAACTGTACCAAATAACAGAAACGACATCGTTTTAGGACTTTGGTCACCGGTAAGAGATAAAATGGATAGCATAACTAATTTAAAGATAATGAGATATGGGGTCGTTCAAATAGTTCTAAACCTCACCCAGAAAGAAAAGCCATAGTCACCCCCGAAGAAGTTCAAGCAGGGAGCGTATGTTGGCAAGGTGATGGCTTCTGTTTTGGGAGATTCTGTAAGTGTAATTATTCTAGACTTCTTGGAAAAGGGAAAAAATTTTAGCGGACAGAATGATGACAGCGGATGAAGACAACTAAAGAAAACACTGCTCATATTCCAGTGGCTGTAGCAGCCACCCATGGCATTGAATTTCTACCCCATCTCCTTATTCACCAGTCTTAGCTTCTTCCTGTTTCCTAAACTCAAATCCCACCCGCGTGGTTGCATTTTGTAAACAATAATATGATCCTATGTGCTGTGGAGGAGTTTGGGGGAGGTCCAAGACACCACCAATCTTCCGTGATGGGATTGCAATTCTTAATCATCATTGGACCAAATGCCCTGATGATTATACTGAAAATAGGGAAAAACTGTCTTGTTCCTCCAACTCATTCTGGGTGAGGCTTAGAACTTTCTGAACGACATTCGTAGGTAATTGTGCCTTCTGTTATTTTGAGGATCTGCCGTTGTCTAATTGTTAACTGCACGTTTTGATTAAAGGGTTTTTTACTTGATGGTAAAGGGAAATACTGGCTCGATTCTTGTCGAGAGAAATACTTTTAATTTAGTAGAATTTCTCTCTCTCCCCCCTCTCTCTCCCCCCTCTCTCCCCCCTCTCTCCCCCTCTCCCCCTCTCCCCCCTCTCTCTTTATGTGCTATGTCCCTTCAGGGCATAGTCGATCATATCTTTCTGCATTTTCCCGTCTCTTGCAATTCCAAATAAAATTCTATTTCTTTTGTTATTTCTAAACCCTTTTCCGCCATCCATTTTCTCAAACTCATCAAGTATGTTATGCTTTGTTTTCTTCAGTCCCTCTTACCCTCAATCCATCCTGGGAGTAACAGATTTTCCAAGCCTTCCTTCCTCATGTGCCATAGAATTTTCAACCGTTTCTACCTGTTGTTAACTATAAGTTTCCTTTTTGCTTCCATTTTCTCTAAAACTGCTCACACGTTCGATCCATGGTATCCTCAGCATCTTTCTGTAGAACTACATTTCTGTTACTTCAAGTCTCTTTTTCATCTTTGAGGAAATAGTCCAGCATTCACTTCTAATTGAGAAGACAGTTATCACATAAGAGTTCTGAAACTCTTTTATTTGTTTCGATTAAGTTTTTCTCTATCTTAATACTCTGCTTAGCTTTCGGAAGGCATATTTAAGCATCCCAATGCGCCTTTGGATTTCAGTGTCGTATTTTCCATAATCTGTTCGAATACTTCCTAGACATTTCAATATTTGTGCTGGGTTCATTTTCGTATTTCCGATTTGTAATTTGCATTTTGGGTTAATACTTTTCCTAACAACCATTCATTCTGTCTTCTTGCAATTTTTATGTTTAGTCCTTTCTTCTCGCTCTCTAGTTGACGTTATTTTATTTTTTAAAAAATAGGAAAATGATGCTTAAAATATGTCCATTTAAAATATTTACTTTTCGAACACGAAAACGAATCTAGCAGATAGAGAGTCGAAGAATCCCACTAAGCGTTATGCATTGCTTAAGGAGGTAGTGTCAATTTTTATAAGAGTGTCCGTGATCTAATTGGAAACGATATGTTATAGCTATAGGATTGGTTTCGAAGATGGACAAAGTGAATATAGATTCGATATGTGTCTAAAGGTACATTTTTCCTTTAGTAAAATTTCTGTCGAATATGTTATGTATAGTAGACATGTAGAGAACACTGTGGAGTTAATGTAGGTATTGCTGCTATGGTTTTCGTAGTTAGTAGTTAAAAGTAACGCTTAAAGTAATAAAAATAAAGATCCATTTGAAAATTTCCTTCACACACATATATATATATATATATATATATATATATATATATATATATATATGTACACCCTTGAAATAACGGCTTTCAAATATAACGGTCAGTTTTAGACCCACTGGTGTGACAGGATGTAATCTATTTTTTCCCTCCGATTACATCATTTGCAGTGGTGTGAAATAAAATGAATCTGTTTTCGAGATATTTGATGAAATTTATTTGGCTTTGAAAAATATTGCGTCATCCTTGATTGCATCAGATTTTTATCACGGCCAGACATTATTGTCCCATCTGTTGGTTAGTTGCCCCACGGCCATTGTCTGCGATGGACGTTACTCCAAGGAAGCGGATGCAAATTGTAACGCTACAAGAACACACTTAGCAATGAGCAATACAACAGAGTGGCCCGAAAACTCTCCTGATTTGAATCCAATCGAAAATCTGTGGATAATCTGCACTAAACGCCATCGTGGAATGGACATACGAAGTACTAACATGTGCATTATGTCATTGTTCATTAGAAAAATACGAAAAATAACGGGATTATTTGTTTTGCTTCAATTAACTGAGCAATGGTATATATATATATATATATATATATATATATATATATATATATATCGTATTGCCAAAATATATTTATTATAAACGTTTATAAAAAATTAATATCTGATAAAAAAAATCCATTTGAAAATTTCACATATATATATATATATATATATATATATATATATAGATATATAGATAGATAGATAGATAGATAGATCATGTCTAACTTAATTAGCTACTATATTTTTTTCGTAATATTTTCTCCTCTCTAACTCTTCAAATGTGGAAAGTATAACTAATTATAATACCCCCCTCTATAACCTCTTTAACTATGTTAATTAAAATTTATAAACTTCCCCTACTTAAATATTTCCCCAATTCTCTTTCCATTAATCCCTTACATACTTTTATTTGTATATTTTAAAGTTATTTTTACACCACTTTGTATTTCTCTTTTAATTATAAATGAATATTTTACTCTTCATATCACCACAACTTTATGTCAAAAGGTTAAGATTCGTATTTAATTTTATAAAAAAACTTCTTCCCCTTAAGGCAAATGTCTTCCATCCTCCTCTGAGCCCTTAAGGCAAATGTCTTCCATCCTCCTCTGAGCCCTTAAGGCAAATGTCTTCCATCCTCCTCTGAGCCCTTAAGACAAATGTCTTCCATCCTCCTCTGAGCCCTTAAGGCAAATGTCTTCCATCCTCCTCTGAGCCCTTAAGACAAATGTCTTCCATCCTCCTCTGAGCCCTTAAAGCAAATGTTTCCATCCTCCTCCTCTGAGCCCTTAAGGCAAATGTCTTCCATCCTCCTCTGAAGCCTTAAGGCAAATGTCTTCCATCCTCCTCTGAGCCCTTAAGACAAATGTCTTCATCCTCCTCTGGGCCCTTAAGGCAAATGTCTTCCATCCTCCTTTGAGCCCTTAAGACAAATGTCTTCCATCCTCCTCTGAGCCCTTAAGACAAATGTCTTCCATCCTCCTTTAAGGCAAATGTCTTCCATCCTCCTTGACAAATGTCTTCCATCCTCCTCTTTAGCCCTTAAGACAAATGTCTTCCATCCTCCTCTGAGCCCTTAAGGCAAATGTCTTCCATCCTCCTCTGAGCCCCTTAAGGCAAATGTCTTCCATCCTCCTCTGAGCCCTTAAGACAAATGTCTTCCATCCTCCTAATGTCTTCCATCCTCCTTTGGGCCCTTAAAAAATGTCTTCCATCCTCCTCTGAGCCCTTAAGGCAAATGTCTTCCATCCTCCTCTGAGCCCTTAAGGCAAATGTCTTCCATCCTCCTCTGGGCCCTTAAGGCAAATGTCTTCCATCCTCCTCTGAGCCCTTAAGGCAAATGTCTTCCATCCTCCTCTGAGCCCTTAAGACAAATGTCTTCCATCCTCCTCTGAGCCCTTAAGGCAAATGTCTTCCATCCTCCTCTGAGCCCTTAAGGCAAATGTCTTCCATCCTCCTCTGAGCCCTTAAGGCAAATGTCTTCCATCCTCCTCTGAGCCCTTAAGGCAAATGTCTTCCATCCTCCCTGAGCCCTTAAGGCAAATGTCTTCCATCCTCCTCTGAGCCCTTAAGGCAAATGTCTTCCATCCTCCTCTGAGCCCTTAAGGCAAATGTCTTCCATCCTCCTCTGAGCCCTTAAGGCAAATGTCTTCCATCCTCCTCTGGGCCCTTAAGGCAAATGTCTTCCATCCTCCTCTGGGCCCTTAAGGCAAATGTCTTCCATCCTCCTCTGGGCCCTTAAGGCAAATGTCTTCCATCCTCCTCTGAGCCCTTAGGCAAATGTCTTCCATCCTCCTCTGGGCCTTAAGGCAAATGTCTTCCATCCTCCTCTGAGCCCTTAGGCAAATGTCTTCCATCCTCCTCTGAGCCCTTAAGCAAATGTCTTCCATCCTCCCTCTGAGGCCCTTAAGGCAAATGTCTTCCATCCTCCTCTGAGCCCCTTAAGGCAAATGTCTTCCATCCTCCTCTGAGCCCTTAAGACAAATGTCTTCCATCCTCCTCTGGGCCCTTAAGACAAATGTCTTCCATCCTCCTCTGGGCCCTTAAGGCAAATGTCTTCCATCCTCCTCTGAGCCCTTAAGACAAATGTCTTCCATCCTCCTCTGAGCCCTTAAGGCAAATGTCTTCCATCCTCCTCTGGGCCCTTAAGGCAAATGATTTCCATCCTCCTCTGGGCCCTTAAGGCAAATGTCTTCCATCCTCCTCTGGGCCCTTAAGGCAAATGTCTTCCATCCTCCTCTGAGCCCTTAAGGCAAATGTCTTCCATCCTCCTCTGAGCCCGTTTGTCCCGCTGAAATTCATGAATTCTGTATTGGTTTTTCGACTGTTTGTTGTTATTCTTTTTTTAGCTTTCACAGTTAAATTTCTATTAAATTTCATACTGAGATTGATAAGGCAGATTGTATAAAACAGGGTATTCCCTACATGAGGTGATTTGGGATTTTATTGTTTACTGATTATTTACTCTGTAACAATAAATAAACTGAGCTCTTTTTATGGATCAGTTTTAATATTTTATATTACTAGGATCCACTTAGATTATATACCAACGGAATTGTTACCTTTACTAAAAACATATATATGGTGGACTCTCAGGTCGTACTCGACGTATGAGGGTCAGTCCCTAAGAACCACAGCAACAGTACATATGATTTGATTATAACGGTGAAGGCCTTGTCCAGAAGCAAGCAGACTTTTTGAAGGGTCGAATAGATTGACCTCGAGAACTACGTGCCAAAAGGTCCCCATGCAGATTTGGAATTCAGAGTTGTCCTTCTAGACCAATTGCCATCAAAGGCTATAGAACCCACTCTGATGCTATTTACACATAGCTTGAGGCAGAAGAATAGGATTCCTACCTTTCCCAAGGGTATTAGCACGTATTCGACTGTAATTCGAACTCGGCTCTTCGATTTCTCCATTCGAGCCGGTATCCACTATATATATATATATATATATATATATATATATATATATATATATATATATATATTGTCGAGGTTAGTAGGGGTTTTTTTATAAGAACGCATTTGCCAACTGTACTGGTTTTGTTGCTAATTGTTAGTATGCCATTCCCGCTTAAGTAGAGCTTATATAGCAATTCAAATTGGTTTTTCTGTCATACCATATTGTCCTGAAAAAAAAGAGCCTTGTTAACAGCACGAATGACAGGTTGTAATTCGCAGGCCCCAATGAGCTACTCACAGTGGTCCTCACCAATTTCACGTAATCTGCAATCGTCCTGTAGGTCTAGGGAAACTAATTCATACGACGCCACATTTTATAGAAGGACCTTAATTTAAAATGATTACATCGTAGATTGGGACACTGTCATTAAGCCCCATTCACGAGCGAAAATTGCTTTTCGATCAGACTTTCATGGACATGTTGCAGCTATTTGACGTATAAATGTGCATTTAATGTTTCATTGCATTCAAGAACTTTAACAAAATATTGTTGTATGTAATGCATTTTTCATCACCTGTTATGATATATTTAAGAAATGTTTAGGGTTATATATTCGGCAGTATTTTAACAATCTAATAGATTAACTCTTTTAACAATCTAATAGATTAAATCGTCTCCTCCCAGTCGATGAAAACTGCTTTGAGCCAGAAATTTAAATTATATAAAAATAACAAGAAAACGAATTAAAAAACTGAAATTGATCTTCCTAATCGTTTTCATTGCGAATACATCTACAAGAGGGCCATGAAAAATCTAATTACACGAACAAGGGCCTACGAGGACATTCACAATGCGGTTGGAGATATTAAGGAAGTTCGTTCACTTGCTCTATAGCGATAACAGCCATATGATACACACTCCAAGGTTTAGAGCCACACGTGCATCCCGTGATTGAGGCATTTCTTGCATGACAAGTTAAAAATTTCTAATCGAAGAGACGCTATTCTGTAATCGACATCATTACGAATAATTTGGTTGGAATTCAGTGTTCCATCTGTTAGATTTATGGCCATTGTCATTGGGTAGAGAATAGCGCTTCTTTCGTTGGTGAAAAACCATTATAAATCCATTATAAATATCCCAAGTCTGATTGTCGAATAGTCCCCGCTCCTTAATAGACATCAGTAGGCGTGAATAAATAGATGTCTTTCTTTTAGACAGCCTGCATTAACCCGTGTTAGGTAGAACTGTTAGGCGCATTTCATGATGGAGACATGTTATGTTGATAGTCGAATGATCGATTAATTGTTTTTACATAGATCCGTAAGTACTTCACACAAGGCAGAAGAACCTAAAATCTGATAGTCGAAGGTTCATTGCTCCGTAATAGACGTCGGTATGCCTAAATTAGTAGCCTTCTTTTCTCGTAGATTGTCAGCGTTAGTCCGTTAGTTAAGCAAATCCGTATGTCCTTCGTACGATGGAAATATATCCAAAATGAAAAGATAAATGCTGATAGTCGAAATGTCAAAACATTCTTAACAAAGAGCCGTTCCCGCTTCTTCTGATGGAGACATATCCATATTACGAATTTAAAATCTGATATCGCCCAAATTAGTAAATTTATTTCTCTTAGACTGCTTACTATAGCCCTGTTACGTAGATCCATAGGCGCTTCTCACGTATCCATCATGAAAATTAAAATGTGGATAGTCGAAAAGTGGAGGGATTCTCATGATGGTGACATAGCCATGATATGAATTTAAAATATGATATAGACACGTTACATCTCCGTCACAGACTTCAGAACAACTATATTACTAAATTTCGTTTTCTTAGACCGATTACCATAGTAGATATATCAGCGGTTCTCCCGATGTTGACATATCCATTATGAAAAATTAAACGATGACAGTGAATGGAGGAATCACCTGCTGGAGACATATCCATCATAAAAATCTAAAATCTGATAGTCAAATGATTACCACGCTGTAATAGGCGTCAGTATGACACAATTAGTAAATTCTCAGAGACAGACTAACATAGCGCCTGTTATGTAGGTCCGTAGGAGTTTCTCACGATGTCGACATATCCACTAAGAAAGGTTACATGCTGATTGTCAGATGACAAAAGAATCTTAATGGCAGAGGTGTAGGTGCTTCTCACGATGCATACATATCCAATATGAAAGTGTAAAATGCTGATCATTGTATGACCGAAGAATCCTAAAATTAGAGATGTAGATGCTTCAACCGATGTAGACATAATTCACCATGAATGGTTAAATGCTGATAGTTGGATGACCAAAGAATCCCAAGGAAGAGGTGTAGGGGATTCTAATCATGTAGACTTGTCCATTATGAAATATTATATGCTGATAATCGGATGACCAAAGTATTCTAAATGTAGAGATGTTAGTGCTTCTCTCGATGTAGGCATATCCGCCATGAAAGGTTAAAATGCTGATAGTTGTATGACCAAGGAATCCTGAAGGAAGATGTATAGGTGCTTCACACGATGCAGAAAGATGAATTATGAAAAGCTAAATTGTGAGAGTTGTAAGATCGAAAGTTTCTACTGCCATAGCTTGAAAATTCTCAAAGAAAAATCGTATGCTTTACCCGATATAGATAGACATACTCATCCTAAAAATCTAAAATCTGATAATGAAATGATTTCACTGCCTATCAAACGTCGTATGGTAAAATTAATAAATTTGTTTCTCATAGACTGACTGTATTAGCGCCTGTCATCTAGATAAGTAGGTGTTTTGACCGATGAAGACTTATCTTTTTTTTAAAACAACAAGACAATAAAGCCACTAAGATGCAAGTGGAGGGTACTGTGTTTTAGAGACTGTCGGAAAGATAAATAAATATATCACTCTTAAGAAAGAATTAAAAAGACAGAAGATTACGATTGGAATTGCATTTACATTTTTCTAGATCAATGTTGACTGGGGCAAAAGAAGCCGGAAGACAGTTCCACAGGCGAGGTGCGTTTGAAGAAGCTCTCAGTATAGAACTTACGGTTAAATCCAGCCATTTCAACTGTAAAATGTTGAGAACTCGCTGCCCATCTAGTACTGTGCTTAAATTCATAATGTCTAGGCACCACAGAGGAAAGTTCATCATTACAATTACCATGAAAAGTATTTATAGAAAAGATACAGGGAAGTTCCATTACGGTGGTAGGAACGGGACTGAAGCCACGCTTCCAGGTTACGACCAATAACATTGCAGATTCTTCTTTGGATTTTATCAAGAATCTCTAAATATATAGCAGGAGCGCCAGACAAGGTGCGGCATGAATATTTTAATCATGGACAAATGGTAGACTTAAAAATACGTAAGATGGATTCTAGAGAGTAAGATTGTCCAACACAACACAATAAACCAACTTTCCAAGAAGCTGACCTAGCAAATGATTCAATATAATCTTTCTACTTCATGTCAGCAGAAATAAGTTAGTCCGAGAAGGTGCAATAAGTCATTTTTATTGAGCATCAGCCATGTTGATGGAAGGTCAAAAGGGATCTCTGAGACGATTAAAAGGTAGCAGTTTCGTTTGGGAGACGTTAAAATCCACTGTGATAAGTTAAATGTCGATAAAACTGTTAGTTTATTCTTCAGGCAGAGAATAGGCATTTATTTCAATGGTGAAGTCCAGCCTAAGAATTCACAATCTGATAGCGAATGCTCCGTAATGTACGCCTAAGTTATTAAATTTCTTTCTCTTATACTGTCTCCCACAAGCTCTTTTAGGTAGATCCATAGACGTCTGACACGATTAAGGAATACCCAAGATGAAAAGCTAAATACCAATACTTTTAAAATCGTACTGTTCTTTATGTAACAAATCGTGATTGCGACAAGTCCTTTAGAAAAGATTTAAAAAAAACTTGATATTCGATGGAACGTCGCTCCGTAATCAACTCCAATGCGCCTAAATTCTTAACTTTCTTTCACATAGCCTCTATTAGATAGAGCCGTGGGCAGTTCTCTCGATGGAGATTTATTCATCATGAAAGTCCATAGATCGAAGTAGCCCTTAGGTGGCGCCGTTAGCATTTCACACCATGGAAACATATACAGCATGATAAGCTAAAGGTTAAAAGTCGACGGGTAAGGTCAAAGAAACCTTTAGGGAGAATCGTAGACGCTTCTCAGATTGGCAAGATTCTCACAATGAATATCGTTCTGTAATTGGTGTAACTATGTCTAAATTTGAATTTGCAGTTTCTTTTGGACTGTTTGCCATCTAAGGATAAATGTCTCATATGCTCTGTTGTTCAACCCATACATTCGTGAAGAAATGATTGATTCGTGCCAAGTTTGCTAATACGAAGTAAAACTTAGACTCGGTCCACCTGGTATCACGTTGTCCTTTCTTCTATGGACCTTCGGGTTGTGGCCGATCTTATCTCCCATAACATCTTACCCTTCGCAGATTAGGATAGACATCGGAAAAACGGCAGACTAAGTTATATACTATTTAGCATGCTATATTATTGCTAATCTACCAACAATTTGTTCATCTGTCTTTCTTTTAATATATTCTGTGAGCATCAAATTCTGTAGAAGTACAAGTTTCCTTTTCGCTTCCATTTTCTCTAAAATTTAATCACATGTCCAGTCCATCATATTCTCAGCATTGCCTCAAATCTATTTTTCGTATGTGAGGAGATTTTCTAGTATCCGCTGACATTTATGAGAAAATATATTATTTAAAATTTCAGTACTATTTATTTTGTTTCTATCTAATTTTTCCAGTTTCTTTGCTTAGATTTGGGAAGCGTATTTCGCTATCTCAATGTACCATCGGATAGCGGTGTCCCATTTTCTGCCCTCTATTAAAAAAAATCCTAGATATTTTAAATATTGAACTTGCTTTATTTTGCTGTCTCCAACTGTAATTTGCATCTTGAACTGTTCCTTTTGTTGACAATTATAGAATCTGTCTTCTTACAATTCATGATTAGTCCTTTCTTCTTGCTTTCCTTCACTACTTTCTGTAGGAGTTCTTGTAGTTTCCTGTCTGTGCCTGCTGTCAACACTGTGTCATCTGCCTATCTTATGTTGTTAAGATTGTAATAACAGTAATTATTAGTAGTATTGTTATTAATCGTAGTAGTAGTTGTAGTATTAGTATTTTATTTCCTTTGATTTGTAGTGTGTATCGCTGCACCCGACCGCGTGGGGCGGTAGGTGAATATCTCACTCTCCGGCTTACTTCGGAAGTGTGCTTTTCAAACTCTCTGACTCCGGGCAGAGAGGAACCCAGACGAGGCTATGCCGAAGGGCAGCGTCTAGTCTGGGGTGGTAGACAGCTACCCGACCCCGTTTTTTTACGGGGTCTACGAGGAATTTTTGACCGAGCCTACGGTATCGGATACCCCACTATAAACTTTGACTTGTGCCACATCCGACCGCGTGAGGCGTTTAGTGAATATCTCACTATCCGGATTACTTCGGAAGTATGCTGTTCAAACTCTCTGCCTCCGGGAAGAGAGGATCCCCAGATGAATATTGTTCGAGCGAGTATTATCGAGCAAGTACTATTAGTGACAGTGTTATTCCAGGGCGTCTGACACTAGTATTTTTCAACGGCGTTATTTTCGCTGCATCTGCGGTTACAAAGTCTCTACTACAACGAGCATTATCGATATCTTTATGTGTTCTTGAAATTTCCACTTCAAGTTCTTTGTATTTTAGTACTTTTTTTTAAAAGATCTTTTCAGTTACAATATGTCGGAACTGCCGTGTCAATAAGAAAGTAGATGTCAGGGTGATTAGCTTTGATTGTTCTGTCAGTGTTTGTTGCATAAGTTCCATAAAAGTGATTACGTGTTCCATGTTGGCAAGGGAGTCTGTGTGAACCGATACAGGGATAATAATAATAATTATTATTATTGTTACTTCCTTTGATTTCTGATGTGTAAACATTTCTTTCCGGGTCCCGCCCAGAGACCTAATATTAGAAATGGCATCATGACATTTTTCACTGACAAAAAAAAAAAAGAACATATTTTACATAGATAAAGCCCTTCGTAAGATGTGGGCTGTACTCTTGGTAACAATCTTTTATATTTCTTTAAGGCATCGGTTTCCAGGAATCCCTTCAATGAGTCTACTGGAATCCGAGGGATCCAACTACAACGGGGATTGTTGATGTTCCCATGTGCCACATTTTTGAGATTTCGATTTAGAGGTCCTTGTATTTTGATAACTTTTTGAAGATTTTCAAAGATGCATTGCACTCCGCAGAGATTTGCCATATCAATAAGGAAGCACTTTATTATTATTATTATTATTATTATTATTATTATTATTATTATTATTTCCTTTGATTTCTGGTCTATACTCATTTCTTTCCGGATAACAAACAAGGACCTGGGGACAGAAATGGCATCGACTGAGCAATTTTAAGGAAAACAAAAAAACTAAATACCCTTAAGATCACACACAATTTACATCGATAAAGCCCTACGTAATGCGTGGGCTGTACTTGTGACTTGTGACTTTGTATTTCTTTAAGGCATTGGCTACCAGGAATCCCATCACTGAGTCTATCGGAACCTTTTCCAATAAATTCGAGGGCCAAAATACAACTGGAAATGTTGATGTTCTCATGTGTCACAATTTTGACATTTCAATTTCAAGGTCAAAGTTATTATTATTATCATTTATTACCTTTCTCGAGGTTTTGTTTACATCTTGCATTATGCATTTTCTTGATAAAGTCGCATGATCTTCATCGAGATTCTTTTGAAGAATATTTATATTGTCAATATAATAGATTTTCTCAATATAGGAATTTAAGTTTTGGTGCTATAGACGCCAATGTCCCAAAGATAACGTGAGACAATAGAAGCATAATGGTCACACATACTAACAAACTTCAATCCGCTGGTTGACATATTATTATTATTATTTAAGCAAATTTATTTTTGATCTGTATTTAATTTATAATTACATTCCGGCTCATAAACAAATAACTTATGGCAAGAGGAGGATGTGATTTTTTCTTGTTTCCACAAAAGACAGCAAAAAAGAAATTTAAATGGACAAAACTCTGATCAAGATATGAGACGTGATTAACTATTGTTTTTTTTTTTTGATTTTATGAAGAGATGATGCACCAAGGATTTTGAAGTTTCATTATTAAGTTGCATTCTTTATCTGATCCAATGAACCAACCACAAGAGTAAGAATTTTAGTTTTAAAGTGCCACGTTTATTTTCTATTTACATATCTTGGTCTTTACATTTGTTTCGTTTTCCCCATATTATTATTATTATTATTATTATTAATTCCTTTAATTTCTGTTGTATTCACATTTCCTTCCGGGTCCCAAACAGAGATCTAAGGTAAGATATGGCTTCATGACATCTAGCACAGATCATTTTTGTAAAAAAAACAAAAAAACACAAGATCACATATACTGTACATAGATAAAGCTCTCCATAATGTGTGAGCTGTACTTCTGAGTAATTTTTTTTGTTGTTGTATTTCTTTAAGGCATGGGATACCAGAAATCCCTTCAATGTCTGTATCTGGCTCATTTCCAATCGATCCAACTACAACTGAAATTAATGATGTCCTCATGTGCCACATTTTTGAGATTTGAATTTCAAGATCTTTTATTATTATTATTATTATTATTATTATTATTATTATAGTTTATATCGGCATTGAATTCTTGTGATTCGGACACGTTCACGATTATCTTCATTCATCACTGCAGCTTTTTATCTTATCGAACTGCTTGTCTCAAATATTTTTCTTTTGCAGAGGTTAAAATAGTTTTTAAAAAAACATAAAGACGAGGTAATCTGTGCAAACATCTATGTCCAGCCATTTTGAGCACGATGGTCACAAACCTTATACTTTTTCCCCACACGTCATAGTAACAATGAGATCAAATAAAGTAACGCAGTTTACAATGACACCAACTTGGAAAGTCAAGCCAACAAGTAACGACATTAATGAACACACATTGATGGCTTCTACAAACACGGGAAAATGCTATACAGCTGCTACTTGTTACAAAGGTAAGCCACAACTACTACAACAGGCAAGACTTCTTTTACTACCACTACTGTTTAAGCTTCGTTTTTTTTTTCTAGCAACACAACCACATCCTGACCACCATTATTATTATTGCTTTTATTATTATTAACATGCGTTCTGACCGCTGATACTACCACTACAACCACTGCATAAGCTATTATGACGTAGCTTATTACAACTTACTAAAGCATCTACTGCTGTGAACACAAGTTCTGTGCATAGCCACTGCGCCTGTCAACGATCTCCGGCCTCCTCCAACTACGGCCTACGCCTCGACGCTACCTTCTCTAATGACTAATGTTGATTTTGCCACTGGCTGCTGGGAATAACGTCTGCGGCTGACCGGGGCTCTGAAGGCCCATTGCAACTACTGGAAGACTCCGTAATAAACGCAGAAAGGGATAAACGGGAAAGAGCGAACGAACTTGGAATGAAAGTTTCTTTTTGATGTCGGGGGCGTAACACCCTTGACTAAACCTTTATGCGCAATCATTATCTATTAACATTTGAGAGAGACGCATATTTTCTCCCTATTAATGGAAAAACGATCGTCTGCACCTCACAAACCGAAAAGTTAAGGTAAGTAAAATATATATATATATATATATATATATATATATATATATATATATATAAATATGCACACACAAATTTATACATACTGACAGAAAGACACACACACACTCACACACACACACACACACACATATATATATATATATATATATATATATATATATATATATATATATATATATATATATTGCATATACATATATTTGAAATGAAAAAATTATACAAACACACACACACACATATCATTTGCACCTAAACCTATAGCCGTATGCATATAAAGCTGCTTTCTGCATATGCATATATATATATATATATATATATATATATATATATATATATATATATATATGCATACATAATGTATAAATCAACATAAATGAGTTATATTGTTCATATGAAACTTGAATATGCATGCATTTATATGCATATATGATGCATATGCAACAACATTCACAACAGAAGCATGCACTTAATATGTAACCTGTAAACTCTTGCATATACTCAATATTTTTAATATTAATTTTTAATATTAATTTGCAGGCGTATGGTTATGAACAGTATATACATATACATATATTTATATATATATACATACATATATATGCATAAAAGAAATAATATATATATATATATATATATATATATATATATGTCGATAGAAAGTGACACATTTTGTCAAATTACCCATTTTCATAAATAGCCAAAATATTTTTAAAAGTATTTAAAATGTAGAACGTATATAAACATTCAAAAAGTAATATATATATATATATATATATATATATATATATATATATATATATATTTGTATGTGTGTATAAGAATACTTATTTCCATTGATAAATATACATATAATATCAAAGTAACCAGCGTATATTTTAAGAAATAATTTTCAGATGAAGGTCAATAGCTATAACGATATATTTTGTTAAAACAGAAAACCATTTTGAAAACATTTTGAAGATGTTTACATGCAAATGCATCAGTATATATATATATATATATATATATATATATATATATATATATATATATATATATATATATATGTATTGTTTACATATAAAATTCTTACAAATGACCTAACAGGGAAGAAAACGCATCTCTTTCTTACTATATGTGTACACACACACACACACACAAAAAATATATATAGAGAGATTTATTTAAATGCCTGTTGACACACATAAGAATATGTATACAGCTGCAAACAAACACATTTACATGTACATTTACAATCAAATGTAAATTAATGTGCGTACACACACAAACACATAGATGCATACATACATTTGCAATAACAATAAATGTTATATACATGTACCTATAGGTCAGAGGTGCAAAGAACTTATATATACACACAGATATATATATATAAGTCTAAACATCATATATATATAAATGTTTTATTACTATAAGCATTATATATGTACATATGTATGTATATGTTGATATTTGTACCTTATTACTCGAAAATTTATAACACACACGCACATATACACACATATATATATATATATATATATATATATATATATATATATATATATATGCATAAGCTCTATCTCTGATATTGAGTAAATTATCCCTTAAATATTACCTACCTTAAAACTATTATTTTATATTATATATATATATATATATATATATATATATATATATATATATATATATATATATATTAAGAGAGAGAGAGAAGAAGCGAAAGGGATATATATCTGAAACCGCTATTTCAGGAATAAGTAATATTGTTTAATATACAAATATATGCTTCTCCACGTACAAACACAGACATATATGTATGTGATGTATATAGATACAGGTAGCTTTGCGTACACATCTATCTATCTGTCTGTCTACTTATGTTATCTGTTTATCACAGTCTACTTCTATCTATCTCTTTCTTTGGCTGTCTATCTATCTATCTATCTATCTATCTATCTATCTCATTCACTTTCTATCTATCGATCTATCTTTCAATGTTCGTGAAGTTTAATATGATTTTTAAATAGCTGGAGCAGAATATAGAAGTGATATCACAATGTTTTTATTTTTATTTTTCAGTCTTTCAAATTGTGTTTTTTTTTTTATATCTTCTTCCAGAATTCTTTGCGTGAAGATTTACCTGCATATAAGTATCCAGAAAGAACTTTAAATGCTGTAACTTAGCATGTACATTATAAGTTCGTTATAATGTATCCACAAAAGTGTATTTACACATCTAAACTTCAGACAATATTTACTTGTATAGAACTGAACTTCTAGACTTAGATTAACATTATATAACTTGCTTATAATTGTTAAAGAAATACACCATTAAATACTAATATATATATATATATATATATATATATATATATATATATATATATATATATATATATATATACATACATATGTGTGTGTGTGTGTGTGTATATATATATATATTACAGCAAAACTTAATTGCGTGATTACTTCTTTGGACACCCGAGTTTGAAATAGACGTCCGATTTTTATTTTAAACAGTGTGCCTAACGTCAACCGGACTGCGCATTTTTTTTTCTCGGGGGCCCAGTCCGATTGCCGTAATGCACATTGTTTAAAATAAAAACTCGGCGTCCCTTTCAAACACGGCTACCCACAAAATATAGCGACTGTAATAATAAAAATGTCGGATTAAAAATAAAATCGATTAACTATATATATATATATATATATATATATATATATATATATATATATATAGATAGATAGATAGATAGATATGCAAACACAAGTAATGTCGGCAGCATGTCATTATTAAGGCACGTGTTGTTACCGTTTAATAATCTTTTTCTATTTTTTCTTGCTTTCTCCCATTTTTTAAATATTTGGGTCCAAGTTGTTAAAATAAGACCCACGTCTATGTTGTTTTGCCTTAGCGCTTTCGCTTATCGTCAACCGGCATCATGGCTGTATGTTTTGATTTCTAATAGGTTGCTTATTATTTTAATTCTATAGATAATATTTCGCTATTTAGACCATGTCGTTGGATTAGTTCAGTATTAGTAAGGAGCGGGTTGGTGTTTATTATTTCAGGATTAGTTATTAAATATGTTTAAGATGTTTCTGCCAGTATTGATGATCTGAATATATATATATATATATATATATATATATATATATATATATATATATATATATATATATATATATAGAGAGCTTTCAGCAATTCTTTTAGTCATTATCAAGAGTGATTTTTATTTTTTAACTGAATGTTTGGGTTTTAATGTATGTGTCTGAAATGAATGCTTTATTTGCTAAGCACTGTCAGTACATTGTGGCCGTGTTCATGGTTAATGTTATCGAGTGTTGGCTTTTTCTTTTTTATTATAAGGGATTCCATTAGTTTTAGTCTTTTTTACATGTGGATGAAGTTATTATGCTTGTATTTTCTACAAGTATATTTCGAATGGTGTTTGGTAGGTTTCCGTGTGTGTTTAATGAGTCCGAATTGTGCTATGTACAGATGTAAGGAGAATCTCTGAGATAGGCTTGTAGTAGTATGACCAATGTAATTATTTATGAGTTTGGTTTGATCAGGAACACATTTCCTTCAACGCCATTTGTACTTTTACATAATGTTGTTTCCTTGTAGTTTTGATTTTGTGGATGTGTTGTTATTTTTATGATAAAGTTAACTGTTTTAAATGTTTTGTCATAGACACTTTAATTTTCTTATTCTGGTCGACCGGGTTGTGCATTTCTTTATGATATTTCTAAGAGAAAATTCGTCATAAAAACATGTTTAATGAGGAACGGTGGAGTAATGGATAGCGGCTTGGATTAAGGAATCGGAGAGCCGAGTTCGAATTCCAGTCGAATGCATTACATTTACTTACATGCTACTACCCTATGGGTAAATAGCAGATCGGGTTCTGTAACCAAGGATGGCAACTGGTCTACCTCAGAAAGAAATGGCAACCTACTACAGGAAAAAAAATTGCCTCGTCAGTCATGTATCGAAGGATACAGTATTGCCTACGCGTAATATCATGCATTGCACATAATTGACTGACTGAGCAGATGTTAATTCTATTGTTTTTATCTGTATATTCAGTTATTGCTATTAGTTACTTTTGAATGATACAGTCTAATCTGGTGATCGATAATGTAGTTAGGAAAAATAAAAATCACTCCTGAAAATAGCTAAAAGATTAACTGAAAGCAATCGAATGTGCAGAACTTTTGGACAATTTTACACACTTTGTGTCCAGAAAAGAAAACAACTCAAACGAATAGAGGAAAAATTAAATGTAAAAAAATCGTTCTACCTTGTCAGTCGTCTTTAACCTATTGACCTCGTAACTAAGAATAGAAAGCGGAAGTGAAGATTATTCGGATATATAGAGTAGATAACGGTTGATTCTCGACTTTAGAAACCAGCTTCCAATGGAAGACCTCTTAACTAAGAAGAAAAAGTTGAAATGTCATGTACACGTCATCCTGCAAGGTACTATTTTCTTTTCCCTAGTTTGCAAAGAAGACGAAAATACATTAAACAATAGGCCGACAACTGTATGGACTGTAAAATAATTGACAGAGAATCAGATATTGGAAAACAACCGTTATATAAGAAGGGATCTGGTTAGGTGGTTAACTATGTAGCGGTCCTGCGACCACACCCAGTTAGGGGAGTGAGAGTGTGATCTTTAATTTCAGCGGATTAGAGATCGACTCTTAACCCTTTGAGTCCTGCGTTCCTGAACAATTTTAACCTTTCTGCCTCAGCACCTGAGTCAAAATTCGTAAATAATTGCTATGTAATGTTTCTCGGTTGATATGAAAATAGTTACAAGTGTTTACCCACCGTTCAACCGGTGGCTGGGCATTACGTCATTTTTCTCTACTACCGGTAAAGCGGTGGTCAGGTCTCAAAGGGTTAATGAACCATATATAATTATAGGACGAAACGGCTGTCCAGTGCTTTCTGTAGTCTGTCAAGGTTTTTTCTAGACTCAATGAATTGCTTCATTATAATTATCTCAAATCCTCCTAATTTCTATCACACACACAAACACACACACACAGAATTAGTTAACCCATATCTAGGGGGAAATAGGTGGGTTCCTACCTTTTCCCAAGTGTATTATCGTATAAGTGAATATAACGATCCTAATTGAAATTCGAACTCATCTCCCAGATTAGCAATCCATTACACACGCGCACTTTCAAGATTACCGCACGTATTCCTAAGCGGTCACCCTTCTATGTACTGAACAGGCTCGACGTTCTTTAACCAGTAATACTACGGGAACCAATATTTCAACTTCATATGGTTGTAAGCTTTATTTAAAATAGAAAATAATTTATTAAGGAGAAAATCTATTGCAAGTGAACTAATTTCTAAGTCTTCCTTGGAAAATTGCCATCCAGAATAATATATAACATATCTCCTATGAAAACTAATTCTATTAAAATGTGGCATATTAAAAAAAAAAAGAAAAAAATGCCAGAAAAATTAAATGTAAAAGTGTTTGCAAGCTTAATAGGGTTGCTTATGCCATGCATATAGACGCATCACACGCTAAAAAAATTTGAATTAAATCTTAACCCTTCATATATCTTCAGCGTTTATCTCAGTGTCGAGCTATAACCAACTTTTTAGGTTTCATTCCATCTCGTTACAAAAGGCTTACATTTTGCCAGGTCTACAGCCCTCACTGAATATTTATATTAAGCCTTTGATAAAAACGGCGAAGCGTTTGACAGGGTCTAGCATTCTGCTCTTTTACGTAAGCTCCAGTGCTACGGTATTACAGCACGATTGCTTGATTTAATTCAATCTTTGCTATCAAATGATGACATGAAGGTCGTTTTGGTCAGGCTTGCCGCCAGATCATTTCGCACAAACTCGGCTCCTCCTCCTCCTCCTCCTCCTCCTCCTCCTCCTCCTGCAATGCTCTCACGCTGTTTCTGATCTTCATCAATGATCTTTCTGATGTCCTCAGTTCCAATTAGGCATTCATGGCACTAACATTTACTCCTGTCTCAATAGTAAACCCGTCAGAGATGACAAAGTTAAGCTGCTCGCTGTTTTTAAAAAGGACCTCCAATCAGTGGTTAGCAGGGGCAACAATGGCTTGTATATTTTAATGTGCCCAAAACGAAACTGCTCTCATTTAACCACCATAGAGAAACTTTCTAGCCCACCATCAGCATGACTGACGCTAGACACACGGAGAGCAACATACTGAACCTTCTTGCCTCACGTTTTCAACTCGAACGACTACATGGAACCAATGACTGCATCTACTGCAAGGAAATTTTGGTCACTGTGCCGCGCCAGAAGTTTATTGTCGCCAGAGTCCACCTTGCACATTTACAAATCCACCATTCGTCTATGTATTGAATACTGCTAGCATATCTGGTCTGGTGCTCCTGCTATTCATGTCGAGGTCTTTGACAAAATCCAAAGAAGGATCTGTAATGTAATAGTTCCTGACTTGATATCTTGACTTCAGTCACATTCTTACAGACGTCATGTGGCTTCTCTCTGTCTTTTCTCAAATATTTTCATGGCAACTGCTCTGAAAAGCTTTTGTCCCTGGTGCCCGACCACATTCATTTAAGCGTGCTACTACATTGGCATCTAGGTCCCACCCTTTTACTGTTGAAATAGTTAAATGTAACCTCCATTTCTTCAACAGTTTCTTTTCTCGCACTTCCCACCCGAGTAACTCCTTTCCCTTTAATTACTTCCCTGATTATATATTCTTCAAAAATTTAAATGCAACATCAATCGCCATCCTTTATCTCCTTGAATCCCATTCACTTTTTCTCCAATCCTTTCTTCAATCCTCCCTATACTCAGTCTTTTCTCTCACTTTCCCTCTCTGTAATCCCCTGCGTATTAGTGGTATTCGTGCCTTTCTTGGGGTGAAAAGATTACAAAAAAAAAACTACTATTCATCCATGTTTTAAATATTACTGCCACATAATGTCTGGTACGCCTGCTATGTATTTAGAGATTCTTGATAAAATACAAAAATCTGCAATGTTATTGACCCTGACCTGGTGACTCTTTTACTACTTTTCTACCGTCGCAATATAATTTCCGTGAATCATTTCTATAAGGATTTTCATGGTGATTGTACTGCTGAACTTTCCTCTATGCATTTTAAATATTCATTGGATTTCATTTTTAAAATCCATTTTTATTCCCCACCCACTCCAACTACAGACCAATTGTACATATGGAAATGAGTAAGGACTTCATAGAGAGTTGAGGTATTATGGTGACTGTAGTAAGAATGTGTTATTTTGTTTTAAAAAATGCTGTGGTATACTTTGGTCAGTAATTATGAGTAAGTTCCAGATAAGACTGATTGGAGACCAGCTTCACTCCTTCCCACTTTTGGCCTTCGGCCAAATTTTTGCATTTTCAAAATAAATACTACTTTCATCTATACTACGCAGACTTTATGAATTTAACAGCAGTACGAGATTGGCGGCAAGGTCTCACTGTTTTTTTAGTGTTGAAATGGCTAGAATGTAAACGTAAGTTCTATACTAACAGTTTCTTTCGCATTTCTCGCTTGTGGAACTGTCAGCCATTTTTTTGCTTGAAATTCAACTTTGATCTTCAAAAATTTGCATGCAATGCCAATCGTTATTTTCTGACTTCCTGTTTAATTCCTGTTCATTATTGTATAAACTACTTCATTTTTTTTCTGACAGTCAGTAACCCCTTGCATCTTAGTGGCTTTATTTCCTTGCTTTGAGGAAAATTATTAAGACAAATAGTCTTAACCACTCAACAGACCATAATCTAGTTTAGAAACAAGTTACATAGGAACTTTTCATCTTGTCATTCAATTATACACCATAATAAAATATCTAGATTTTGTTTATTGTATTTTTTCATATATATATAAAGGAAAATATAAAGGGAATTTAATTCTTATTAAAAAAAAAAAAAGATACCAACATCCAGAAGGAGACATACATAGACTTATATATTGAATTTAATAAAACTAAAAAAAATATTTCGTTTTTAAACTTGCCTTGATAAAATCAGATTGATGAAATACGTCGGAAATGACTAAGAAATATATTTTCCATTTGTCTTCTTTTCATTCAAATTGTCTTATCACCAGAATTTTTCTCAGAAATGTAACACACACACACACACACACATATATATATATATATATATATATATATATATATATATATATATATATATATATATATATACCAACAAAACTTTTACCAACAGAAGAATAAAATAGATTTAAATAGAATGGTCGTCATTACTTTACCTTGAGAGGATCTTTTCGACCAACACTTTCTTAAAAGGTGATTGGTAGCAAGCAGCAGGCTCAAATCAAAGGCTGGAAACGCAGATTACGCAACACGTACCTGCATATATGTGTCTTGGTAGTCAGGGTTTGTTAAAAGTGTCACTCAAGCTGTGCATGAATTCTCCATTGGGCAACATTTATTGGACAATCCTGATTATGCCGCCGATTATAATGACGTATTTTTTTTCCATTTTACACAAGCTCGCTCAGTTCACCCTTTCTGAATTCTTGAGGTTTTTTATATTAAGTTTCATCAGCCGAGTTTATGTAAACAAACGGAATATTTTATTCGTTCCTTACGTCTGATCGACGGATTATGAGGAACTTTCTTTTTCTATTTTATACTCTTTTTGGGAACTTTGTATTTTCTTTCTAGTCGTTAATTTAATTACAATTAAATCTATTTTAATCCTGTTCCAATTTTCCCTCCTCATTCGCTTATTTATTAATGTCTTCGATTGTTTCCTCTTGCTTGCCAAAGTTCAACTTTTGAGGAAGTGTTGGCCGAACGGGTCTCACCAAGATAAAATAATTACGCCCATTATATATATATATATATATATATATATATATATATATATATATATATATATTCTATGTGTCCTGTCCATTTAAGCGAACATGGCCCTTCCCAATTTCCTGTCATTTCCTTATCTTTTCGAAACCTTGCTCCGATTTCCAGCTACTTAAGCTTTCTTTGTAGGCTTTGCTTTTTTTTCCTCTGTCTTTTCTACCTTCAATATGTCCTGTGAGTATCATATTTACCAAACCCTTTTTCCTCATTATATACCATAGAAATTTCAGATGTTTCTTCCTTATGTGTCATTTTCATTTTTATTTTCTCTAAAACTTCGTCGTTGATCAAATGTTTGGTCCGTGGTATTTTCAGTACCTTTCATTGGAGCCACATTTCTGTTACTTGAAGTCTTTTTTTCGTCTGTAAGGAGATTTTCCAACATTGATAAGTCGAATATTGCATAACAGTTCAGTTCTTTGTTTCTAACGATTTTTTTTCTCTTTCTTAATACTTTGCTTAGTTTTTGAAATGTGGCAGGGACTGTTGGAAAATCTCTTTACAGATGAAGTAGAGGCTTGAAGCAACAGAAATTTAGTCCTGCAGAAGGATGCTGAGAATACCATGGACCGATAATTTTAGCAACGACGACGTTTGGGAGAAAAGGTATACAAAAAAGAAAATATACTTAAAATCAGAAATATACAGTTTCTAGGGTACATAAACAAGAAAGATGGTTTAGAAAATCTGACACTCACAGGCAGGAGGGAACGAGGAAAACAATGCATAACCCACTTAAGGAAATTATGTAAAGAAGTAATAACAAAAAAAGCAAAATTTATTAAGAGCTATAAGGTATATTGTGGAGGGCCATGTTTGCCAAATTCCTGAAGTGACATGGCACGAAGAAGAAATTCTCTTTACATACACTTATGCACACGGGCACGAGCCACACAGATGATGACATAGATAAATAGTTATAAAATCGTAGACCATGATTCTAGGTAATAAGAATTTCTGAAAGTAATTAATTTATTATACGCAAACAGCTACTTAGTATTTTCTTTCATAAATCCTTTTTTGCGTTTATTATTTTCGTGATCGTAACGTTATCGTCAAATGTTGTTCTGCAGAGGGGTACTGAGAATGCCATGGTTGGAGCGAGTAAGCAACGGGAAGGTCCTAAGGAAAATAGCAACAAAAACAATACTTTTGCTCAGATGCAGGAAGAGACAGCTTAAGTTCCTTGGACACCTAATGAGGAAGAAAAGCTTGAAAAACATAAACCAGGCTGGGCATGTTGAGGGATAATGAGATATCGGGAAGGTACCTCTCTGAGGAGCTTGTTTGAATGGATGGCTGAACGTACGTAGGAAACCATAACAAAAAGAAAGGCCAGCAAGGGATAGGAAGTTTTGGAGAGCCATGATCATCATTATCCTGAAGGAATGCGGCATATGAAAAATACGTTATCGGTCATGACCTATTACTTTGGCTTTAATTAGTTTTCTACCGCCGTAATGAATTTAAGCTCAATACTAGATTGGCAGATAGGTCTCTTAATATCACTGTCGAAATATCTATTTGTAAGTTTATTTCTAATAGTTTCTTACCTGATATTTCTCACTTGTGGAACTTTTTCCGGCTTTTTACTTTTATATTAGAAAAAAAAACGATCGGTATCTGATTTCTCCTGCTTTCCTCTTCGTTTTCCTCTTGGTTGATTGCAGTCTTCGCTTTAAACTCTCGATAATTTCCACAACTATCTCCGTATCCATGTTGATGGTGAATTATTTTCTGCTCTGCAATTCCTTTCTTATAGACTGGACGTCGCAAGCCTCTTTCTGCTCTATTGCTATGAAAAGTCATCATACGAATTACATTCCTTAGTGCCACCAGTTTTAACCTTCACGGCTAAAACCCGACATGCGACGCCCGTTGTATCGAACTCATTTCCTTCGGGTTCCATTCGTGAGATGTAAGTTTCACTCGAGCAGCACCTTCCCAGGAATCGCTGGTGTGTAGAACCGACTCCTAAGTGCATGCTTTCCCGATTACTACAATCTTAAACCTGTAAAGTTTAGCATTAACATTTATCTTCCCCATATATCTTGTTCCTCTTACTCTGTAATTCTCTACTTCGAGTGGCATTAAGCCCTTGAACAGGGTGAACGTCATTGTACCAAAAAATGTCAACACACGATTTCAAAAGGTTTAAACGCAATGGCAATCGTTATATTCTGTTTTCTTGATACCTGTTCTTTTATTGTTCTTCCAGTTTCTTTCATTCACAATAACCCTTTGCATCTTAGTGGCTTTATTATCTTGCTTCGGGGTAAATGATTAATTTATGGTTTAATTAATTTAATTTAAATTAAAATTAAATAGAAGGATAAATTATATAAATAATAAAATAACTAAAAAATAATTTTTTTATTAAAAAAATAATTACTATCTAATATTAATAATTAATATTAATATTAATAATCAATATTAATATTAATAATAAATAATTAATATTAATAATTAATAATAATTAATTATTAATATTACTAATTAATAAATTAATAAAATAAATAAAATAATGAATTTAAATTAAAATAATTAAAGTAATAGTAAAATTAAAATAAGATAATTAAATAATAAAATAATTAATTAAATAATTGAATTAATTAAAATATCTCGATTACTCACATGCGGGAATCATTCAGGTTTAGACCTTTTTAAAATATCCCTCTCCTCCCCTTCTCTTTCCCTCCCTCCCTCTCTCTATTTCCCTCTATCTCCCTTTATCACGCTGGCTTTCCTGTTCTCTTCTTCATAGATTTCTTTCTCTTCCTCTTTTCTCCCTCAAACTATCACTCATCGCCCTCCTCCTCTCTCTTTCTCTATCCCGCTCTCTTACTCCATCAAACTATCACTCTTCTCCCTCCCTCACTTTCTCTCTATCTCTTACCCTCTCTCTTTCTCTCTCTCTCTCTCTCTCTGTGCCTATCTCCCTCTTCTCTTTGCACTTATAAGGGTCAACATATAGATAAATCAAAAGTCATTTAGATAGACTAATGTTGTTTTATTAGTTGTTACAGCCACACCATTTCATCTCACGGACCCACAGACTTCGTTCTGGTTTATGAGTTATTTGCTGTCCTTCCGGACAGATTTGAACCGAGCCATTTCATCAATTCATATCTGGTTTGAGTAAGCCAATAAATGGCTGTCTCTCGTTTAAGAAATTCAGGATAAAAATTAGATAGAACCGACAATATTTAAATGCATAGTTCGATCAGTTAAGCGACGTGCAAAACACGTAAATGAAAATGACAGCTGATCAATATATAGGCATTTATTGTTCATAACAAAACCTTTGCATATATACAATAGCTGCCAATAAATTGAAACTCGATTATATCTAGAGATATAAGTATATAAATAATGACCGGATACTCGTTATCGAGCACAACCGTCTGCGAGGGTGGGTAACCATTCCCTGTTGCAGACGCCTGTTCTAGCATATTTTTCTCATCACCTAAAGAGCCTACTTGTGATTTATTATAATTTGTTATATATTGCTTTAAATTCTTTGAGGAACATAGAGCCACAAGATATATTTGTGATTTCTGACACAAGCCAGTTTTTAAGTGAGTAGGCACAACAACTGAAGGGTCAATTTTGAATTCAGAGTTGTCCTTTTCCTAGACTAGTTGCCACACAAGGCTATACCAGTTCTTCTATTTATCCATAGAGTGGGGAGAAGAAGAATATTCATTCGCAAGTGTTATTAGCACGTAAGTGAATGTAAGGGATTCGACTGGAATTCGAACTCGGCTCTCCGATTCCTCAATCCGAGCCGCTATCCATTACTCCATCGTGCCTCCTACTTCTCATTTATAGTGCACCTTAGTTAGACTTTCTGGGAGATAACGCATAATCTAAGGATGTTCAATAGTTTGAATAAGGCCATTACTTTCACACTATCGGTCACGATGACTTGTGCCTTCGTACTAACACAAACATCGATGGTTCTTGAACAGTTCCGTCAACTGAATTTGATTCACAGATCATGGGATAACACGCGGTATCGTTTGCAGCAAGTTTCCAAAGGTTTCCATATCCGCTGGGATCGCTTCCTCCTGTCGACTGAATTCAAAAATCACCTCCTTTATAAATCGACCATTAGGTGAGATTCCAATACCGCTCAGCGTACCTTCTGTCAACCAGTTACGCACCTAAATAATAATGATTGTACATTTTTAAAGGAACGAATAGATCGTTAGCCATGCCGTGTACTGTCATACCGATGTCAACTTACGTTCTTTGCCCTTTTTTCTATATCTTTACAAAAATATTTCCACAAATTCTGTTCTCTTTACAAATGACGAAACCTGCTTTCATCTGTTAGAATGCATCAATAACCGGAACTTCCTGTATGTAAATTGTGCAGCTAATTGAATTCGAGGATGCCACTATACTAGGGTGGCTAGCTAATCCCCATTGCAGATGCCTGAGCTGCAAACAATTACAAACAGATTCATGAAAACCTCTACATAGCAAACGAGTTACCTTGTGGTGCATGGTAGCAAATGTTGGTATTTGAGGTTTTTCGAAACGAGGCAGGTCGAGCAATTTCCGTCAATGCCGATCAGTAGCTGGACATGTTACGAGATCTTCTGGAATCAAAATTTACAAAATTGGGTAATTCGGGTGTATGGCTCCAACATGATAAAATCCCTGTGCACACATTGATAAGATCCATGGTAGATTTGAGGGAGCTGTTTCCAGAGAACTTCATCTGCTTACGGAGGAATCATTAGATGGACCTGCATGTTCGGCTTATCTCTCTCTATTTGATTAATTTCACTGCGGTTACATGAAAACTGATGTCCTCAGTCTGAATTGTAATGACGAATGGAAGACATTTATATGCCAGACAATTACAGGAAATGATTCACAATTTAATGAAAAACTATAGAAATCGGTTACAACAGTTTATCGAGACTGTAAATGAAAGTAAATGAAAACAAACTGTATAGTTTTTACTTAAAGATTTCAATACAATTTTCTAAACAAATATTTGACATGCCTTTTTTTTTCAACCTATAAAATGTGGGAGGGTTTATTGGCGCACCTTGACAAGAATTTACTCAATGAATTCGCTAACTTAGAAGAGTATTTTGAGGGTGGCTGCTAAATGCTACTTGGCATTCCACATAGCTCCCTTTTTTGTCTTTGTTAGATATGCAAACGGCCTCCTAGTCATAGTACCAATTCAGTTCTTCTTTGACTTTATAGATATTTCAATAGAAGGTGTATCAACCAGTCTATAGCCTGACATAGTTATTAAAAAGAATTTGGATCTGAGTATTTACTATGTAATGTGCAATTTAAAGGATTACTGAATCATTAAAAAAAAGACATTATGTTGAAATTTGTTTAAAATAAAAGTTCCTCTTCATTTATCATTAATTCAGGGAAGTATTAATGTGTTTAGCCAATTTTTCATTCTGATTAAAAATTGGAAGTCGGTTTTTCTCTATCAGGTCAAATGTTTATGGAACTGATATCTGCAATTTGGTTACGTAATTGCTGTACTTATTTGAACTTGACGGTTAACTGACATATATTAACTGTACAGAAATAAGGGTCTTTGAAATGATCATTTGCTTCTCTCCATAACATAAGGCATTACTCTCTTCTTTTTATTAAGCTAATCGTTTAATTCATTGGAACAAGCTTAGCAAAAGACTTTTGGCGCTCAATTCTATCTCGATTCTCGAGAGGGTATCCAAAATGAAACTGGTATGCCTTCTTTATTTCAATTGTGATGACATGTTGCTGAGCTTCGGTGGTAAATGAACCATAGACACAACAAAATAAATTAGGACTGTTCTTTCAATTCCTTGACATCTTCAATAAAGTTTGATAATGATGAGGATTATGATGTATGAATGAACACTGGAGTGGATAAGATCACAAGTATCTGACAACTAATAACAAAAAGTAAACTTCATGGAGATAACAAATATGGCTAATGGATTATTTTATGAAAAATGCTTAGCTAAACCATCAAAAAATGAATAGTAAATACACCAAATTAGTAATAAAATACAAATCCGTAATTACCTGTATACGACTTTTTAGGGGGGTGCGATACGGCTGATCGGAGTTTTAGGCCCGCCTTATCTCATCAAAGAAACTGTTACTGATAGAAGAAATCCGATTATATTTTTGAAATCAGCGGACAAACGTTACATATAATAGAGCCCATAAAATTCTAGATGAAAATTGGCTGTTGGTCAGTGTGATCAGCGCAGAAAATGAAATCGGTGTGCCGGGTTGAAATTCAGGCTGACTTGCGTTCACTTTCACACCTTAGGAAAGGTATGATCTCATCTTTTCTACTTTTCCACCTATGGATTAAGTATTAGTGTAGAATAAACTCTCAAGCCCGGTTTGGCAAACCTTCTAAGAGAATGACAAAGCTGAATTAAAAAATAACGGTTGACCGTTGTGCTGGTACACCCCCACCCCAGTTAAAAAAATACACGGTTAAAAAACTATAGTAGCAACAACTGGCATCGTGAGGCTCTGATCCCAAGCCTCATAGGGGATTCTTAGGGCAATCTATAGTTTGTTCTTCTAAGTAAATATGTTTTATTATTTTCTAATCTTTGATATGAATACAGATGTGCATGCTACATATTTGAAATGGCATTATTTTCTACTGTTTGGTATGAATACAGAGGTACATGCAATATATTGCGAATGGCATATTATTTTCTACTGTTTGATATGCCTACGGAGGTAAATTCAATATATACAAAACGCGAATGACATATATTTTGTTACCCCTAAAAATTACTTTTAATGGTTACCGGTTTTTGAAATAGACAACTTTTTTATTTATTTATTTTTTTTTTCAATATTGTTTTTTTACTTCTGTCGGCCTGAAAACTCAAAAAAATGAAAAGAATATGTGCTTTCCATCAGAGTAAAAACCTGCTTCCCCTTTGTAGGAGATACACCATCTGATTCGGTGTGCTTTCGACCGCTCGGCCACAGAGAACGTTACAACACAGCATGGTTCTTTATACATGCTTAAAGGATGCACGCTTCCTCGTCAAATTATTCTGGAAAAAAAAACTTATATCCATTTAACTTTCATAGTCTGGCACAAGGAGCTTGTCTTTTAAGCCCTTCCCCGACAATTATTTTGGGAAAAACGTTTTATTTTCAGACGAATATTTTTATTTGGTTTTAATATAGTAAATAAGAAGCTGGTGTACTTTGAAGTACCCGGGCGGTACACATCTACTAGATGTATGAGGTGACAATTGGACTTGTTTCAAGTTCATAAGGGTTTAAAAAGAATGAAGATCGATTTATAAACACGTCTGTAGCTTGTTACGTTTTGGACGTTCTTATTCGTTCATGCCTCAAAAATACGTATATACACGTGTACGTCGAGGAAAGTATTAATTTAAATTATTAAAAATAGCTTTAAATTTTTACATAAAAAAAATAATATCACCTAATAAAGAAAAAATAACCAATAGGTTTGCTGTTGTATAGCGTTGTTTTACAACACGGGAACAAATTCCTGTCATTTAAACTTTACACTTTTTTTTCTCCTATAACCAAACCAGGCAAATAGGTAAAATCCTATTTGCCAATCACACTACAACTCCCTGAACCGAAGAGATTTAATGTCTTAGTTTGTTCTCAAACTTCTACAACCTCTTTCCTCCTCTCTGCCTTGAGGTTTATGTCCTGTTCAATTTAATGCAGATCATGGTCTCATTTCATCTTCTTCTGTGCCTGACTCACTTCCGCTATCATCCATTTTTGTTGTTCTCTATTACATTTCCGGGGTCACACGGAGTACAGGGTTACGTTAAGGGGCAGTTTATATGGATAAGAGGGAAAGATAACGGTTAATTCTAGACTTGAACAGGTTAAGATGTTAGTGATTAGGGAAACATTCTCTTGGGAGTCTGTACTACCCAGCAATGGTTCGCGAGACGAAGAACTGATCTGAAGAACTCCTCCTTTCTTCTTTCTCAAGATCTTCCTTTTCATTTGCAAAATTATTTGAATACTGTCTTCATTTTTTACGTTTAATTATTTGAAAAGATAGAATTATTTGCGGGGTAAAAATATTTTTCATTTTCCAGATAAATAATCCTAGATTACAAATGCAGAAATTATAACCCATTCAGTTGCAAAATTAATTAAATATGGCCGTCATTTGATGGCGGCAATGATAAACGAGGATTTAAATATTTACTTGTAGTGATTTAAATGCGGAGTGTTTTCAGACATGTTACAATCGAGTTAATTGTATAGATAAAATCATAGATTCTGTTGAAAATATAACCAATGACATTGCAGAATCATTTGAAACTACTGCCATATTGGCGGCTACCTGTAAACTCCAGGTCTACCTACCTACGTAAATACAGGGTATGGTAGAAATAACTCCCATATATAGACACCAGGAATACCTCCCACATAATGGTGAAAGATTAACACGATGAAGACACTATTGCCACTAATGTTTTATCCTTATGTGGGAGATATTTCAGTGATGTATATGTGAGAGGATTTTCGGTTGCACACGGAATATAAGAATATCTGGTAAATTCCTTCTTTTTTTTTTTGACAGATGAATTAGTTTCAACAGATTTTATATGACACCACTACATCAACGAAACGTATCAAAATGAAAATTTAAGGAATAGTCTTATATATATATATATATATATATATATATATATATATATATATATAATTATTTTCTTTTTAAAAAATATGATTCCATCGCGACACAGAAATTTCTGTTTTAAAACTGAAACTAAAGTTATAAGTTTAATTATAACAAACTTAAAACTTAATCTATTAGCGTAGACAATCTTAATATTTTGAGTTGTTAGAGTTAAAGAAAATTCAATCTATTTTGATTAAGGATGGTTGAGTTTTAATTTCCCTAGACAACTTATGTATCAAATATATGTTACTTACAAAGTCAGGTTAAGTTTAGGTGGGGATGCCTGCTCACAAACAGAGACACCAGTTATTCAGCGTGTCGTCTTGGTTTTCAATGACAAAAAGTTTGGCATTTTATTTATCCACTTAGTTCATACTTTTACACAAAGATTTTCTGAAAGGATGATTAAATGTGGAAGTTGTATTTTTAACATTTAAATTTCTTCCTACAAATTTAAAGTACAATTTCTTCTTTTAATCACTAATAGACTATACGGCATTTTTACAAATAAATATATTAGAATCTCATTACTAATTAATGATCAAATACAAAAATGTATGTTTCATCACTCTTCTCTTTTTTTTCCAAAATTAATTATTACTTAAGGAAAATATTTGACAGTGCCTACAAAAAATAGCTATTTAGTTTCTTTGATTTAGTAAATTTTTATTTTTCAGAAACTTAATAATGTATAATTTTTCATATATGCACAATGGGCATGGGTCATTTCCTGACCTACAAGGTCTAGCTTTTTCATTTTAATTTACGTTTTACCGTTGATGTTTTATTGGTTCCTTTTAAATGTCAGAAATATTTAAATAGGGACGTTTGATTTCGGTATTTATTATTATTAAACGGCGTTTGAAGTTGGTTAAACCTTCTTTTGAATTTATTCCGTGTGCATCCAATGTAGAATTTAAACATATCTGGACAATCAATACATGAGATGCTGCATTGATAAATTACTGATTCAATACAGCTTTTATTATTAAGGGGGCAGTTTTGAGCATTTCTACATTTATTTAATTTCTATTTAACTTCATCTCTTTTTATTTTAGGATCTATATTTTTTATTTTGGTATAAGTGTTTATTCAAGAAATTAGCATTATGTTTTCTTAATAATCATTTCTAAGTTCTCAGTACTACTGTAACTTAATTTTAGGGTGTTTTTATTAAAAATTGTTCTAAGTTTACTATCTCTAGGAAAATGTTTATTAGTTAATGCAAGGAATTTTTGTCCTAACTCACTATTTGGTTGTATGGGGAGGGTGCACACCAAATGATTTTTCTATTTCTGTTTTTTCTATGGAGTGAATTTTCATTATAATTGACTTTTGGGCATTTATAGCCACTATTCTTTATAGTTTATTATAGAAATTACTATGTTCATAGAAAATTTCTCATTCGCTGAATTTGTACTTATTCTCTTTTCGATAGATGAAATTATATGCTTAATTATAGATGAAGGATGTATAGATTTAGGGTGTATATACAAAGGATTAGTATTGGGCTTTTTGTAAGGTAGGTATATATTATTCATTAAATCTAGTGTTTCAAATTAGTATTTACAGTAATTTTCAAGTTTAGGCATTTAAATTCTATATGTAATAGATTTCTACTTATATCATTTTTACAGTTCTGAGAATTTCTTAAAGTTATAATGCCATAGTTTCTGTACAATGCCATTAATACTAATTTTACGATATGCAGTAATATTATAAAAAGACCAATAAGGTCAGAGAACTCGGCAGAGTCCAATAACCCCTTTGTTATGTCGAAGTAGTCATTAGAGTTTTTAATCCATTGTTTGCCCTTAAGTATGAGTATCGATTTTTTCGCATTTATAATTTTTTCTCTACATCTGTTATGTCAGAGTATCGAGTAGCAAAATCCATAGTATTCGTGAAAATTTCCTTTGATATCGATTAATAGTAATTCTCAATACCAAACTGTATTATTGTACAATTTGGTTTCTCCTTAATATTAGTATACCAATTAGTAACTTCTTTGGTATTGATCCAAAGTTTTAATCCTAGTTAATCCTTTATTTGTCCTTTATTTGTCGGTTGGCCCTTTCTAGGATTTTCTTACTAAGTCCGCAGATTTCAGGTTGGTTTGGGTTGATCATTCTTTTCGCCTGATTAGCTTCGAAATCGGATTTGTGATCTTTTATGGTTATATAGCAGTCTGTTTTGGTACGTTTACCTACCCTATCACTAATATTCAATTTATCTGTGATGTTTTTACTAATATTAATGTTTTCTACCATATCTATGCAATTATTACAAGCCTTTTTATTGTTTTCATTTAAATCTTTTTTTAATTAGGTTGGTGTTAATTTATATAAATTTCATGCTTTATCCAATTTCATTAAAATGTTATCAGTTGGATTAATATCTTTCACTATCTTGTCCAGATGTTTTGGGATATAGTTTTTCTTTTCATGGAAAGGTTATGTTGTTTATTTCCAATGAATCATTTTCAAATCCAAACAATTTTTTAATGAACGGTGCTGTTTTCTTTTTCTTTTCATATATTCAGGTTTCTTTTATAAGTTATTCTCTCGAAGGAAAAAGTAATCTCTTCATCTGATCTTTTGTATAAGTTCCTCTGTTATTTGCATTAATGTTATGAAATAATTTCTTTTGTTGGTATTTGGAATTTTCTTCAGAGAAATTCCGATATTTATTTTTTCCATATTTTTATGATTTTTATTTAAAAAGAAAGATTAAGAGTGTTCTACCTTAATTGGGAGTCAATGTACATATATTAAAATAATAAGAAAGTGCAGTAAGATTTATAATCCGGTGTTCTTAGCAATTACTTTTTTAAAAAAAACAACACAGTGCTCGTTTTAAAACTGAAAGTAAATTTGTAAATTTAATAGAACTAAAATTAAAATACATAGTTTCGTTCAATAGTCAAGCGATGTTAGGAATTTACTTAATTTATAATCGCAGAAAAACTTACTATATTGAGTTGTTAAGGAAAATTTAATCTATTTTGATTAGGGCTAGTTGAGTTTTAATTTCAGTTATGTATCCAATATATGATATTTACCAAGTCAGACTAAGTTTATGTGAGGTAAGGGTACCTGTTCACAAACATAGACATCCGTCATTGAGTCAGTCGTCTTGGGTTTTCAATGACAAAAAATTTTGGCATTTATTTTTATCCGCTTAATTCATATTTTTATACACAAATGTGTAAGTCTTATTTTTAATATTTAAATTTTATTCCTATAGATTTAAAGAATCAATCCTCCTTCTAATAACTAATAGACTATACGGTATTTTTTACAAATAAATATATTAAAATGTAATTATTAATTAATGATCAAATATAAATATGTATGCTTCATATATATCTTTTCTTTGTTACAAAAATTAATTATTACTTAAGGAAAATATTTGACAGTGCCTACAAAAAATAGCTATTTAATTTCTTTGATTTAGTAAAAAATTTTTTTTTCAGAAACTTAATAATGTTAATTTTTCATGCATTCCATTTGCTAAATAAAAATAAAATTTATAAGGTAATGCGACTTTTGGAAAAGTTGTTCACACATGCACACACACACACACACACACACACACACACACACACACACACAAGCACACACACACACCCGCACACATATACAAGCACACAAAGACTCGCACACTCACACATGGTTATATATATATTATTTATGCTGTTTATTTTTTGTCTATTGTCCTCGTCTTTATTGTTGTTATCATCACAGCGTTTTTCCCCCGCATTTTTCTGCTGTATATCGATCCTATAGTGTATTCCAAACCCTTTAAATATAAGGAAGTGGGGTGGGGTAGACCATTCGCGTTTCACTGCCCATGTCTAGGGATATATTGCGTTGTTCTTAATTATTGTGAAAATGGATTCTGTGGAACAAGACAAGCAATAACTGAAGAGTATCAATAGAAACTAAGAACGAGAAGCATTTGGTTTTCAGTGACAAATCCAAACGTTGAGACTTTGGCGTATTGACCTGACTAATGGCCGATGCCGACCTTCAGAGAATCGACGCTGTAGTTTACAAAACATCAGCTTGAGGCAAAGAATAATGAAGTTGTGTTACGCCGACAGTTCTCAGTACGGGAAAGCGGAATGATTGTTGGGTCCAGAATGATTGGCTAGAAAAAAGATAACACAAATGTTCCTCCAACGGCGCGGTTAAAAAGAATTCCACTGAATTCACTCTCTTATATATATATATATATATATATATATATATATATAAAAGAGAGTGAATTCAGTGGAATGTTCCTTTATATATATATATATATATATATATATATATATATATATATATATATAAGGTGCGGTAGAGTAATGGATTTAGAAATCGGAGAGCCGAGTTCGAATTCCGGTCGAATACATGCTAATACACTTGGAAAAGGTATGAATCCTCTTCTTCTCCCTCCAGCTATGAGTAAATAGGACATACTGGGTGCTATAGCCTTGGATGGCAACTGGTCTAGGAGAAGGACAACTCTGAATTCAAAACCTGCGGAGGGTCGTTTGGGGACCTTGTGGCACGTAGTGCACCAGGTCTCTGTATTCGGCCCTTCAAAAAATGTGGATGGTCCTGCAGGAAACCTTCACCATTATAATCAAATGTCAAGTGCTGGTGTCGAACTGTCGGTTCCTGGGAACTGATCTGCTTGACACTCATACATCGAATTCGACAAGAATTCGACATATATATATATATATATATATATATATATATATATATATATATATATATATATATATATATAATGGATTTTTCAATTATTAACACGACATTGTGTAAAATCCATTAGTAAAAATTGTTTTTGATCACGTTACGTTGTTTACGTTTACTAAAATGAGCAGATATGTATAATTCGAAAATCGGGAAAGGTTTATGTCCAAAAGCATCATTGGTCGGTGTTTGAGGTTCTTTGTGGCTAACGGCTCAAATCAAATATATATTCCCAGTCCGATGAAATCCTGACAGATAATCTCGTCACAAAAACTTTTTTCGAATTCGTCATACTATTTTTATAAACCCTGTTTGTTGATATATAAAATTATACAAAATTATATATATATATATATATAAAATTTTGTATAATTTTATATATATTTTATAATTTTATATATATTTATAATTATATATATATATATATATATATATATATATATATATATATATATAATTATTTCTCTACAAGTAAGGCGATAGTGCCACTATGACGCAAGGTGTCAATGACATTGCATTTAAACTTACTATTACAGTTATTTCCTCAGTAAAATAATGAGACCTATTTGTTAATCTAGTAGTATGCTTAAATGCATGATGTAAGCTATCAATTGTTCATGAAGACAATTGCCATGGAAATATTTATCGATAAGAGAGAGATAAGCATGATTATGACTGAAGTTGAAATGCCAATCCAGGACTGTTAACATTAGAGATCCTTCATTGCATTTTGTCCAGAATCTTGATATATATATCAGCACCAACAGATCAGATATGACAGTAATAGTCAATGCGCAGACAAATGGCAGATTTGTAAACGTTCAAGATACTGCCGAGAAAAATATCTGGCATGACACAGTTAACTATCATTCCTGGCAGCAGTCATAACAATTGTTCCAATATTCTAATTCCCCTTCATGTCAATGGCACAGCGTTTACACCATGAAGGAACAATGTGTTGCACTCGTGAAGGTTAGCATTAGCCATGCTGATGGAGGACAAAGCAAAAGTTCTCAATGATGACTGAAAGATCATAGATTCTTTTGGGTCGTTAGACTTTACAAGACATATCTTAACGCAGAGGAACTACGACGTGCTGTAATGATTAGGAATCTTGTCTCGCCATATCGATTACGACTGATGACAGAATTCGACCTTCACTGGCTGCTCGATATTTTCGGACTTGTGCCACTTCTGAAATACGATTAGAAGATCATTTGTGAACCTCGTCGTGGTTTAATGGCTAGCAAGCTCCTCGTCTCTAGATCTATCGCAACTGAGTGGTGAGTTCGATCCTTACTGGGAGTCTTTCGGCTTTATACCACATCTAAGATAAGCTTATAAAAATCATCATATCTTAACACATATATAATTTTACGCGCGCACACACACACACACACATATATATATATATATATATATATATATATATATATATATATGTATGTGTACAAAAATATATTCATACACACACACACACACACATATATATATATATATATATATATATATATACATATATATGAAGAGAAAGTAGGAAAAGAGGGAAAGAGAGACCATTAGATATAAATGCGATAAAGGTATGATTATAGATATAAACTCTGAGAAACGGTAAATCACTGATTCTGCTAAGGTCTGTCCAAAACCTATTTGCTGGTATTTTATTCCGTAATGTTTGAGCCGAACTATTTTTTCCCTTTGTTAGGATCAAGCAGATCATTTCGAAATGTATTTTGTAGGCCAATCTTATTAAAATTCAAGATACAAGCTCAGATAGCAAAATCAAAACTGATCTTGAGCCAAGTATATCCATAGTTTTTAAAACGACAGGCTCAAGGCCGAGCTTTTTAGAACGGATATTTTGCACTTTGGCAAGAGAGAAAGTGAGAGGGAGAGAGGGAGAGAGTAAGAGAGGGAGAGAGAGAGAGGGAGAGAGAGAGGGAGAGGAAGGGATAAAGACATACACACACATCAATGCAGAGTAAGATGTATCTGAGAAAGGCACATCATGATATAGAATTTGGTTCAAGAGAAGGTGCGCGAAATGACATTGAGTAATATTGCATGAACATATTTTGTGGGAATAAAAATGATTTTTCAGGTACAAACCTATCCAAAGTTTATATAACGTATCGAATTGGGGTTCTAACTCAGTTGCCCGATTTCTCATTTCTAACCGATTTCAATTGCATCCACGCACATCAGAGAGACGAACAGAAAGAAAGAAAGAAAGATGTAGTGTCATTGTACTTGGTGGCTGCCGGTCATGTCATTTAAAAACTGTGTTTTTGTTAGCAATCTCTCTTTTATGCACTATATATATATATATATATATATATATATGTATGTATTAAGATTCGAATCCTGTCGGAGGACGAATATTCTTGTGAAAATTTCTCGGACATTCAGGCCGATAAATGTTGTCTAATACTGTTTATTATAAACAGAGCATTTACTTAAACATTTGTATCTATAAAAAGAATGTATAAACATAAAAATGTCTTTTATATATATATATATATATATATATATATATATATATATATATATGAGTGTTTGTTTGTATATATATATATGTATGTATGCATATATATATATATATATATAATATTAATTTAAATATCATAACATAAGTAAGTTATAACATCAATACATAAAATAAATAATAAATATATATATATATATATATAGATAGATAGATAGATAGAGAGAGAGAGAGAGAGAGAGAGAGAGAGAGAAAGAGACAGTATAAAAGTTGAAACTGAACCTGTATAAAAATAATTTTATCAGGATTTGAAGGCAAGCTTCAATCTGCAGCACGAAAACTGCTGTCTCCATTTTCACATGCCTCAGGAAATACGTGTTCCTGTGAAAGTATGTCAGGTGTGATAAAGAAATGAGGTAAATTTGACATTTAACTAATATACGAGTATTATAAACAACCCCCTCTCCCATATACTGGATTTACAGCAAAATTGTCCAAATCATTTAATAGTAAAATTGTCCATTTTTAATATTAAGATTTGAACCGTTCTGTCTTAGAAAAGATTAAAGATATCTTACTGAAATTCTCCGAGGTTTTTATAACACTGTTGGACTTTATTATGAGCAATAAGAGTGTATAATTTCTCTCCAAGAATAACAGAAGAATCGTGATGAAATCGATCGTGAACGAAAATGACATGTTCATCATTAATTAATCATAGCTAAGGATCGAAAGCTCATGAAGGATTGAAATTAAGTCCAATATATATATATATATATATATATATATATATATATATATATATGATTCCAGGATCATTTTCCAACTTATTCAACATGATCTTCGATCCCTCTAACGTTCTAAGTCTTTTTTCACTGCTCATAGCTGAAACTCCTTTACCCACATCCTTTCAAAGTTTTTCTTAATTAGCCAGAGGACGCTTTCATATCTAGACTTGTCAACATTCCATCCACGTTAACACCGTTATGTCTCTACTTGGGCTGGATCAAATAACTCGCAGATTAAGGCAACTGATTAATGCCTCAATACTGAATCTAAGGCCCTGATTGAAGATGAATGAAGGACTAACGTCGCCATCACTACTGATCACTTCAACATCTTCGTAATCACCATTAGACTCATTCAAGAATTTTCGAATTCTTTGAACTGTACTAAGATTGACACCTAAACAATCTGAAATGTTTGTATTGGAACTTCAGGTGCGAATGCCAAGCAGTACAGCGTCGACAAAATTAAAACCAAAGTACACGCATGCGCGAAATTAAAAATATCAAATGAAAAGAATCAACAAGTTCTATCTGCTTAATTTTTTATTGTATCGATCCAATTTTTGGATAAGATTTTAGCTGCCGTCAATAATCATGACCGTATACGAAAAGCAGAAAAATACAATAAAATTAACTAAACACACCTTGTCGGTTCGTTTTAGTCAAATGAGTTTGATGAATAATTGATACCTAAATATACTTTATATATATATATATATATATATATATATATATATATATATATATATATATATATATATATATCCGAATAGATTTTAACGTTCACAGCATTAATACAAAAGAAGGCCCAATACCGATAGTAGAGCGATAATTATTTATTATAATTTTTTCATATAGACGAAAACAATTTATAGACTACAAAGACTACTTCGTTTTGGTACATTTAGTTGCACCTCGACTGGTGAGAACCAAACTATAGTTAGTAAATTATTTTTGTCTATATGAAATAAAAATAATAATAATACACACACACACACACACACATACACACACACACACACACACACATATATATATATATATATATATATATATATATATATATATATATATATATATAGTCATATTGATTTATTAATACAATATATTTTATTACTTAAACGTTTCCCCTAGGGGGGCGCAAGTTCGAATCCTGACTGATTGTACATGTTTTTCTAATAAGATTTTTCGAATATTCAGGACTGTAGATAAAAATAATTAATTGACCGCTTACAAATAAACAGATCATATACTCAAATAAAGGTATTCACTAAAAATAGCGATTACCTAAGAACAATTAAGTAATAATTTATTAAGTAATAGATGAAAAATCCATCGCTAAAATTAATTTGTTTACGTCAGGATACGAAACGGACCACTTTCTTCTATTTCAAGAATCGGCCAAGATCTATGTTTAACAGCACTGGTCGGACTTTGATTGACTATAGGTTCTCTCTGCCGGAGAGTTCAAAGCACTTCAGATCTAATGACGGTTTCTCCCAGGGGAAAGCAGAATCTAATTCTGCCGGAGAGTTAATATTTTTCTAATAGGATCTCTCGAATTTTCAGGTCGAAATGAACACGTATCTGTCTTAATAAAGTAAGCCTCAGAATCATCAAAGACACTACACACGAAGAAAAATCATACGTTACATGAAACGCGACAATTATTGAACAACTACTACGAAATTCGCCTAACGTTGTCACAGCTGAGCAAGACAATGTAGGACCCTCACAAAACTAAAAACAACAGATTCGAATTGGGGGGGATAAAACAATGGCATGTCAAACTACTCCAACCTTCAACACCCTTTCAAAAACATGTCATATTTGTCTACAAGCACGATTCATTTATCTCTGACATATTTTCTGAAATCGTCAATTATGATCTGTCTATGTTCCGGTTTATCATGACATGAAAAAATAACTCGCCCACGTCCACCCTCTGAGCTTACTTTTCTATTGAGCGTATATCTGGCATTTAATTGGTCAATCAAGACATACCCACAAGTCTTATTTCCCACCCCCCGGCTTTTACTTTCGGAAAAGAGATAATACTTTGTTTTTTAAATTTCCTTAAAAATCATTTAATCACCAGTTAATTACCATTGTCTGAAGAAGTACAATCAAAGTATTGAAACCTTAAAGCTTTTCAATCAGGTTTTTATTATAATCTTTATAATAGAATAATAATAATGATAATATATATATAATATATATATATATATATATATATATATATATATATATATATATATATATATATATATTGAACAAAAAAAAATATTAAAAATTAAAATCTTCAGACACACAGGGTTGTAGATTAATATTCTTTAGTTTTTTTTTATTATTATTTCATTTAGATTCCTCAAAATGGCCATCATCAGGAGAAGAAATATTTCTGCTTGCTGGTAGCAGTAAACTACAGACATGAATGTCTTGCTGGAGAAAATGAACTCATATATATATATATACGTGAAAACACTAAAAAGGACTCACCCTTGCTACCTGGGTTATATATAAAATTGCCCTTCAAGGCAAATATTATTAAAATCAATAAACATTTTGTGTAAATTAATACGGAGAATCCATTACAGACATGTGGAGATTACGTCAGAAAATTTGTCCGAAGAATAATACAAGAAACAAGTTCCAAGTTTTCAACAAAATCAAATGCACTTCCTTTCGAAAAAAGACGAGACACCAATAAAAATAAATCATAGATAAATATATAAAACCAGCCAATAACAAAATGCATTGGGTTCATTATGTACTAGAAAAAATCCTAAACTAGCAACTTAGTTATTAAAAAATAATATATCCATAAATTCCAACCCCCCTATATAAAACAAACGTTGGGTATGAATACACTTGCCCACTCGTTAAATATTTCTCTGTAAAAAGAAAAACACAAAACGCCTTACATAGGATATGCCACAACCAAACACTTAGGGAGATTACCAACAATGCATAGACCATAGTGTAAGGTGGGAATATATTAATAAGGATCATAGTAACATTGGACAACTACTCACAAACAATATCAAAATACTAGCAAATTCAAATAGTAAAAATGGAATTATGATCCTCGAACCAGCAATCTTACAAAAAATAACCATTACTCATACTTATTATAAAACCCAGGTTGTGTGTGTGTCTGTTTCGTTTATATATGGGATCAGCTTTCCTACATTTTTCAAACGATTTCAACAAAACTTCACAGGACTACGTAAAATTACCTTGAGATCGTTCTGACAGCGCCAAAAATAGAAAAAACACAATTGTTTTTGCACGAAATCAATTTGAAAACACGATTAAGAGGCATCGCTGTCGAGAATGAAAGGGGGACAACTCATATCGAGTTGTACTTATTATAAAACCCAGGTTCTTTTGTGTGTGTGTGTGTGTGTGCGTGTGTGTGTGTGTCTGTGTCTGTGTTCGTTTATATATGGGATCGGATTTCCTACATTTTTCAACCGATTTCAACAAAATTTCACTTTTTTTGGCAGGTAGTATTTCTTATTGTCTTGCACACTTTTTTTCATTTTTACATTCAGAATGCTTTAAAAATTCCATTTATAAGACAATTGTTTATAATAAAATTCTATTCAATCAGTAGACTCATAACGATTGAAAACAATGTTTTTGTTTGAGTTTGGGTTTGACCAATTCGTAAAAAAACAAACAAAAAATACAGACAAAAACTAATTAAGACATGCGTGTCCGTCAACCTTAAACAATAATCTTTGTCAATTTTATTTTTCAGTCTTTATGATGGTCGATGCTTGATCTATCTCTTACTGTTACATCGCCGTGCAACGCCGGGCTCTACTGCTAGTAATTAATAAATTAATTAATAAATAAAAACAAATACGAAAGCCTGCAATCTCAAATGTTAATATAAAAAAAAACACAAGTCACACCTCGCTTTAAAACAATCTTTGCCTACGTCATGACACTCACGAGTTCTACGAAACTCAGGAATTGTCTCTACTTACCTTGATGATGACTTAGACGACGGTTGGTATGACGCAAAATCCGAATACAAGGGGTATTAGGTTGGGGTCTGCTCGTGTTGTGATGGATAAATGAATTTAATTGTTAATCGGAAAGTCGAATTATAATTCCTTAAGGCTTCTTTATATTCACTTACGCGCAAATACTGATTTCATTTCTTCTCCCCCAAGCTATGGATTAATTAGTAAGTTTTGTATCACTAAACCAGTATTATCCGCTCCCCCACAAAAAATTAAAAAAGTATTTTATAGCTTTAAGTTGGTTTAATAAATTGCAAAGGGTTGGTAAATCGTAGAGAATGAATCAGTCAATCAATGAAAAGCAAAATTCAAATGCGCAGAAGTTTAGTAAAAGGTAACTTTCAGAAACTAAGCAAAGTATTAAAAGATGTCTTCCAAAAGCAATGATTTAAGAAACAGGAAAGTGTCCTTAGTCACAAAGATAATATTGCTGAACTGTTACGTAGTATCTAATCTTGCGTGTGATAGTGAATACTGAACAATCTCATCTCAGTTGAAGACGAGATTTGAAGCGCCAGAGATGTTCTGTTAATGAACGCTAGGGAAAATATAACGGATAGATTATGCGAGAAATGAGGACAAGTATCGGAATTGTTGATAACAATCAGTGAAAAAATTGGACACATCTTGAGGAAATAAAACTTGCCAAATATAAACACACACAGAATGTATATTGAAAAGAGAAATAATGAGAAAGCAGGACGTACTGAAGCTCAACACACTTGCACATCCAGAAGGTTGGTTTAGATTTTACTATTTTGACGAAGACCTGAGGGGAAAAGATTTTTTTTTTCTTTTATTCCTTTTTCCATCATAATGAAAGGTATAATTATCGGCTGCTTTAGCAGCAGAGAACCGGGTGTTTTTCCTATGCCGACTCGTATTTTAAATTGACCATATGAAACATTTGCCTTGGTTGGAAGACAAATAAATACTAAGAAGAAATAAAGGTTGAATTCAGAACAGACAAACAGGCCGACCATTCTCATCTAAATCTGTGTAAGTTATATATATATATATATATATATATATATATATATATATATATATATATATATAACTTATTACGCTATTTATATCCGGCCTTTCACGGATGTTTATCGGTCTGGGTAAGCTACAGGAACTCCAAACTTTATTTAATCTACAAGTGGGGACTGTTATCGTCCCACTGATCATGTTTTTATTTATTATTTTAATACTGTTTAGTTATTCCTCACACGTTTCCACTGGGTGCAAGTACACACTGCTGATCCAGGGATTGAACCCAAAACCACTATGTTACCAAATTCACAAACCGACGTTTACACCCACTAAAAAGCGATTGTTTGTGAATTTCATTTGATGATGACAATAGTCAGAACGTAAATTATATATATATATATATATATATATATATATATATATATATATATATATATATATATATATATATATATATATATATATATATATATATATATATATATATATATATATATATATATATATATATATATATATATATATTATGTGAATATTGTTCGAAAACAATTATTCTAATTGTAAATTGTTTGAATGAAAATTAATCGAATGGACAATTATGTTAAATGATAATTATTCAATATGCAAAATTATTTATTGAAATAAAAATGTAAAACTTTTTTGAAACACAAATATCTTTAATACAAAAATAACAAGTAAATTCCTTATAACCTTAAGTTATATGATTCTACATGCAAATAGTCAACAACTGAAGAATACTCGTTAAAGAACGCCACTAATTTTTTGAAGTTTTCCATTTACGTCTCGGTATTTCTTGGCGCCCTTGATATTTTGGCAACCTGCTCTTACTTTTAGAATATGAATTGCTTACATTTCTGGTCCTCTTTTAAGAGCGTCTAAGAAATTCCATATTGTGGAATGATGGAATGACACTTGCTGCAAAAACAAAATCCTGTGCCATTCTTCAAGGGCGCTATTAGTTCTAGATAAATCAGCATTGACCCCTTCAAACATAGGCATTCGATTATTTTTTGTTCAAACAATTTACAATTCGAATAATGGTTTTTCGAATAATTGTTTCTGAACAATTATTTTCGAACAATTTTCTCAAGACCTATACACGCACACACATACACACACGCATATGCATACATACATACACACACACACACATATATATATATATATATATATATATATATATATATATATATATATATGTATGAATCTGTGTAGTGTCCGCCCTAAAATGTATACACACTTCAGGAAAGGAAAAACTTGTTTTTCGTAGTTTTAGACTTTTACCTATGGGGGATTCTAATGGTTGTTTCGTATCGCAGAAAACCGACTACACTGGCGTCCCTTAGACAAGAAATTGAAAATGCAGGTGTACAGCAATTCCATTGGTCACCTTGGCCAAATTTGTCCATCCAGCAGTTCGCCATACTAATAAATGTCTGGAAGCTAAAGGTCACCATTTTGAACATCACTTGTGATGTAAAGTCCAAATTTATATTAATCGCGTGATGTATGAATAAATTTAATATCACAATATCTATACAGGCTTTTCCTTTAAATTTTGTGGGGGTCAGGCATTATATATCTGTTTTTGTTTTTCACTCTTCTGCCAAGTTCATCCTATGCTAATTCAACTTTTGAACTGTAGTGTATATATAATTGTGTATGTGGGTAGCAATCCCTCTCTAATACATGCTTCATTAAAATGACTGTCAAGACACTTATATTAATCAATTTATTGTATTATGCTTGTATGTGAACAAGAGTTTAATTTTTAGAACACTGCGAGTGTAGAAATTTTCCAAATAATTTTGGTCACAGTTTGCGGTTATTTTTACAGACATCTGTAGTTGTGCTATTGAAAATTACCTGATGTCGTAACCATTGTTCAAATGTAGGTGCATTTTCAAGTTAAAAAGGGCATTTTTAGTTTATCTGTTCATATATTGAAATGGAGGAAAATGTTCAGCTTTGTCTGACAAATCCGAACTACAGTTAAGGCTGAAATCAGGAGAAATAGGCAATTTCGGTCTCGTAACGATCAGTCGAGAACAGCAACTAGAAAACTGCCAACCCAGTCCCCTCAGTCTGAAGAGACATTACTGCCATCCACGCACACCACAAGAGATTAATGATAGCACCATTATTAAGACCGGAGAAAAAGAAAAGAACCCCGTGAACCCCTTCCTAAACAGGGAACAAGGGATGGACCTGTTCACAAGAAAAGGGAGGAGTATAGACCAGGCGAGAGAAGAGCCTATCTACTCTTATTAAAAAACAAATCAAAAACAAAAAACCCAAAGAATACTGAGTTTGGCTACTAGATAAATTATTACAAAGAACGAGTTTCACTCAGAGAACTCATCAGGAGACCCGAACAGAAACCCAGAGTAAAAAAAAATATAATCAAAGTAATTAAGATTTAACTTAGTTAAAGACGCAATACCCAGTCTTACAAAATGCGTAATTTCTTTTCCCAGCCAAAAACAAAAAAGAAAGTAAAAAGTCAATGACGATATGAACCTGATCCAAACTAAAAATGCGTTAATATTATTAATACAAAACAAGATAAACTTTCTAACAAATGACTAAAAGAAAATCGAGGACGTTGCAGAGGATTAAGAATAATATATAAATAAAAAAAATAAAAAATTATTAAAATTAGAAACTAACATACGTTCCATTCAGAAAAGACAGAATTCCACTTTGACGGTTGGGATGGATTTTTTTTTTTATAAAAGTCAGTGACTGATTGACCACAGGTTGGAATTCTGGGAGAGACCATATCCACGCCATAGAATTGTTGTAGGGGAGGAATGGGATTTGGTAGTAGAGTGTAGCTACCCCTTCTTTATGGAGGGAGGCACAGAGTTTTACGTGTTGTGTACCTCAGTAGCTTGCAAACACATAATTTCGGCTGTTGACTAAACTCAGAAAATTCTCTGACCCTTTTGAATTTTTATTTTTTATAATCACTTCAATCCAAGTAAGGCGAGAATGCTACCAAGACGCACTTGCGTCTCCTCTTCTGCGAAATTGTGTTTTGTCTGAAGCTGTGATACATTGAACTTTGTCTATTCCTTCTTTCAACCCATTAGTACAAGAAATATCTACGTTGTCAGTATTTGCAAGCATCAAAGTGGACAAGAAAAGGCACCCACCACTTCATGATGACGGTTCCCTGCTATTATCTTTGCTAAAGAAATGTTTGACCCTTTTGTGATGGAATTCAGTACTTTGTTTCCAGAGAAATTAATGTATTTCTTTCATCGCAAAACATCAGAAATAATATGAAGAAAAATGCGAAAATAATCTCCTTTACAAAATCTTATGTATTTATTTTTCTTTTTGACATCGGATTTTAAAATCACTATTTGTATCCAATCTTGCAAAGAATTTATCGTTGCACGGCATAAGATAACAGTGTCTGGAAAGTATTTTAAATGAGGAGAGAAAATGTGATTTCGAAATCTTAAGTCTCATCGGAATAACAAAACATGTCTGAGCGTAATATTAAGAAACAAGAACCTTTCCTTAAAAACAACGAAAACTGTACTCAATTGAAATATCAGTCATCCTATATAGCAATGAGGGCTGAAAAGTTTGCTTAAGGATGAAGAGGAGACAACATGGATATTTTACAGGAGACGATGCACCAAAAATGTCGTTCTACAGGAGACTTGAGACAATAGAAATGACGTTTTATTGTAGACTTGAGACAATAGAAATGACGTTTTATTGTAGACTTGAGGTAACAGAGATGCCGTTCTACGAGAGATGAGACAAAAAAAAGCGTTCTATAGAGAGACTTGGTTTAACAGAGATGTCCTCCTATGGAAAATTCGAGACAATACAAATATCGTTCTATGGTAGATTGAATTAACAGAGATGTCGTTCTACGAGAAACGAAACAAAAACATAGCGTTCTATAGAGAGACTTGAGTTAACAGACATGTCCTCCTATGGAAGATTTGAGACAATACAAGTGTTCTACGGTAGAGTAAATTAACAGAGATTTCGTTCTACGAAAGACAAGGCAAGAGGCGTGTCATTCTAGTGGAGGCTTTAAGCAACATACATATCGTTCTACAGGGGGTATGATACAAGAAAAATATCGTTCTACGGTAGACTTGAGACAATTGATGTTATTCTACACAAAATTGGGAAAATAGCGATGTTCTTCTACAGGATACTTGCGCCAACAGAAATGTCCTTCTACGGGAGATTTGATGCAGCAGGGATGTTCTACATGGGACATGGGAATATGTCGTTCTACAAGAATTATTGAGATACAGCAGACTTGAGGTAACAGAGATTTCGTGCTACAGAAGCTAAGCAATATATTAAGATACAAGAAAATGTTATTAGAGACATAGAAAGGAATTCTGAAAGAAGTTATTAGGTTTGTAAGTTCCAAAAATTCATACACTGATGTCCTCAAGGACATATGGCCTAGTGGATAAAGACGTTGGTTAGATCCAGTGTTTAGACTCAAAGAATTGTGACTTCAATACCAGGCCAAAGCAGTGGTGAAACAAAAGCTTGGATGAGTTAAAGGGAAATAACCGAGACATCCGGAAGAGGCATGGCACGTGGAACTAGAACAATCTACCCCGGTGGATAAAATAAAGGGTTCGGTTCAAAATTACAATCAGAAGGATACCTATAGTTAAAATCAAAAACAGGCAGCCGTAATCTCTAGCGCACATAAGAAGGCATAGAAAATTTGATATTCACAAGATATATGGAGGACAAGAGAGACAGAAGTAAAGAACCAGTAGCCGACTTAACAAGCTTGTATAAATAAATGTCAGTTCAGAGTGTGCGAAAGATAAAAGCTACAAAAGACCGTATAGTGTGGAAAACCCCAATCACCCACGTCCTGATAGGGATAAAGTATATCGTAGTTTACCTACAGAAATTTTCTTTTTCTTTTGTTAAAATTCCGAATTAATTTCCTTCAATGCAAAGCGACGTTCAAAATATTTGATAA
>CAHIKZ030000400.1:1095000-1115000 GCA_903632075.3 Acanthosepion pharaonis | reverse complement strand
CTTGAATTTATAAACTATGTTGTTTTTTTGCAAATCGCTAACCGGGGGAGAAGAATCATTGCGAAGAATTAAGTTGGATATACTAGATTTAGTGTAGTATATGATTAATTTAACTTTTTTCATAGGATCTGTAGTTGATATATTAGAATTTACTAAATGTTTTAGTATATTTTCATCTTATTTATAATTAGTATGCATTTGGTTACGATATAGGAGATTAATATGTTTGAGATCAGTAGAAACAGTATTATGTACAATTTGCTTAGTATTGAGACTTCTAAGAAAGCATCTTATTTGTTCACCAACTATATAGTTTGGAAAGCTATTATTAATAAGTGTCTGTTTTATATATAAAAGTGAACATTGAAGTCAACACTCAGAGTCGACAGACTGTTTCATGCTGGATTGCGTTTAACATGAAATACTCTGTCGCCTCTGAGTGTTGAATTCAATGTTCACTTTTATATTTGTATACGCTCTATCGCTGATATTGAACACTTTATCCCAGAAATATACCACACCTTAAAAAACTATATATATATATATATATATATATATATATATATATATATATATATATATATAAGTAAAGATAATCCTTAAATATCCATTTCCGTTGTAATTTATTTCATGAAGATATTCAAATTATAATACCAACTGAATATATTCATATATAATACCAATTGGTATTACTTACACACACACACACACACTCGCATATATATATATATATATATATATATATATATATATGTGTGTGAGTGAGAGAGAGACAGAGAGAGAGAGAGAGAGAAAGAGATAGCTGGCGTGTATCTGTGTTTGTATATGTATACAAAATTTTTATCTAATAGGACTGAAGTTATGGAAAAAGCTAATAAAAAACGTATCTTTCCAAGAATTTAACCGTCTGTAGAATTCAGTTATATTTTCTTTTTCAAATTAAAATTCGGTAAACTTGCCATTTGCTGACTTGGAAGATCTGATTTTTTCTGTTATCGAATTTATCAATATCTGCATTCCTATTTCTTGTCGGATATCCGTTCAGACTGCATTCAAAACACGAAACGAATATTTCTTTCTTTTCGATGCTCCCTGGCTATTTTCTTTCAGTTATGGTCGAAAATAAACCGGACGTGTTCAATAATATTCTTGTCAAGAATCTGACTTGACCACAAAAGTTGCTTAATTCCTTTTTCAGCCTGGCATTCTCAAATCGTATTTTCTTTGTTTTATTCTCCGTACCCTGGAACTTTATTCCTCAGGAAATGATGGCTGTTTTTATCCAAATAATAGTTTTAGAATATTGACTGACTTCTTTTGTAGAATGAATGGGTATTTCTGGATTCATATTCCCAACACACTTCAGATATTTGAAACAACTAGCGATTCAAACGTCTGTCCACGCGATAAACCAAATCGTTTGAATGTTGAATAGTGAACTGCAAGTAGTTCAAGCCTATTCCTCGCAGAGTGTTCTCAGCAGGGAGGCACCGTTCCACCATCACCGAGCGAATGTCAAATGCGTTAAGCGCCTCCTGGGACTTAAGCTCTACACAGTACTCAAATGGCGCTCGCACATCGTTAAAGATGCTGGAAAAATGGTCGGTTCCCCTCCCGCTCTAGTAAGTACCTGACTCTTCCTGTGATCTACTACATGTACAAGGGCCAGATCTGGCCGGATATTGAGTACTGCTTCCATATATTGGCTGGAGCTGTGCATTGTTCACTTTTCTGTATTCACTTTTCAGTTTCAATAGGCTCTAATAGCGTCTCCGCGTCCTCGTGGGTGATGAATTATTTTCTACCCAATAATCTCTTTCTAGATGCAAGCCCCCTTGCTGCTCTATCGCTATTCCCACTACATTCTAAACTTCACGGCAAAGACCCGCCATGTAACGCATATTATAGCGAATCAACCTCATTCCTTTTTATTTAAATGGTGAAAAGTTTCACTTGAGTAGCCTCTTCTCGCGAAAGACTGGTTTGTGAAACTGACTCCCAAGAGGATGCTTCCCCGATCATTACAATTTTAACCTGTTAAGTATTAAGTATGTTAACTGTTATCTTCCCCTATTGTAAAAATAAAAAAAATCACAATAAAGGAGAATCTGACGTATACGTCATATCCCTATACTCCTAACGTCAGTTTTAACTGAACCCGTCTTTTTTCCCTATATATGCCATTTTGTTTCATCTAGACGCCTTCTTTTTACCCATTTTTAAACTGACGCCTCCTTTCTTTCTCCATATTTTATCCATTTTGTTTTAAGTCAATAATTTCAGACCCCAAAAAGAATCTGTAATCTAATCGATTCTGATTTGGCATCTCGATTTCAGTTACTTTCTCAGAGACGTGGCGTGGCCTCCCTATGTCTTTTCTACAAATATTTTCATGGAAATTTCTCTGCCGACCTTTTTTCCACTGGTTCTCCGAGTACATGATTTAAGCGTGCTACTAGATTGGCATTTAGGTCCCAACCTTTTACTGTTGAAATAGCTAAATGCAATCGCCATTCCTACTTCAATAGATTCTTTTCTCGCAATTTCCGCCTTTGAATCTCCCTTTCCTTTACTTGCTTCTCTGATAATTACAATCTTCAAAAATTTAAATGCAACGTCAATCGCCACCTTCTATCTTCTTGAAAGCCCCTATAATCATTGTTTTCTCTCGCTTTCACTCCTTGTACCCCACTCTTGGGTACTAGTGCTATGTCCACCTTTCCTCGGTAATTTTTCATTATATTTCAATGAAATCTTCGCTTTCAAAAATGTATTTATTTTGCCATATATAGTGGCCATTTTCGTTAAATTAGCCCTTTTCTTTATTTCCGTTAAAACTGTTACTGTTTAGATACATGCGAAAAGAAAGTGTCAGTTTAAACTAAATCCCCAACATATGGCTTACATGGAATTGCAACAATTTTCGCCAAACATTCATATGAAAGCAAAGAAAACTTACAACAAATTTCACTGAAATTTTTACTTTCCAAAATTATATTTTCTTTGGTCGGGAAAATTTTGTGGTTTCCGGGGAGAGTTTGAACATAAATTGTCCAGTCTCATTTGACCGGGTTTTGACCTTCATAAACATAGAACAATAAAATATTGTATGGCTTATGTTTTGTAATTTTCAGTATTCATTTGGGGGTGGGTGGGGTGGAGATTCTTCTTGTCGAGTTTTTTTTTACAAGCATCATGTTTTCAAGAGTTTGTGGGGTCTTACTTTTTTTGGATTATTTGTGAAAAATATTTATTATATTTGTTCTTTAATTTGATGACGTCTTATTCACGGTGGGTTGATTGTCTTTCATGGTTAATTCATCTGAAATGTGTAGTCCCTTTTTTTACAATTTGCATGGTGTTTTATTTTTACATTATTGATAAATATTTGTTGAATTTATCGTGTTTTCTTGCTATGTTGGTCGATGTCTTTTTATCAGATCTAATATAATGTTATTTGATAAACTGCAAGTTCCCCTGTGAGATAATGAACACATGCACACACACAGATTCACGCAACCCCCACACACACAAACACACACACAACCCCCACACAACGCCAGCGGTCCTCTTGTGGCTGCTACCAGCAGGCTATCGGTGGGCCATTAGTAGTCCGTTAGTGATAACATTGTCGATCGGATCCCATCACCGGATCACCGTTGGTAAACGCTCGTGTCATGTCACCCAGTGACAGAATGGTAGCATGCGTGTAAGGTGGTTTTAACATACGCATCCTCTACGTAAGCGGATCGCTCTAACATCCATATTATGTAAACAAATGCGATTTAAATGCAGAATTAAAATTTCTGTTTTTTCCTATCGCTTCACTATATCTGAAGCGGAAACGAATGAAAGGCTTTCTTAAAATAAATTCTCTTTAATTTTAAACACATTAAAAGAATAAAGTAGCCAATCAGTAGGCGTTTCCCAACATTTAGCGTAATTTCAAAAGCGTGCGCTTGCATTTAACTATTTTTGATGCGTTTCCAAATAATATGCTTCCACCGTGAGAAATTCATGCGATTTTTCACTAACCTTTTCCTCTCCTTAATTAAACCAGCAAGGTTACCTGGTATTACTCTAGTGAAAATAACTTTTGCAATAGATTAAACCTTTGACCCCTGACCATTGCTTTACCGGTTGTAGAGAAAAATGACGTAATGCCTAGCCACCGGTTGAATAGTGGGAGAGAAAAATCACTTAATTCCAAGCCACCGGTTGAACGATGGGTAAACACTTGTAACTATTTTTATATCAACCGAGAAACATTACATAGCAATTATTTACGAATTTTGACTCAGGAGCTCAGGCAGAAGAGTTAGAATTGTTCAGGAACTCAGGACTCAAAGGATTAAGTGTCGATCTCTAATCCGCTGAAATTAAAGATCACACCCTCACTCCCCTAACTGGGTGTGGTCGCAGGACCGCTACATAGTTAACCACCTAACCAGATCCCTTCTTATATAACGGTTGTTTTCCAATATCTGATTCTCTGTCAATTATTTTACAGTCCATTCAGTTGTCGGCCTATTGTTTAATGTATTTTCGTCTTCTTTGCAAACTAGGGAAAAGAAAATAGTACCTTGCAGGATGACGTGTACATGGCATTTCAACCTTTTTCTTCTTAGTTAAGAGGTCTTCCATTGGAAGCTGGTTTCTAAAGTCTAGGATCAACCGTTATCTACCCTATGTATCCGAATAATCTTCACTTCCGCTTTCTATTCTTAGTTGCTGAGACTTTAATTTTATAAATCAAAAAAAATATCATACACTGATCTCTTCAAAGACACATGGCCCAGTGGATTCAGTGACTTGAACCAAAGAGTTGTCAGTTCAATACCTGACTACTGCAGTGGTGAACAAAAACTTGTAGAGTTTAATTAAAAGGGAGATAACTGAGACATGGAGGAGAGGCATGAAGTTAGAAAGAAACGGTTACATTTGAAATTCCAATCACCTTTATTGTCATATTCAAGGTCAAAACGTCATGAATATGGCAATAAATATGAGGAACAATGTAAATAATGTAAACAAACATTTGTATTGCTTATAAATTTCAGTCTTCGTAATTATTGATTTACGGTCATAAAAAAAATTAATTAAACGTGCTAGATAAGACGATGAAATACATCCGCGTCCTGGATAAGACGATAAAATACATCCGAATTCTGGATAAGGGGATAAACTACATCCACGTCATCGGTAAGACAATAAACTATATCCACGTCCCAGATAAGACAATAAACTACATCAACGCCATGGGTAAGATGATTAACTACATCCACGTCCTGGGTAAGACGACATACTATATCCGCATCTTGGGTAAGACGAAAAACTACATCCACGTCCTGGGTAAGACGAAAAACTACACCCACGTCCTGGGTAAGACGAAAAGCTACATCCACGTCCTGGGTAAGACGATAAACTAAATCCGCATCCTAGGTAAGACGATAAACTACATCCACGTCCTAGGTAAGACGATAAAGTTTTTCAGAGTCATGGTTAAAATGATAAATTACAACCTAGGTAAGACAATAAAGTACATCCGCGTCATGGGTAAGACGATAAACTACAATCGCATCCTAGGTAAGACGAAAAACTACATCCGCGTCATGGTTAAGATGATAAACTACATACAGCATCAAGGCCTCTGATCAGGAGGTTTTGAGGAGTGTGGAACCACCTCTTAATTGCTAGTGTTCCCATGTCTACTCTGACGTGGGGTAGTAGCACCTATTAGGGTCCCAGTCATTGGCAAATATTTAACCCGCAAACTTGGGTCAAAACGTGTGAAAATAGATTGTATTACCATCAATCATTTTTTTTTCTAAAAAGAATTATTACTAGAAATGAATTTTTGAATAAAAAATTATCAGCTATACATTATTACCAGCAGGACATATTTTAAAGACAATATCAGCAATAAATTTATGGAAAAATATTACAAGCAATAAATTTTAAAACAAAAATATTAGCAGCAATAAAAATCTTGTCGGCATTAAATAACCCATTGACGTTGATTTGTCGTAAAACAAAGCAAACAAACTAAATAAATTAGAATGAAAAAAAAAAACGGAAAATGCTAATCTTTCTCCAATAAACCTAACTTTAGAAAATGAAATAACCTACATACCTAAAAAAAAAGATTCTGTCTGTGATGCCGGAAATGATATTGTTATATTATCTTTGCCACTCGGAGACTCAAGAGAAGAAAATGAAAATCAGAGAAGTAGAAGTGAAACAGTACAAGGAGACAAGAATATAATAAAAAGAGAGAAATAACTACTGCATTTAACAATAAAAGCGCACACGCCTACACAACCCCACCCCAGACACACACATATACACAAGCCTGCGATTCGACATCGGGCGAACCTTTTTCAACTCTTCCTCATATCCTGCCCTGAAAAATGCTTCGCTGAAGTTTTACCCCAACTCCCGGGAACGTCAGACTATTCTCTAATCAGTGTCCAAGTTGTTGCTAAACTAAAGTCAACCCTTGATATGCCGTTCCATAAAACGTTTTTTCGCTAAAGGAATGCAGACTGGGTCAGCTTCAGGTCTTATATGGCAGAAACTCCTATCACAAGATAGTATCATTAGATACTTGCTGCATTCAGAACTGATCGCGATCACTGCAAGAAAGTTCTAGGAAATGCAAAGTGTAGCAATAAACAAGCGGTCCAGGCCAAGTTTGAATCTAACTGGATCAGTGGACTTCTGGAAGATCTCCAACCAAATTAAAGTGACTGGGCTCACTAACGTAAAAGGCCCCAAGATCATTTAATCTTTGTCGGATAATGCGAAACTTTTTGCCTCAATTTTAGCTGACATGCCACCTCTTTCCGCACTTCCCCTGTATCACTGAGCACAATCCCAGTAATATTTTTATCACAGTCCGAGAAGTTTCCAGACTTACCAATCGTCTTGACCCTAAGAAAGCCACTAGTCCAGACAAAATCCTAGTCGTTGATCTTTAGAATATAAAGCAGGAATTATCTCCGATCTTATCAAAATTATTTAATCACAGTTTGAAGGAGAAATCATTCCTGAATCTGTGGAAGGTGTTAAGTATATGTCTGATTTTCAAGAAAGCGAGTAGGCGCACATTATACTCTCAATATAGATCCATCAGTCTCCTTATTGAGATTAGCAAGCTTTTTAAATAGTTAATGCACAATTGGGGTCAAAGAGCTATCAAATTATAAAAAAAAGAATTTTTTTTCGTAAAAATACCAACACATTTTTTTTTAAAATAATACGAGTAATACATTTGATTCTCGACAAAAACCCTCTTTACAAAAACACGCCAATAAAACCGATTTCTTTCAATGTATACTTATTCTATTTATAAGAACCTAACCTAACAATCTTGTCGGCATTAAATAACCGATTGATGTGTTGATATGCCGTAAAAGAAAATAAACCAAAACAAACCTTCTATCCTCTACCTTTATTAGAGCCAGATCAGACTAGGAATGGAGAACTGTTGCCATATCTGTGCTGGAGCTGACAATTCCTAACTTTCCAGTCTTGGTTGAATTCAAAAGTGTTGCTGATGAGTTCTTAACAACCGGTTTCCGACAGACGAAACTTTGCAAGCTTATCACTACTTAATATGGCAAATGTTCTGACGAGCTACGTGGCTTCGTTTCACTCCTCCTGAACAACACAGCCAACATCCACCTTGCCATGTACACAGGAACGAATCATCCTCATTCTATGGACAGCTTCTACTTTTTGGAACAGACTACTGCGAAGAAGCATGATGAAAATCTTAACCTCTCCAAGATTAGGATTAACCGTTATCCTTCATACATATCTTAATAAATTGTACTTTTCGACTCATTTCTTTCTTATCTAAAATGATGTCAATCCTATACAAGTCCCAAGAGCCACTCGAGGTGGCGGGTTACTGATTAACAGAGTTTATGCAGTTGTGTGAAGAAAATAACGGTTAACCCGAGGCATCACAGGTTACGATTATAGTGATCAGGGAAGCATCCTCTTGGGAGTTAGTTTCACGCAACAGCGGATTGGACAAAGTAACCGCTTGAGAAGAACTTACATCTCACCGATGGAATTCCAAGATAATGGTGGATGTTTGCTATAATGTACATGCTATGTCGGGTCTTATCTTTGAAGGTTCGAATTGGTGGAACTAAAGAATGTAGTTCATCTGAACAATCTCCATGGAAATAGAGAGCGAGCAGCGAGAGGTTTGCTTTGTTTTTTTTTTTTTTTTTGTTTTTTTTTCTGTGGTGAAAGGGTTATGAGAAATAATTCATCACCCACAAGGACGTGGAGAGGCTTTTGGTGTCTATTGATACTGGAACGTGAAAAGTGGGCAGCTGCTTCCTATATATGGCCGCAGTACTCCATTTTCGTCCTGATCTGGTTCTTGTACAGGCTGAGGATTGCAGAAAAAGTCAGGTACATATTGGAGCGGTGAAGAGAACCAACCACCTTTTATTTTTCTTACCCGAATCTTTCGCGATGGGTTGTATTTACCAGTTCCGCTTGAGGTCTGTGTTAAATTTAAGTCCGGGTCGGTGTTCAAAGCAAACGGCCTCCCTGAGAGAAGACATCTCTCGTTCATCATGATTCTTTTTGTTCTTCTGCTTACTTATTGGGCAATTAATGTGAAAAAAAAAATCAACAACCCGTATTTGAAGGATAATGTGGTTTTCAGAAAAAAATGTTTAAAGTATTTAGATTTTATAACAAAGCTAAATTCTTCGTAACAGATTTTCGTCAGTTGACTACGAAAATGTAGTTACAAATCACATTCTGCATAATCCTAGAAATGGTTTTGGTTTGTTGGCTGAGGGAAGATCAAGTTTTGGCTCTGAATTTTAGCGTTGGTCCCTATTTAAATAATCTCGACCACTTTTTTTTTCCGGTTGCTCTTTAAAAATCCTTGCAGACAAAAGATCCATGGGATTGTGCACTGTATTGGGAATGCTAGCATTTTCACTTCGCTCCTGGGAATCTCCTCAAGACGTCTAGGTCATGTATACTGGAACTTACTCTGACGTTTCCGATCTTCAGGTCAATTGAAATGCCACTTCTGATTCCAGCTGTGTAGTAAGTGCATCGAAAGGGCTCGAAACGTAAGCGGATTGAGATTTTGCCTACAACGGATTCGTCTTATTTCTTTTTTTTTTATACCTTTTATGCTTACTTTAAATGAATATCCGTACGTTGTTTGAGCTGGTTCGCTTTTAAAAGCTAGCGACATTTTGCCATTTGAAAGGCCAGAAATGACTAGCTCGAATACATCATATATATATATATATATATATATATATATGCGCGTGTGTGTGTGTGTGTGTGTGTGTGTGTGTGTGTGTGTGTGTGTTTATTTAAGTTGTAATCCTTCTATTATAGAAGGGTCATTAAAGACGAATGATAGGACACAGAGATTAAGTTTTTTATTTAATTTTTCTGATCTTAAAAATTTTTCATTTCTGAATATAAAGTATTCAAAATATCCTAATTTTCTGTATGTACGATCGCTCTGGGTAATTTTTAACCATTATCAAGTATGATTTTGTTTTTTTATCTTTAACTGAATTTAAGAATTTATTATGTATGTATCTTCATATATAATACGTCAGCCAGCTTTTTTTTTTTTTATTTTATATATATATATATATATATATATATATATATATATATATATATATATATATATATATACGCACATTCCCCATATATAAATATATATATTTATGATAAAATACAGTTCTAAGGCATGCTATATTTATGGGTTAAAGTGTTCAGTATCAAGACTAAAGCCTATATAAATATAAAAGTGGACACTGAAGCTAACACAATCTGTTTCCTGCTTATAGGCATTCCTCAGGCTTTCTATAATTTTTATATATGTATATGTGTGTGTGTGCCCATGCAACAGTGTGTGTGTGGAGTGTGCACACACACACGCATATATTTATAGACAGAAAGGTATATATATATATATATATATATATATATATATATATATATATATATATATATATATATATATATATATATACACACATATACACACAGCAGGGGGGGAACAAATATTCGTACACCTACAAATTCTTAATTTACTGTATTTCCTACAAATGAATAAACATACTTTTCATATAATTAACTGTACACAGATGCATAATAACTAAAAATGTATAGAAAACAGAAAAAATGACTTAGTAGAAATAGTCCCATCCATCTCTTGTAATGGATAAAAAAAGTATTCGTATTTCTGTTTTAAAACTTTTAAATTGCTTCAATACTGTAGATATGTCAAGTGGAATATTCTAAAATGATCCAATAATATTATCAGTAGTTATTTTTAGCATGAAAATACAACCAGAGCATTCTGTCATTGATATTCGTGCAAGAAGGTTATCATCATGCAAATTCACAAAGAAAACTGATTGTTAAGCTTTGGAAAAAAGGTAAACTTGACAGGAAAATATCAGAGAATGCGAATATTCAATTTACTATCATATGTTCATTCATTCCGAGGTACAAAAATTCCAAACCTTTGAAAACCAAAGAAGAACAGGTGTCCCACGAAAGATTTCTGCAAGATCATCGAGGAAATTAATGCCTCAAATTAAGCAAAATCCAATGGTTACTTGTCAAGTGTTTCTGGATGATTTGCTTTCATCAGGAATTTGTGTCACTAAACGGACAATAAGCGATGAAATTCATAGGAACAATCTAATTTTACGCTCCCCTCGGAAAACAATAATTAATAAATAATACAATAAATTTAAAAATGTGTTGGTGAACGAATATTTGTTTCTCCACACTATATATATATATATATATATATATATATGTGTGTGTGTGTGTGTGTGTGTGTGTGTGTGTGTGTGTTTATATGTATGTATCTATAATGAAAATTAAATAAAAAAAAATTAACTGTATGGCCTTAGCAGTCGCTTTTAATGAAACTTGTTTAAAAGAGAGATTGCTGCCCAAATACGTAATTATATATATATATATATATATATGTGTGTGTGTGTGTGTGTGTGTGTGTGTGTGTGTGTGTGTGTGTGTGTGTGAAAAGTGTATATAAATATAAATAAATATATATATATATGTATAATTATTTATATATTATATACGCGGTACTTATTAGAAAGCGCTCAATATCAGAATATAAGCTAACATATTTGGTTGGATAGATGTGAGTTTGTGACCCTGGGTTTCACGCTTTTAGATCGTCAGACAAACGATCGCTAAAGCGTGAAACCCAGGGTCAAAACTCACATCTATCCAACCAAATATATATATATATATATATATATATATATATATATATATATATATATATATATATATACTAAAGACAAAACTGCTATGGTGGTATGACCAATAGACAACCTGCCAGAAGACCGTAGACAAGAAAAAAAAACAGGGAAGGAAAAAGGAAAGAAGGTGTAAACGCCTATATTATTTAGACAGAACAATGGGTGACGTTGGCAGGTACGAAATCTGCTGACGTGTAGATTTTCTTTATGAAGTTTTCTGGTATGCGCAGGACGATAGATATAAAATAAACCTTTTAAAATAAGAAACAGGACTTCTATATCAAACACGTGTATCCACTAAAATAAAATAAATAAATAAAAATCAGCTTCTGATGTAAATATTCGAGTGCGTAATGTTTGTCAGTGTTTGTTTGAAAATTTTCTTGAACGAGGGGTTCTTGAGCTAGGGCCGTTTTTTTTTTTTGCAGTATTTAATAGCAACTCCAGTATTTGTTTGTGATACAAATTCTTATATATTTTATTCCAATTACTACGTACGTGTCAAATGCTAAAAATTCATAATACATTTTAACAATATTATTAAATAAATATAAATATACATAACACAAATTAGAATTTTTATATACAAAATTATGGACAAATGTGTCACATGACTTCAAAGTAAATAAATAAATAGATGCACGTTGGTTTGCAGCCATTACCTATTTTGAAATTAATGCGAGGAAGAAACAATTATGCATAATAAAAAGTATAATTATTATTTTTAAAAAATGGCATAGGAAAATATAACTAAGTACACGTTTATGTGGCATTTCAATAAATATTAATCTCATATTTCAATAAATATTTGTCTCTCTTAGAAGACGATTGCTGTTGGGCAACCAGCAATCTCTTAAAACTACCTGCCCAGGCGTGTGCCCTAGAGAGGACACTCCAGCGTCGCATCAGAAGAAATAGTCTACTGATGGAAGGTCCTTCTGTATAGGGACATTGTCATCGTCAAGACGGCACGTGAGATAATTTCTTCGGTTAAAGAAGTTTGTAAAAGGGGCATGAGGGCGCGGGAGAGGGACATCGAGAGGTGAAAAGACGCCAACAACAATCCCAAAACGCTGGAGACGCCATTTACACGAAAGGCTGGAAGGAGCGGAGAAGAAATGGAGGTTTACCGCCAGGGTGAATGCTCGAAGTAATAAAAGAACACGGCGACATAGGAGGAGAGTGTCTTCGCATGCAATTTTTGCAATCGATACAGTCGCACCTGAGTGGGCCAGTACAGCCACAAAAGATGCTGCGTCTCCATCAGCCGCTGAGGCGTAAAGTTTTCGGTGCAGATCCACGAATAACACATACATAGATGATTGATAATCTGGTCGGAAATTTCTGACAATAAGTCACAAAACTGTCTATGTCTATGTGTATAATAAAGTCGCAACGTATAATATAGACGATTATGCAGAGGCAAAACTGAATCGTTTTCTCCCTTTCATTGAATCTGTCCACATTAGACAGGAAAAATTCAATGACGCTTCTATCCGGTGTCGAAGCAATATCAAAACCAAACATATTTTTAATAATGCCGCTTCTTTGCCAACAAAGTTATGCTGTTTCCTGTACGTCATCCTTTACAATCTGCTAGAATATCGGTACCATTATATATATATATATATATATATATATATATATATATATATACATATATATATATATATGAGATTGAAATTTGACATGGTAATCCATCACACACACACACACACACACACACACACACACACACACACACATATATATATATATATATATATATATATATATATATATATATATATATATTAATAAACAAATCCAAAATTAACGCATACTTTGCTGCGGGCGATAAAGCCATACTGAAAGATGAAAGTTGTTAAAGCAGGATTTTGATTTGCTTCAGAGCTTAAAGAAGCTGATTACGGTCTTCAAAACCCTTTAACTTAATGAAACATGTCTTACGCCACTTCTTTCTGTTTGATGCTTGGGCTTCCCAGGTTTTGACATCAAAGACGTTTCAAGTTGCCTTTCAATTTCTCTTTATAATGTAAGAGTCGACGTCCAATGTTTGGAATTTGGTAGTTGTCCATACAGCACCTTTTTTTGGGAAGCCTATGCTCACCCATTCTCACAACACGACCAGCACACATAAGTTTTGTAAATCTTTGCTAGAATGGTTTCATTGCCTTTGATGTTGTTACATTTCTTCCGTATTTGCACTATTCTTGACCCTGTCATCCCATTTTATATCAAACATGTCACAAAGTGCATGTGAAAGGCGTCAAGTTGATTTATGTGCTTGTGGTACAATGTCTAAGTTTCAGCACCATAGAGAAGGGTTGAGAGAACGACTGATCTGTATATGTCGTTCTTTACTCTGAGAGAAATGTCGTTGGTGTTCCATAACCTAAGTTTATGATTACCAAATGCTGTGCTGGCAAAACACACACACACACAAAACACACACATGCACACAGACACAGACACACACACACAAAACACACACACAGGCACACACATATATATGTGTGTATGTGCGTGTGTTTAGGCAGCACATCTTCATTCAAGCATGTTTGAATAATCTATATATATATATATATATATATATATATATATATATATATATATATATATATATATTTTAATGCTCTCAAGTTCAACCCCTGAAGTTGATCTTGAATGAAATTGAAATACAGAAAAAAACCTCTCATATACGGACTCCCCCTACTCAAACACATATCAACCGACTTTGGATACAGACGACATCTGTTGGGAAAAAAAAATTCAAAATTGTCAGCGATGTTTTTCAAATTTTGCGGGGTTAACGGGAAGAGTCGTATTAGTTCTCAAAGTGACCGCTTGGTGGCGCTGGACGGTCTTTTAGTTGTAAACAAAGACAGAAAAATACGATACCTTAGCGCCCGCTTGAGAAAGTAGCTGTGGGAAATCTATCATCGTTGTTATTTTGATTAATATATCTATATTAAGTATATATTTACTTATGCCATATATATATATATATATATGTTTATATTATTTACATTATGATCATAACTACTGGTAGTTACTATCGTGGTTTTATAACTCCAAAAATAATCCCTTCCCATCTACGGACAATCGCCTTAATGGATCCCTATTAGTCCGTTGACAAGAAATTTATCTGTACTTGGGAAAATAAAGACCATATGGATAATTACGGCTTTTTTTTTATCAATTTTTTACAGATGGAAAGTAATTGATTTGGGAACTTGAGAGAACTAAAATAAAAACAAATAGATATCTGGATTATTCAACTAAACGTGTTCTTCATTTTATTTTATCATGAACCTTTCTTTCACATGTCGTCCTCCAATCTTATCAGTTTTCTCCGATATTTGCAATCCTCAAGCTACAGAAAATATTATCTATCTTCTATCTATATATAAAATTCTGTGACTTCTGCTAGTCCGTCCTCCGGTCTGTTATTCCCTCTAAAATAGCCTTACATTGAACGATCGAAATCAAATTTTGTGCAGAAGTGCAGTTGGTTTTCTTAGGGTGCCTAGCTTAGAACAATAAATTTTCATTCATTTATCTGGAAATATTAACATTTTTATTATTTAACATACAAATACTCCCATTATTTTAAAATCAATTTAATGATTAAAATAACCATACTTATTTAATATAAATATATTTTTGTTTTCCATGTGTTTTCTTTAAGTTTTTTATATATACAAGAATCCAGTTTGCAGTTCGCCCTTAGTTTGCGAAAACTATAAACAGATCACAAAATATGTTCGCTTCAATCAAACCCCAGGCGTCATTCTGGAAAAAATATTCAAGGGTTTTTTTATTAGAGGGGATTAATCTGGGTTGCTATACCGTTTCGTTCGGCAGACACTGATGTGAAATGATTCTGGATTTATTTACAGATCATGGCATCTCTCAGAGAGATGAAATTTCAATTTTTATTATCGCATTTATTCCAAAATTTTAACACATCAGCAGATAGCTATTAAAGATAACAACTGAGCACAAATAGTTATTAATTTCAAAAAGTAATTAAAGTATAATATTGTCTATAACTACATCTACAAGAATGTCGTTTTCGATAAAAGTTTAAAAAATAATCATAAATCCGTAAAAAATGCGTATATTGTCGAAAATTCCTTTCCCCACAATATAGCTATTTGTGCTATGTTATAATATTTATTACCTAAACAATAATAATACTGAATAATTTTTTAAACATAAAAGTATATTTAATCACATCTTAATAACTAATAATCTCAAATTAATAGCCATGATGTCAATTTAAGTTTAACAGTCGTAGGCCAGATTATTAACTTTGGAATTGCAAAAAGTTAATATAACGTTCAACATTTAAAAATGATCGCCAAGTATCTTGAACTGTGAAGGAATACGTTGAAGATATTGAAGTGTTTTGTCGCAGTTCTGAGCCGAGTAATTTGATAAATTTGTCTCGGTCATTTGTTCTGAATTAAGAGAGAAATCATTTAAAAAATCAGTCTTTATGAATCTATGAACATTTTAGGCATTGCGACAACGAGGACATGTCGAAAACTACAAAAAGACAGAATATGAATCGAGTGACAAAACGTTGGAGATTCGTAAATAAAATCGAATGAAAAGCGCCATAGAATAGATCATACCCAATTCATCAGGTGTAGGTGTCATTGATCAGTGAACCAAAAGAATACAGAAAATCGAGATGAAAACACCTGGATAGCTTGAGAGATGAACTAGTGAGAAGTGGAGTAATGCATTTATCGGAAGAATTACAGCTAATAAAATGAATAGTGCATGACGACTTCCACGATAACTCAAGCTTTATTTATTGAAGGCCCACATAGAGCCATAGTTCAAGAAGAAGCCAAACGTTTTCAAAAAGATGAGTTTCAAGCACGACAATACTTCATGTCGTACTGAGAATAAAATGAAAGAATATACAAACAAAATATATTTTAAAGAAACAAAATTGAGATTAATAATGTAAATAAAACATTGTCGCCGTTACGATGATAGCGTTTTTAATGTCTTTTTCAGAATATGTCTTTCTAAAAACTTCATTCAATATACCTTTTAATTATAGCGCATAATGTTTCATGGGGTTTCAGTGAATTGGGTGATAATTTAAAACTTTATAAAACTCTTGAAACAAGAGGGACATGTCATCTGCTATAAATTATATATATATATAATGATTTATCCTGTACACATTTGTGAGAATCTGTTTATGAGTCATCTGAAAATGATGAAAGGTTAGACGAAGATAACAAAATAAGAAGCAGAGAAGACTCCCTCCAAGTTAAAGAAATGAGGATATTGTTTTCTCATCCAAAGAATAATCTGTTCTCAATATGTGGTGTCTGGAAATTATCTAGGACATACGCGTACACACACGATAACGCACAAACACACACACATATATATCAATAAATAATATATATATATATATATATATATATATATATATATATATATATATATATATACATACATATATATATATATATATATATATATATATATATATATATATATATATATATATATATATATATATATATAAATGTGAGATATATTTGATAACTATGTTTTCTTTTCTTTTAACTAAATTATTTCCATGTATTTATGTATTTACAAAATTAGTAATTTGATATATATATATATATATATATATATATATATATATATATATATATATATATATATATATATATATATATATATATAAGTATATATTAAAATAATGAGAAAGAACAGTAAGATTTACAATCCGGTGTTTTTATTAATTATTTTTTATTTAAAAAACAGTGCTCAATACAATTCTGTAGCGCATAAATATTATAAATTTACTAATTTAGAAATATTATCCCATTGCTACACAGGAATTATCATGTTTCAAAGACAGAAACTAAAACTATAAATTTAATTATAGAATTATATTAAAATCCCTAGTAATTTTTCATTTTCAAGCGATTTTTGGAATGACTTATTTTGAAATCTACTGAGTTTTGTAAGGACATACATTCTTGATATTAGTTGATCAGGTTACGGCAAATTCAATCATTTTGATAAGGGGTGTTAGGGTATTCATTTTTATAGACAACCTGTGTATCAAAATATGAGCTACTTTCAAAATCAGTTTAATTTAAGATAGTGGTGGGGGGGGGGGCATGTTGAACGAATTATAACATCCGTTTTTTGCATGTCGTCTCGGGGTTTTTTTCAGTGACAAAAAGCTGTATTTTGCCGTTTAATTTATAATTTTATACACAAAGATTTTTTTCAAAAGGGACGTTTGATTATGAGTACGTCGTATTTTTAATATTTAAAATCTATTCCTACAATTTTAAATTAGTATTCCGAATTCTAATTACTAATAGATTGTACGTTTTTTAATCAAATAAATATATTAGAATTACTTTCTTATTTCAAAATTATTATTCAAAGATCAAGTATAAATATGTATGTTTAATTTTTCATCTTTTTTTCCACACTTAATCATTATTTAAGGAAAATCTTTGAAAGATTCTGCAAAAAATAGCTATTTCATTTCTTTAAGTAAATTTGTATTTTTATAAACTTAGTAATATATAGTTTCTCATGTATACACATAGGACATGAGTCATTTAATGACCTACAGACTCTAGATTTTCTTATTAATTTCCATTTTACAGTAAGTGTTTTATTAGTTTCCTTTAAATGCCAGACAGTGAAGTCTGCTTTCGGCATTTACTTATTTTAAAAGAAATTTGATGTTGGTTCCAACGCCTTTTGAAGTCATGTCTTGTGCATCTAATGTAGACTTTAACATTGTCTGGATCCTCAATAGATGATTGGTACACTAATGATTCAGTTCGATATTTTTATTAAGAAGAAAGTAAATTTCAAAATATGTTATTCCAAAAATCGCTTGAAAACTAAACAGTAGTATGGATTTTAATTTCATTCTATAATTAAATTTAAACTTTTAGTTTCTGCTTTTGAAACATGGTAATTCCTCCGTAGTGATTGGAACATATTTTTTAATTAGTAAATGTATATATATATATATATATATATATATATATATATATATTAGAATATTACACCGTAAACATGTCAAAATAGATACACAATTACAGTCGTGTTTCGCTGCGTATGAATGCATCTCATCAGGCGATTGTAAATTGCAAATAAATCATGTTGCTCTTCTTTGTATTGAGCCCTCTTTTAATTATATATATATATATATATATATATATATATATATATATATATATATATATATATATATATATGAGGTATCTAAATGAAATAATAATAAAAACGAAGGAATATTAATATACAACACAGTGTGTCTGAAAATTTTAATTTTTCAATATTTTTTATTGTTCAATTCATATATATATATATATATATATATATATATATATATATATATATATATATATATATATATATCATACAATTGGAATTAAGATACCATTAGTGAATAATCATTTTTTCACTCGAAAATTTTAAATTTAAAATTCGCAGTATTTTTTCAAACTGTTTATGGTGTCAATTTGTTGAGGACGACTGGCTAGCTGGAAAAAAAAAGAAAGAAAGAACGAAAGAAAGAACGAAAGAAAGAAAGAAAAAATACGGCAAAAAACGGAATGGCAGTAAGGAAGACATAAATTAGTATAAAATTAGTGATGGTCAAAGGGGACAGAGAGAGAGAAAGAGAGAGAGAGAGAAAGAGAGAGAGAGAGGAAAGGACAGAAGATGGCAATGCATTTTGGAGTTTCATGATCTTCATGGTAAGGTTTAGAGGTATTAGTGTTTAGGTCAAGGATGTTATCCAAATAATACACAATTTTTAGGTTACATGAGATATCTATCTTGAACTGCAGCAATTTGAAAGCTTTAATAATTTTTCTATAGTTTAATAGTGAGTGGACTATTGCTATTAGGAATATAAATTATTCCATGATCTCTATTTAGACCTATCTGCTTCGGATCTATGATTTCAAGAATGTAAAGGCACACATGGTCAGCCACCTGGGTTGAATCATAAGCGCACCCATAGGAACATCAAAATCATCACTCTTGCACTTAATCCAGGTGGAATTCGTAAGTGTCAACACTGATTTCCTGGCAGTAAAAACGATATTGATTTCATCATCTGTTATATCCATCTAGTCTTTTACAAAGTTTAATGGAGTCAACCAATAGATTTCTAGATATGGACGAATAAAAATCAATAATATTGAACTTAATGAAGGTGGCTTTATTTTTGTCACTAATCTTACTGAAATATTTAATGGTATCAGAGGAAACTTTCCAAAAATTGGCCCTGGTAGCCTTACCCAGTTTATCAGTAATGTTTTAATTATATTTTTAGAGATTAAGCCTAGCTCTGATTTGGTAGGATTTATAAGTCTTGTTTGAGTGTTATTTGAGAAGTTAGGTTTATAATCTTTCAACAAGATATAGGCATCTTTAGTATTTATCTTCCCTACTCTATCAGTAATATTCATTACTGTCTACAGAGGTTGTCACCTTATTAATTTTAAAGATCCTTTTGTAATATTTGTCTTTTTTGTAATTGTCAGTTATTTTGAGACTGTGTGGGTTTGATTGTTGTTGGATTAGGAACACGTGCTGTTTATTTCTTGCTAGAAGGTCCAACTACAAGAAAATGGCGGACTCAATTTGAGTCCA